>JAQLOL010000021.1:6724060-6747621 GCA_029783665.1 Naso thynnoides | reverse complement strand
TTGTAGATCGTGGGAACCAGATAACAATTTTAGAATGTTATTAAAAGACAAAAAAAAAAAAAAAGCAGGTAAAAAAATATGGGCCGCGCTCTGTAGATCAGGTAGCTCAAGTGTGCTCAGGCTCAGTTAGACTGGAGCAATGTGAGTGTGAGCCAGCAGGGGAGAGGGGAGGGTGGACATTCATGCTGCAGCACAGTACAGGACAACAGGGCCTATGGAGTGCGTCCTTAGAACAGATAATACATCATGTACGTTCACCTTTGATGTTGCTAAATAAATGCTTTTGAATATTGAATATTTTGATAGTTTGCTTAATGTTACACGCAACTGAATTTTACCAACCTCGACTCTGAAGGACTCCTTTACTGACGATAGTGTAACTTGGTTGTGGTAATGAAACTGATGATTAAACCCAATTTAAAATTGATGGTATACTTACGAGACTAAATAAATGAATCGGCTATCATTTGCCTTTGTAAGGGTAGTGATCTGTGGCAGATTTAATGTAAATTAAATCCTATTACTTAAAGTAATTATTCATTATTTCTGCCAAAATTATCAATATTTGGCACTAAAATTCTGAAGACAGGTCACTGTCTAGGTTGTCAAAGCAAACTGTTCAATGGCAATGTTAAAAACTACTTTTCCACAAATGTGATAGCTGTGTATGGGCTGCACTACTCTCACACCATGTATAACACGAGAGGTTTTGCATGGTTTGCATGACCTCGTGTATCAGAGGATTAAATCATGAAGCTGAATCGTAATTATAAATACTGTTAGTATTTTTTATTTCAGTATTATATTATCCTACACCCACCCACATGTGCTTTCTTCCACCCAGGTTCAAACCCAGAAAAAAAAGACAAAAAATGAAATAAAAAACACCCACAAATCACCTTTTTTGTGGGTCACCCGTGGGTACCCAACCTGATGCAGGACTCTGCTGTGCATGAGGTTGCTCTCGTACCTGGGGCAAGAGAAATGTCACAGTTTGGATTTTTGAATGCAGACACTCACTAACGGCAACTCTGAACGCAGCTCCAGAAGATCACTCACTCACTCTCCAGCTAATCACATGCACCTGCTCTGCTCCCCAGCAATCAAGCTCTACTAGCTGCACCTGGTCTGTTTACTATAAGCTCCACTCTGTTACTGCTCTGAGCCAGTTCACATTCCATACAAGCTAATGGTGGTAATGCACCAATTTGTTGTTTGCCAAACACCAGTAAAACAGAAGAAGAAGAATGCTCTGAGCCCGATTGTTCCTCTGCATTATGCTGACTCTCTGGCACTTACCCTCGGACTGACCACTTGTTGCCAACCCTGCTTGTTCTTGACCTGCCTCTGGTCGACTCCAGGGTAGCATCACAGCCCTCTGTCATTTGACTCAGAGGTCTGTCTTTGCCCCTCGTAGTCTTTGTTTGCATGTGGCTGCTTGGCGTTCTGCCACTAAGAGTTTCTGATCCTGAAGTTAACCTGTTTGTTGTTATGATGTGAAATCCTCACCTGCCATCTTGCCTTTGTGTTTCCTGCTGTTTCTGTGGACAGGATTAAAGGTTTGGACACCTGCCCCACAGCAAACTGTGAGCAAATGAGTGAGTTGATCTGTTGTATGGACATTACAATACTTGTTCAGTACCTTACTTACCATAAAAGAAAAAACTCACCTGCCCCCATGTTGGTTTAATCCCTGCTGTATTCTCTGTTTACTCTAAAGTCACAAAGAGAGAAGATGCTATTAACTGTGTTGCTTGTTATTTTTAAAGTCTGCAGTAAAAGTTATTACCAATTATACTCCTTTGTCTGTTGTGCTGCCTTTTGGATCATAAAACCGCCTGTTTCAAGAAAGGGCCATGAAAAGTTTTTGTATCCACTGCAGCCTTGCAGAATAAAGCACTGTGGTTCCTTGACAAAAAACACTTGGAACACACTGTTTCTCTTGTAAATTAATGATTTGGTTTTTAATTTACAACTCATGATTTTGTTTTTAATTTGCAACTCGCTGATACTCAGTCTCTCTCTGTTCTCTTTTTCTCTGTCGTGACCCTAATAGGCAGTTGTAACTTACATCTCAGTCACAGGACAGAACACTGCAGTGTTACTTACCCATTACCCATTTTACGCTTGGGCACTGCACTACCAAGCCCCTCTGATGTGGTTAGCAGCCACGGTGTTAAATTTGGTGATTAAGCTTTCTTTAATCTCCTCACATCCTGACATCATTTTTGTGCTTTTATCTAAGGAACGATATGGATCTCAAGCCATGATAGACCAAACTCTTACTGCGTCTCTGGGACACACTTCTTTTGCACGAATGTGCATAAACTCTTAAGTTGACACAGACTCAAGGACTTCTTATTACCATTGCTGTACTGTTAACAACAGTTTCGCCAGCTGGAGTTTGTCTACCCTGACCTTCCCTGATAAGTTAAATCTGAGTTTGTTAAACTCCCTCTGCAATACA
This sequence comes from Naso thynnoides, assembly GCA_029783665.1. NCBI lineage: Eukaryota > Metazoa > Chordata > Actinopteri > Acanthuriformes > Acanthuridae > Naso > Naso thynnoides. Next base: position 6,745,154 of record JAQLOL010000021.1, on the reverse strand, counting down.
ACCCTCTGGCCTAAGTCCAATGACACCACTGTTTAAGACAGATAGACGGCGTGAAAGAAGGAAACATGACAAAACATCTCTTCATGTGGACCTTAAGTCTTGTGAGTCTATGCATTGATGTTGATGATGGGAAATTTGAATGAAACGAGGGAGTAAACTTGCAGGGAAAGATATGGTGCGTGTGTATTTGTGTGGGTGTGTGTGTGTGTGTGTTTGTGTGAACTTTGCTGGCTTGTCCAGTCGCTTCTTGCATCATATTTCACCTGTCGGGATCTGTCATCTCCTCATCTCCACCACTGTCATGCTGTCCCCAGAGCACACTGTCTCCATTCTGTCTGGCCTTGGGCAGAGGCATATGCATTTTAAGGTAACATCAATGCACCAAGCTAATGTAAACTTTTAAGTTACCAATTCACATATAATGGTGTTTCTACCTATCTACACTAATTTATATATATACATATAATTTCTCAAGGAAAATCATTCTATACCTCTGGGCAGTTTCTGTACAACCTGCAGTGATATGGAGGTGAATTTGGTGCAAAACAGGTGAGCACCTGCGTGAAACCTCACCATCAGATATGTATGATTCCAGCTGTATAAGAACTGTCAATCTATACCAACAATTTTAAGTTGTACAACTTTAAGAAAAAATAAAAACAGGGTCATTGTTAGTGGTCTGTCAATTTACATTAGAATTTGTGTTGTCGTAGCTGGTGTGCACACATAGTGTTAAAACAGAGACACCATGTTTAGCCCTGCACTGTGTGAGCCATCCTGAGTGTACAACTGTGGTGATGTTTCATTCCAAGCAGATATTTGAGGCTATTGATGCCAGTGGGAATTTCAGTGACAACATCTGCATTTACAATTTAATACAATACAGGGTGTGATGTTTCCCAGCCACATGGATACAGAAGATTGCAGTACAGCAGGAGCAAGTTTGAACAGCTGAAGCTTAAGTCGAGTCACATAACAGGCCCTTCCTCCTTTAACACACACTCACAGTATTTGCTTTTTACCACCAATGAAGTGGATGCTTACAGATGTTTTGCATATCAGAGCAATGTTTGTGAATCCTTAGATATTACTTAGACAAAATGCAATTAAACTCAACGGGGCAGATTTTATTGTAAAAAAAAGGCATAAAAGATTTGAAACTGATGAAAATAGCCAATATCACAACACAATATAACAATATCTGTGTGATTAGTGTGATTATTTTACAACTTGTAGAAAACTATCGTTAGCCACCACTCATCTTGTCTGTAGTCTGCAGGCTAACTTTACCGATGTTTGAGCCACTGTCTCAGGGGAGCGAGAGCGCAGGGCTTCCAGAGTTAACGGTCAGCTGTGGCCTGTAGCTGCATCTGCTTGGTGGTAATGTGGTTTTATTTTGAATGAAAAATGTTTAACTGTCTCCATCCGTGATGCATGGTCGGTCAGAATCTCAATCATAGCACAATATAAAAGAATTTATTTGATTATTTAATAGATTTGACATTAAGGCAACACTATGTAAGTCGTAGGACATCAGACAGAAAACCAGAGGACATTGTTTTACACTTATCCTGATACCACGACTACTAGGATTCAAATTCTGCAAAGAATCCCCAATGGAGCGTGTCCACACCCTTTTCACAAAGTGAAAATATTAGCAAAATGAATTATGGGTCTGGTTTACCGGGCTAGCTCATATGCCGAGAACTTTAAAAATTGCTTATTTTAACAATAAAATATGAGTGAGGTTTGCTGGCCTTTATTCCTGCTTTCAGCATCACAGTAAGTTTGACGCCTGTGGTGCTGTGTGTTTGCTACGAGCTGCGAGGCCAAGACTGACTGCTGACTGATGATTGACTCTGTGTGTGGCAGCTCAAACTGAAGAACCAAAAGTCAAGATAGGAGCCAAAACTGCTTGCCAGCCACAGACAGGCATGTGTGCTACAGGCTGACACAGAGGCTCCCCACAACAGACTGGGCCAGGTTTTTAAAGCTTAATTGCATCTGCCTGATGTGTTTAGAATAATATAATCTCAATGAAGCGCACTTGATTGAACTTTGGGTAAGAATCCACTGTTTATGGAAAAATGACTCCTGATTCTTTCCTCGGGGAGCCAAGCGAAATTGTATTCTATTACCAGAGGCAGGGATTTCACCCATAAATCTACAACCTTTAGGAATGGCCTATATTTAGCTGCTCATGCCTCAGAAGATATCTGAGAATTAGCGCTCTTTTCACTCTTATTTCAATGGGAGTCTTTGCATTTAAGTGCAGCAGTTTGCGTCAGTCCAGGTTCAAAGTGTGCTCTTCATACATTCAACTTAATGCAAATATGCAGCTGATGTGCCATGCCTCAAAAGGAGCTGGGAGTCCTATTTTGGAAACCGTGTAAAAGAGGAAGAAATTAATATTCAGTTCTAAGCTACAACTACTCCTCCATAATGCATATCATGAATATATTCCAGTACTGAGTAATGAGATGCAAAAAAAAAAATCTACAGATGAACAAAAATAGATCATCTGGCCCTGACACATTTTCTCTTCTCACAGCTCCTTTCAGTGGCCAGAACATAGCTGAACCACTTCTCCAGAGGTAGCAGGGTGGCCTGGTGGCGAGGCTAAATCTGTTTGTAACTTCATGGCCACAGGTTTGATTCCCACAGCAGCCGGCATGTCAGTTATGTGTCAGGTGCCCAGCTAAATCCCTACCTGCCTAACCCTAAGTGTGAGACACTCTGAAGCCAAAAATAAAATCATGGCACACAGAATGCCTCAGGGATATGACATGTTTCCTGTTGCAAGCATGTCGTGACGGTCCAGCCATCTGGACCATGGGAACTGTGCTCAAGGGCAGATGAAAGACATTTGCTCACTCTTTTGTCGTTTTCCCCCCCCCTCTTCCTTCCCTTCCAAACGCAATTCTGCACTGATTCCTGACCTGATAATCTGACCTAGTTGAAATTATCAGCAGAGGAGATATTTGGCAAATTGCATCGCCGACCCTATTTGCACATAAATGCTACCCTGCAGCTACGCACTGCCTTCAAACCTCAAACTACATTCTGCAGCAGATCTTGGGATGGGATGAGAGGGAGGTGCTGGTGCCATCTCTACGAGCTTATCTTATCAGCTTCTATGTTGTTCTGTATTTACTCAGGCTGTTTATTTGGCGTGACAGATGCTGCACCACCTGCACACCACAAACATTAGCATTCTGATACAATCCTATAGGGAACATGGTGTCTAGGTTTCCATAGTGGGTTATTCCCACCGCACACAAGAGCAACTGACTTTTCCTACTGATGAAGATTCTGACAGTAATAACTATACATTTAAAAAACACTTACCTTGGTCACCTCCTTATTAAGGATCAGATTGACTTTGGGATTGGGACAGGAGGACTAGTACACAATTATTTGAAGTGTTGGGTAGTAATTCATTACTTCCGAACATGTTACTTTGTAATGTGGTGAAATGTGTAATGTTTTGTCAGGCTGCATTAACGTGCCACACTAATGCTGTTACTTTTTTTCACTAAAAAGAACAGTAAGGATTTTCTGCGTGTTCAGTGAACAGACTAGTGTACGATAACTTGGTGCTGGAGGTTGAGACGGGGTCGAGCCTTTGCCAAAAGAGGAGAAATGCAACTTCCAGTAATTTTAAAACTGTCTTGCTAAAATGTTTGGTGTTCATAGCTGGTTACTGACATTAGCCATCAGTGCACCCACATTCAGGACTAGTATTTAGAGATGAGGGGTGTCTGCTGAGGTATAGACTTAGACCCTAAGGCTGAGCTAGCCGCTGGTTATCATGGTCAGTTAACATGATCAGAGAAGAACAGCTTTTGCAAACTCGTTCCCATTATCGTGTGTTGTTCCCTGCTCAAGGTGGTGCAGGGAATCAAATTTGTTGAACATGCTGCTCTGATTTTTGTGGGCACTGCCACACAATACGTACAACTGGTTTCAGATTATTATTGTTAATATAAACTAAGGAAATAACTTTCCCCAAAATGATGACTAACTAAAACTGTAGGTTCACAAAAACTGAAGTAAAATAAAATTTTAGAGAAAATGTCCTTAGTTTAAATTTTTGTCATGACATTTTGGGTGGATATCAAATCTATCTTTCAAGATCTATGTATGCCCCCACCCCCAACCCCAACCAGTTAGTCCACTCCTGGTAATGTAAACCAACCTGGCTGGCATCATGGCAGTGAGGGCTAAAGTTGGGAGAAAACAGCGAAAAATAAAACTAACTCTTAAAAACTGAACTAAAACTAAGCATTTTTCAAAAATGAAAACTAAACTACAAAACTTTAAAAACTTATTAAAACTAAACTGAATTTAAAAAAAAAAGGTTAAATAAAATAAAGATAAAAACTAATGAAACAAGAACATGATCACCGTTTTCCCTTAGCCTGACTGTGCACAGGCTGCTCTGCTCAGCTGACCATAATTTATGGGCTAGGTGACAATCTATTGCAGCTGTTGCTGTTTTCAAGTACAGCTTTTTGGCCCAAACACAAGAGATGTTATGCAAGGCAACAGTTGGCTTTCGTTGTTGCTAGTTCTTTGATGTCAGTTTCAGGACCATTTGAAAGTTTCTGGTGGGAAGACTTTGTGTGCCGCATACAGACACTAATAAAGAGTACCAGTTGTCCGTCTGTATGAGATGCTCAGGAGCATCACTGGTGTAAATATTTGATCAGCTGGGATGAAAACGTGTTGATAACACTAACACTACTTTGCTACTATCACTACTTCCACTGGTGGGTAAAGTATTAAAAGATTAATACACACCTAAATTACAATTACTAAATACAAAAAAATATTCAGGTTAAAAGTTTTACCAGGGTAAAAACTACCATTTGGGAAATGGCCTCAAGTGAGAGTAAAAACAACATTGCCTACATAGCTAATGTGTACTACAGTTAACGACATTTTCACTTTCAGTTGACCTAACTTCTGGTTGTGAAGACTATGAGGAGTTTTTAAAAGCAAACATCTAGGTGTCTGGCTTTAAAAAAAAATTGTGGCTGGAGACTGTAGCTCTATCTAGTTCTGGATTTTGCACTGTCATGTGTCTATTTTTCCTCCTGGCATCTGCAGAAGAGGTGCTCCTTCAGTACCTCTGACCAAGAAATTTTCAAGTGAGGGCACAACGGCAGCTTTTTTTCCGCCTTTCTTTTTGCTTCCCTTCTGAGTTCTAGACAAGAAGACAGATACCATTCTTTCGACTACTGCTGCTCGAGATGGGCAGAGCTCGCCCACCATAAATTAGCTTAGCTCAAACACTGGTAGTCAGTGGGAAGTGCTAGCCTGCCTCCACTTAAAGCCATCAGATGAACCTTACAACAACTCTAAACAGTCCTGTGTGCTTGTTGTGACTTGTTTATTGACCTCATTACGTTATTTTTAAACTCAGATTAGCACTTTATGTAGTAGCTAGTCTTTATGTGTTTCTTCTTCTGTTGCTGCTGCTGTTTACTTGCAAGCATGCGCCCACTTCATTTACTTCTGATAGGTATTTAATTCTAAAATTACATAAAGTGCCAACCTGAGTCAAAAAATAACACAATGTGGTAGATAAACAAATCACTTAAAGCACACAGGACAGTTAAGAGTTACTGGAAAGTTTATCTGATGACTTCAGGCAGAAGCAGGCTAGCACTTCCCATTGACTACTAGTGTTTGAGCTAAGCTAATTAGCGTTGGGCAACTCTGCACTTCTCTTCCTTGTTACTGCACACACAGTTGAAAGAACAGTATCTATCTTCATGTCTGGAACTCGGGAGGAAAGCAAATCGCAAAAAAAAAGGGGAAAAAAAGTTGGCATGTCCCTTTAAAGAATTGTAGTTACTCATCACTTTCCCACAACCCTGACCACCACTTTAACAATTACTACTAGTGAAATAAAAATATTAGAAATACATTTTATATTAGAAAATAAATAAAACTTTCATTATAATCCTGTCTATAATCCTGTCTCCACTTTGTACGAATGTTTGGGTGCAGAACTAATGACATTTGCTGTAGTCACTTCCTGCCTTGCATCAATTGAAGGGACGCGGACGTTAAAACGCCGCGCGGCCAATGAGAGCGAGGCAGGGTGGAGAGCAGCGGCAGATTGTACTACAGTGTAGTACTGTCGCCAACAGTAGACGCGTCTCGTTAAGTCTCTATTCAACATCCACTGGTTCATGGATTATACTGTTTCCCTCCAAGTTCAACATCAGCTGGCGGTGTTTCCCACACACTTGTATCAGGGCTACAGTGTGGAGTTACAGGTACATGTTTTTTCTATTCCACTTGCCAGTCCCGTCTTCTTTTCTCTTCTCTCCTCTTCTGTTCTGTCCATGATAAGCGGCGTGCATGCATGCAGAGGAGTGAGTGTGACTTTACGGAGATGCTTTACTGCAGAGGGAAGGCACGGGTGTCGTTTTGCATGCTGATATTTTTCGTCACCGAGATTCTTGTTGCTCGCCGCCGGGGAGACGGTGCGGAGTGGTGGCTGCCTGCGCGGTGCGCTGCACATGGGCAGCCTGGCGGAGGTCGAACTCACGTCTCATAAACAGGTCCGGCATGCCGGAGAGCAGCGGGTCTTGGGGGTCCGGTTCGGGACACCCCAGGGGGTCCCTAAAGGAAGTGTGACTGAAACAGGAATTCTCAATCTGAATGTAAATCCAGTGCTGTAAAATCCATGGGCTTTATCATCTCTCTGGTTAAAGCTCCTTAACAATTTTACAGTAAGGTTAATTCTGCAGTCTGTGTTTTTTTTTTTTTTTTTTTTTTGTCGATGTGTCGACAAAGTGGGATGAATTTTAAGCTTAAGTGACAATGTCAGCATCAAAACCCTCCATATGTCATTCCCTCATGCAGAGCAGTGAGGAGAACGGCTGCCCGGTTCTCTCAAGGTTACATTTAAGGTGGATTAGAAGCACAGATGTGGTGGAGGGTTAACAGTACAGTTTACCACCTTTAGGTATCATTACATGTGCGGAACAATAGAACTGACTTCCTGATAGAGCCTGCATAAGTTGCCATGCAACTGGAAAAGTGGGATTATTTTCCTTCTCCAGTGATGTATCAGTTATTTTCTTGCCAAACTGATGAATTACTTTGTGGATAAAATGCTCAATATAATCTCACAGAGCCCAAGGTGCCTTTTTTATAGAGCTTGTTTTTGTTGTAAGGACTGAAAGACATTCAGTTATCTGTCATTTATGGAAAAATGATTAATCCTCTACAAAAAAAAGTTACTGATTAATTTAGCATAAATTAACTTGATTGATCAGTGAATGGTTTCCATTATTAATCGGCAAAAATGAAATTAATAATCGCAAGTCCCTTTTTTCATCATTTTTGTAAGTCATATTTTTGGCAATTTGTTGGCCATTGAGGACGTGGCCATTTCATGTTTGCACAGAAAGGCAAACAAAGGGAAATATGGAAAAGGGTTGTCACAGTCTTTACTGTCTTTGTCTTTCAGCCAGGTGGCTTTTTTTAATGAGACAGAATTAAAATTGGTGCTTTTGTGGGATTTACACACATTCACACAACGTCAATATGTTTATTTTTTCATGGCTGCACTAACTGTTGCCACAGCTAGTAGTTTATTATTGTTTGCGGATTACTTTTTTTTTTTTTACTAATCAGCTTATCATCTTGTCTTTAATAATTCAAATGTATTAATCTTTCTGACCAACAGTCCAAAATGATATTCTTATTTTTTTTTTTTAACTTAACCATGACAAGCTAATTATTACAAGTTGATCTGATTTCTTTTTTTTAGAAATGAATCACCACATTACTGTAAAACTCAAAAGGTGTAAATTGAAGTAGATACGTAGGAAAGCAACCTTTGTGAAGCACCATCATTGTTTTTTACTGGACAGCATGCTATATGTGCACAATAGATGTTAACTTGGTTGAAACAGTAGATATTTCATTTTGAAAGAGAGGTTTTTTTCTTTTCCTCAGCTGCACCAGATCCACATTACTGTGTTTGATTCAGTAGCCTCCAGCATGATGAGAACAGAATAATGCAGTATTTCACAGAGCAGGTGCTCCAAGCTTCATCTCCATCTGCCTGAGTTAAAGTTGACTTTCCTCTGAGAGGCTGCATGATATAATAACCATCCCCTTCTGTACACCACAAGATGGCTCCATCTTGGCACCTCAGAAGCTGTCTTGAAATTTTTTGCAATGACTAAAACATGTCTCAATTACTTCTGCTCTCTTCTAAGACACCACATGAAAGTTGTGTGCAAAACAGCAATACCTTCCAAAAACCCTCAGATCGTACAGCTCCTTCACTGACCCTTTTGTAAAAGTCGAGATGAAATGAAAAATGCATTTGTAACTGTTTTGGATCATATCCATGGTCATAGTGTGTACCTATTTAACAATGCATGCAAAAATTTTTACAAAAATGAAATTTCTTTGTATTCTTACATCAAATATTTTTTTTAATCCAGATTTTGTCAGATTTTGTCAAACAAAATCTGCCAGATGATTACTTAGGGGAGAACCAACGAGTTTTAAATCAGTCATATCATGACATCTACCTGTCAATCTCAATTAATATTTCAGCTCAGAGTGAACAGATAGATTCAGATAACAACAGATATAAACAGAGAGTTTATAGATTTAAATAGATGCTGTATTAACAGAGAGACAGATTGAGAGACTTAGAAAGAGATGACTAGATTAGGAGTAGCATAGTAACATTAGCAGTAACGTTAGCGGTAAGGAAGGTAGCTAGCTAGTTAGCTTCATTAGCAACCGGACGGTGAAGCGGTGCGTGTTTGAGTGTTCGCCAATCAAGTTATGTCTCGCCTCTACATCCTGTTTGAAGCCATTTCACTTGTAAATATGTCACCACACAGCAGTTAGATGGTATGAAAATACCACCTCAGGCCGGGTTTAATATTGCAGTTATTTTTCTTGCATCTGTTCAAGCTCTGCATTCATCCTTTCTACTTCTAAAAACACTTTGAGTGGGGAAAAGGACTTCTCTATTTCCCTGATGCCGAAAAATAATATACTCTGAGGCACAATGCTTTGAATCCATCAATAATTATTTGCTTTTGAAGTTAAAATTGCCCTGTTTTGATGCCTTTCATTGCTTTCTTGCTACAGTATTTTGCAGTTCTTTCATTATTTCTTCCTTCTCTTTTTTCTGTTTTTCAGTTTTTTTAAGTAGCACACTAATTAACAGAGCGCATCAATAATCTGAGATGTTATTTTACATAAACAGCAGCAAATTTGGCTGTATCACATGTGGAAATGTGTTTTTTTAAAAGCTGATGAATCATTTTGTTCCAGTTCTTCTGCATCAGGATGGAAAATAAAGACTGGCCTCGGATCTGAAGAGCAATTTTGTCCTTTTTGAAACATGCAAAGACTGGCTTAATGTTTTTGTTTAATGTTTTACAGTTGGTCCAACGAAGCATCCAAAATAACATCTTCACAAAAAAATACGAATTTTTACCCCCAATGAAAAAAAATACCCATGCTTAAGTCAGTTAAGCTAATGACCAGTGCTGCATTTCCCAGATCCCCCTTAGTGCTACGAGCATTGCAGGTTCTACCATATGGCCTTTCTTTAGTTGCTGAGCTGTTTTCCAGTTATACCTTAGCTAAGATATATCTTAGTTAAGATTTATCTTTTAACGGGTGGTCTGGAGCACTCGTAGCTCTCCCTAAGCGATGCACACCACACATCCTTTCACAGTTTTAGCCTTGTTAGACCAGCATGGTTTTAAGATTAATAATTGTCATACAGTGCACAACCAGCTATGACTTGGACAGTTTAATATTGACTTTTACAAAAAGTATATTTATCCAAACAACGTCCATGTGTACAGCATATCATGGGAGTGTTGTCATTTCACCTGACATTAATAAAATATTGTCTATAAAAGCAAGATTATACAACATGAAATATATATAGCCTATATGTGGTGGAACTAACTGAGGATAGATGAGTGTGCTCAGGCTGCAGTAGCCTGTACTCCTTGTACTACTTAGATTGATGTGATATGATTATGACAGTACTTGTTACATTAAAACTTCATTCACAGGCTTAAATAAGTGAGAGAATCAATGTGCCTGGCATCGATTGTAACAGTTCCAGCACCACAGTGACGGACAGCTCTGCATTACGATGTACCCTAGCAGCAGCCCCTTAAGGCGGCTGCTAAGGGAGAGTTTGGGAAACACTTGTAGATTCCAGGTGTTTCCTAATAAGTTATACCTTCGAGACATTTGTAGGATGTTAAGGTATATTGAAACTGGGAAATGTAGCCCAGGTACTTTTAAATGAGAGCTCCAGTTATTAGAAGTTCTCCTTTATTATTAGAGAAAAATTAATAATAATAGTTCAAAGAATGGTCAACTTTGATGCAGCAGATTCAGAGGTATCAGCTGAATCTAAATGTGCACCCCGTGGACAGACTGAGGCCTTGCAGACTTTGATCAAACATACTTTAATGTGTACTCAAATCTTTGACAGGACCAGGATGAGACAGGACTTTAAAACTTTACTTGTTTCCCCACTGTAAAAATTTTATGTGAAATTTATGGTAATTTGCTGTCACCAAGTAGCCAGTAACTGTAATTATTTTTACAGTAAAACTCCTGCACTTGGATTTACAGTAGTGGTTTCTTCATTGTAAAATGAAATGTATTTACAGTACTGGTTTGTTTACTGTAATTCTTCCTACAGTGGAGATTTGTTACTGTACTATTCTTTACTGTAAGGTGCATTCACAGTACTTGCTTCTTTATTGAATTTTCTTTTTGTGCTGGTTTCTTGACTGTATAGTAGCATAAACAATATATAAACTATTTCACAAGGGACATTCCCACAGCGGGTCCTGAACCCTCATTTACCCGACTGTAGACAACTGCACTGACCACTTAGCCAAAGATGAGCTCCACCAGACAGATTGCAGACTTCTCAGTAGTATTTATGATATACAGTAATACTTGAATACTGTGATTTTTTACAGGAATGCTTTGACTACTGTGATTTTCTGCAGTATAAATAAAGTAGAATATACAGTACTCTACTGTAAAAATTATTTACAATATGTAACTGTGTGAAAAACAGTAAATTATTGTGGATTTTACAGTAGATTCACAAGACGATCTCTAGACGCTTCTCTTAACTAGAGATTGATGACATTCACCCAGCTTTTGTTGCTGACCTGGGTGGAGACCATTGCAGTTTAAAAAAACCCTTGCATTGCAGAACCAATTCTAAGTATTTAGAGCGTTCCATCACATTGGGGGCGGTGACTTGCTGAAGTCTTGTTCTTGTAAACACTGTCCGACCAGCCACATGTGTACTATGGTCACCAAAGAAAACTCCCTCCAAGTTTGTTTATGTTTGTCGCATTTGCAGCGAAACATTAATATTGGTTAAAAATGCAAACATAATCTTTTATTAAGACGATTCATCAGTCCGGCCAGACTATACATTGGCTTTGGAAGACATTTCAGGATGAGTTACACTGGCAGACAGACTACCCAAAGTGGTAGTGGGAGCTGTTGCACGTTTTTGCGACATTATGGATGCAGCAAAGCTGATGGGTGAATGGGCACTTTGGGAGGAAAAAAGCTAGCACAAGGCTGAGGGTTAAAAGGTGTGCCCCCACAACACCCAGTTAGCAGATCAAAAGGACTGCTACTACCCGGGACACTTGTAGTAGCAGTCCGGTGACACGAAGCCTTTGCCAGAGTGATGAGCCCGAGGGTGCAGAGCCAAATGATGATGACATTTGATAAAACAGAATGAAATAATCTAAGGTTGCTCTGGGCATCCATTGTTAACGTTTTAAAAAGTTCTCTCCGTGTTACAAAGTGATTTGTTATATCTCTAATCTGTTTTCCTATGGAGGAGAAAAGGCGCCGCACACTGTTTGCGGTAAGTCATCTCCTTTTCAACAATGAAAGGGGGTTGCTTTGTTAGCGTTAGTTCTCGCCGCTGTCCCAGCAACTGCCTTGCATTTTGATGTCCCCAGACAATCAGTAGGAAGAGATCTCCAGTTGTCTGGTAATGTAAGATTAATTTCACAGCAATTTTTTATTTATTTATTTTTTAACAGTGTACGGAAGGAAGCAACTTCTTAATCCATTTTTGTAGCTGAATAGAACCAAATGTTGTTGATGTTGATGAAATGTCCAACTGTGCAGATTATAAAAATACAATCAGACGTCTTCATGATTAAAAATGGTAAATATAAACTATTGTAACTATCTGAGCATAAAATAGCATTTATGCTACTTTTCTAGTCCTCTGATGCAGCCAGTCTCCACCACACTGTGTCAGCACTGGAGAAAGGTTTTTTAAACCAATCATTGTCATCTTGGGTTGCTCAAAGTCCCAACTGGGTCTCATTTCCAGTGCGTCAAATACACTTTTTCACAACTCGTGGTATCACATACAGATGCAAAACGTGTCTTTAAGCGTATGTACAAGATACATTGGGACTGCAACAAACTTCATTGTGAACATATCAACAAATAGAAGACACAAATAGTAGCTGCTCCACCCTATGTAGTAGAACGAGTGCCAAAGTTTGAAGAGAGGTGGAGGTTAGGGTAGATGGGTAGGGTAGAGGTCAGACAGGTCAAACACTCACACACACCTTTTCAGGGGATGGGAGGTTAAAACCCGTGCAAATCAAATGCAAAACTCATTGTGTCAAACTTTTGTTGCCTGTTACAATATGTATATTATTTATTTCAGTTTTGAAGTTGAAAGTGCCAAGATGATCATTTCAATTTTTTATTAATAAAACCTATCAAAGAGTTTTATCTGAGTTCATTTCATCAGATAATGTAAAAATGAAGGATTAGTTCCTACTAGTAGTTATTTCATTCAAGAAATCCCCTCAGTAAATTATATAAAAGCTTGTGTGTACTTTGTGAACTTTTCAAGACAAAACAAAACTGATGGCTAAAAGTCAGATTTCTGTTAAATGTTTATTTCTACATTATTAACACTACATTAATGTTAATAAATTGATAATAAAACTGATGAAATGTAGCATTAATTTCTATCCTCTGTTGTCCTTTTTTATAAAGCCCTATATTTCTTTCATGTCGGGACAGTCATATATTATTTCATTTCTTTCCTGGTGTTTTAGGTTTTTGCCCTGGTATCGTTTCAGTATTGGTATCAAGATATTTTGTGCAGGTATTGTATCAAAGTCATAATTTTGGTATCGTGACAACAGGAATGGCAACCATTTTACTTTCCATTGTAACTGTAATATGTATTTTGCATCGTATCTCCTGGTTGCCAAAAGACATTGATGGGTAAACAGCGGATCACCTTCTAGTGTGACTTGTATCGATCTAGAAAAATTTTTCAAAGCATTGCATCAATACTAAGAATTTGCACCCTTTATTTATCCCCAAAACATTGTTATGTGGATGTGTTTGTCCCACTTACAATGGTAAACAGTTGTAAACGTTACTCCAGGTCGTTCTCCGACGTTCTATGCATGTGTCAGCAACATCTTTTCAGATGATGGCGGATCATGGCAGGGAGGCATCAGGAGAACAGAGAAAGAAAGATGTTTTGTTTTTTTGGTCCACACGGATTAAATAAAGGTCCTGCACTGAACATTTGTGTAGTTCAGTGTATCATCAGTACTTGTATCATATCATCATGTGTTTTACCTCCTCTACCACTGCATAGACACAAGCATTTTCTTTTACTCTATGTTTGGCAAAAACAAAAGTTACTGTATTGGTTTCTAGTCATTGAATCATGTTTTATGGTGTGGCTGTATATGAGCCCGTATCGTTCTTGTATCGTATTACCAATCATGTATCCTAATATGCATATTTGTGAGTTTATAAGAATCTGTTTTATCTCATAAAATTATTAGTTGAAATTGTAAATATACCAACTTAAAATGGCAAATTTGTGACTTTAAACTCAAAAAAGTTTAAAACTAGGAAATTAACCCCTCTTTCCAACTTGTCCTTTTTTTCCCTACAGTGGCCCAATATATAATATGCAGTCAGCAAGCTGATTAAATTACTGAAGTACACTCAGTCCTCTTAGTGCGTGTGGTAATGTTTTTACTCAGCAGATCTGTGGACAGCGCTTAGGTCACACTGCATGGGAATTGGACGCTTAGCAGCAAACACAAAGTAACTGCTCATTGTTTTGACCTCGAGGCATGGCATCACAATTTGGCTTGCGTTTGCCTCCCCAAAAGCCAAAGCAGCAGAATGATGGAGACAGAATGAGAAGCTTTTCAGTGCTCAGGGCTGTAGGATGGGAAGTACAGTCTTCCTGCTTTGAGAGGGTACAGAGCTCCAGAGTGTTATTTATTCATTATTTATTTATTATTTAGTGATGATTTAGGCGCATATGCGACCATTTTTTAAGACGGTGCAACGGAAATTTCTAACTGGGTGCTCTAGTTCAACTCGCAGTTTTGTGACCCTTATTTTAAAAGCATCGATTATCATGTGAAACACTAACGAGAAGGAAAAGTGTGTGTGACTTGTTTGTGTATGAGAGAGACAAAGAAAGAGAGTAAGAGGGAAAAAGTGAGGCTCTCTTACCATAACAGGATGTTGAACTGAAGAGGGAGAATCAGGACATCATCTAGTCTTTATCTTCTTCGCGTAGCCTTGGTGACACAATGACGCAAACTTTAGACTCATATTTAAGGAGAAAAGACGATCTTCCTCTGCAGCAGCAGTCCCAAAATCCTGAAGAGGATTCACGTTCCCACAAGAAACACGCACTAGTTGACAGCGTGAAAAAGGCAAAAACATAGACTTTTTGACAGGAATGGCTTTCTTTTCTCAGATGTTCCAAAGAAATTAACTCGATGCATACTCAGCTAGTTTCTTTACTCAGCCTGATTTACTTAACTTAAATAAACATGTTTATGCTGAACTGGTTATTCTGTTTAGAAGCTTTTAATGTCAAAATTGTAGAAGGCCTCTTAACAGCCTGATGACAATCCAAATATAAAATGCAAAGAGAAAAAAAAAAGAAAAACAATCCATTGTCTGCAGCTACAGCAATGCTATAAAACGTCCGACCAATTAATGCAGACGACCTGAAAGATCATGTATTCATTGTGCTTGACTAGAGTCTATGCAATCGCAAAGCAGAAAGCTACGGCTGAGTGAGCCAGTCATAAACAAAACGGAAACAAAAAGACCAAACTTGAGAAGACTACAAACAAACCAACAAAAAAGTTAAATGACAGTGATGTCACTGTTGAGAAATGCAGATGTTTCCCAACCAGAAAGTCCGGATAACAAGTGAGGTGGAACACTCCTCAAAAGCCTCAACACTGCCTTCACTACAGGTGACAAGTCCCAGTGTGGCAATGCCATTGCTGACCCGAAGAGAGGCATCAGTGAGGCAAAGGCAGCCTCCAAAAGGAAAATTTCGGATCACCTCACAGACAATGACGCCCATAGAGGGTTAGGCAGGGGATACAGCGCATAAAAACAAGGGCAGCTCCAGCAGCACTATCAGTGCTAACGCCTTAATGGCAGAGGAGCTGAACCATTTCTTTGCTCGGTTTGATGTTAAAGAGCCAGCAGGACACTCACTCAAATAAAGTAGTGATGAACATTTTTCACTGATTTTTCACATTGCATAGACTTAAAGATTAGATTAGACAGTGGTGCAGCAAAAATTACATTTCCTGAGAATCACACCGTAGAGGAGAAGCTGGTAATCGCTCTCTACTCGGCAGATATAGAACGCATCCTGACTTATTGCATCACCATGTGGTGGTACTTTGGTCCTTAGCAGCAGCCAAAAAGCAGTCAAAAAGGCTCTACAGAGAATAATCACGACATCACAGAAGATCATTGGCGGCTCCCTGCACTCCCTGGAAGACATTGCCAGTTCCCACTTCTTGCGCTGAGCAACTGCGTCGTCAAAGACTCCACACATACTGGTCATCTCCTTTTTGTTACCATCCAGTAGGCGGTGCAAGTCTGCCAAAATATACACCTTCTGTGTCAGAGGCAGTTTAATGTTTATTTCTAATGAAGTGAACAATACCTGGTGCTGCAGTTAAAGCTTTCCAGCTGCTTGATGCTTTTATTGTGAAGGCAAGCAGCTTGAAGAACAGCTCTTAGGAAGCAGAGCTCTTTTGCAGTTCTGTCGTTCAGTCACGATTTTCTATACAGTGAGATGGGGAAATATTTTTTGTAAGCAAAAAGTAATGACTAATATTTTTATGTAGTGATGTTTGGCAGTAGTTTTTTGGACAAAGTCACACTCATAACAGGGTCATTTTGAGATCAAGTGCCTGTGAAAAAATGCTTAGACTATTTTAACGTAAAATTTTAATTCAGACGTTAAGTCTAATTGTCCTTAATTGATTGTGTAATGTAATTATGATTGCGATTAGTTCAATTTAATCTTGTAAAAGGTAGTGTTAGGTGGAAAACTAAAACAAATAGGCTACATTTGTTTGAAGAAGAGATATGTTTCTTTTTTTTCTCAACATGGATAAGAGCCACAAAAGTCCAGCAGCAAAGTGCTTAAAAAAAACCCCAGATTTAGATGCTGCAAGAAGCTTTTGCCAAAGATTTTAAATAAAAGCAGAAAAAATAATCAAATGTAAGGATCTTTATTTATTTAGTATATACTTAAAATGTAATAAGAGAAAGGCCTTTCTATGGGGTCATTTTATATGAAAATATATTTTTATTTATTGACTGAATGTACAGAAAATATGCTATATTGTGATATGTATCATTATCAGGATATGAGAATTTGGTCATATTACCCAGCCCTAGGAGAAGCTAGAATTAACTGCCAGTTTTAAAACTTGTGTTACTACATGTGAAATGCCGTTCTGATTTATTAGTTACCACAGTGGACAATGTGTAGTCATTGTTCTCAATATAACAGGTCTATAAATGATCACTTTATTAAAAAACAAACAAAAACCTTTTGGTTCAGTCAGAGGGTCGTGGTGATGGTAGGCTGACTTACAGCTAAATGGGTTGGTGGTTTCACTTGAATTAAAACAGGACTCAGATGAGACACACGTGCTGTTTGGCCTCCATATTAGTACTACCACATAGATAATATCAACTAACATAACCTGACCCAGATACAATATGCTGATATGTTGCATAGTTTTAGCCTAGACTAAATGTCAGTCTGACATTACTTCAGCCCCAGTCTCTTGCTTGGTCACTCTCTTTTTTTCTCCTCCATCACATTCTCTTCTGTATCTTTGCCTCGGTCAGAAAGAGGCCAATAGCACGTCGCCTTGTTGATGCTAGCTGACATCATACTTCTTATAATATTTCTGGTATGAATTCATTTAAAGAGACCCCAACCAGCCCAAGACTCGAGAGCCACAGTTTCATGAAACATGACATCTCCCATAGCAACAGGGTCAACCCCACCATTTCTCTTATCTGCAAATTTCCTCGTAACAATTGGTCACAGCAGCGTTTTTGAAATGGTTTTAAGAGGAAACTCTTAGTGAGAAACTTCTGGTGTTATTTAGGACGCCTCCTTGTAAGACAAAATGTTTTGTGAATTCTGCCTCTGATTCACAAAAATATTTCTGACTACACATGTAGAGGTCAAAGCCAAGTTTGGTGCAGGACCATTTCAAACTAAAAAGTGACGGCTTTATTGTTAACACTGCAAAGCTGTGTGTAACAACATGACGGGCTCCACTGATGCACTACTTAAACAATGTACATCCGACCCTGGTTAGCATCAGTGCATCCTCCTCTCAACCTACTGTCACCTCAGTCTGAGCATGGACACTTTGAGCAACACTTTGTTTCTCAAAGCTAGATTGACTGTCAGTTGAAGCTTCTCTTCATTTCTGTCATTTTTGTTGGCGTGATGGTTTCCTTTCAGATATTCAGCGGTTGTTCGGGCAGGAGGGCAAAAAAAAAAATTGGGGGGTGGGGTAAGCGGGGTGGGATGTACATTTTGGATAGTCCTAAGGTCTGTGAGGGATAGCTAGCTTTAGACAAGTGGGCTTACCAAGCTGCCCTTGACTCAGCTTTCAGTGTTTTGAGATCAGATGCTGCATTATGCTGATGACACGTGAAAAAATTGTAACTCAGCATTAACTGTTAATGTACCGTTTTCTTCCTCTGCGAAACTGAAGTAGCAGTGACAGGGCAAGTTATGCTATGACGTATCATACAAAGACAAACAAGTTGTTTCTTAATCACTTTGGTCAACATTTGCCAGGAGGCTTAAGATAGCTTAGCTCTCCCCAAAATATAACTGAAAATCATGGCTGATAAAACTAAAGTCAGACAATATACAGACAATCCTCAAGGTTATTTTAATTTCTGGCTTATTTAAAGTTTTTAAGGGTAAAATATTTTTTTAAGCTTTTTTCAAGCTTAAAATAACCCTGACTTGCTGCAAATTGTCAAAGATATTTCATAATTTAGCGTCAGAAGTACTGGTAGGCAGGTTCTTGACTGTGCACTGGCCCCCAGCTTCCTCCACCCTAAAGTCTTTCTCCTGCTTTACCTGCTTCTTATAACGATCAGCTTTTGCTGTGCCATGTTTATTTAAATAAGCTAACGAAGATTCAGGTTGTGCAGGCTACAGGTATTTCCAAACTAACGTTAGCACAAGCAGTTAGCTTTGCTCAC
This sequence comes from Naso thynnoides, assembly GCA_029783665.1. Taxonomy (NCBI): domain Eukaryota; kingdom Metazoa; phylum Chordata; class Actinopteri; order Acanthuriformes; family Acanthuridae; genus Naso; species Naso thynnoides. The sequence goes on along the minus strand of JAQLOL010000021.1, from coordinate 6,726,494 downwards.
AGGGTGTGCTGTATCAAACTAATTTCTATCTGTTCATTTTACATATTTACAGAAAACTATGCAACATTAGACAGACTGTTGAGGCAGTAAAATATACGATTCTGCAGCAATGTTGGAGTATCAGTTCCATAAGTGGTAAATATTTTTAAAATTAGAAATATACTTTTTTAGATTTTCCTCCTTAATAATGCTCATTTGATATTGTGACGGCCTCCTCTGGGTCATGACAATATGTTCACTTTCAGTTCAGAAATAATCATAATACTTCTTAAGCCAGAAGGTGCAGAAAGTTGAAGATGTCCTCTAGCAGAAGAACTTTTAGGTAGCACAAGATTAACCAATAGTATGTTTTAGTGAGGTTAATGTAGTAAACAGTTGTATTGCACATTGGGTTGGCTTCATTCGCCTGTAAAAGTCACAGCACACCACTGACTCAGAGCTTTGTTGTGCATAAGCACTACCTCACAGGGCTGCTAGTGTGGCTGTAGAGCTGTCAATCATCTGCTTTCAAAAGCTTTTGAATGAGCTGTTTATCCACACACACTGTCTGGATCTGTAACACAGATCAGATGACACACCTTTTTGTTTCTCCATTCATGCGCAGTCAAGATAAGGAAGAGTACATCCTGTGAGAAGAGAAGCATCCTGTGTGTGCAGCCCAAAGCCTCATCATGCACATGGTACTTTTATTGAACATAAATTTTGGTAGAAATTTGCTCCCGCAATAGATCCAAGATGAAAGTGAGGTTTTCTTTATGATGATGACAGTAACCTTGTGCCACAGCAGCAGCTGTGCCCCATGAAGTTGGTGACCAAAATTCTGTGTCTAAGTTGTCCTCATCCAAAGGAACACCTACTGGAAAGACCAGTGTGAGTCCAGCTCATCTGTGCAGGCGTTCATCCAGCTTAACATCCTCTCTAATTAATTACAACTGACCCTTTATAGCTGCAACATCTGCTGGGCACTTGCTGCTGTGACCTCCCTTTCATCTCTGTACGCCTTCCCTCCCACTGCTCTCCCCCCAACCACGATTTTCCGGTCCTATGCAGCTTGCTGCGGCATATCTGCTGGCTTAAAGTCAGCAAATCAGACAGATGACAAACAGTGCTTACAAGGTGTAAGAAACAAGCTGCCCTCTCACCAATTTGAACATCAGCTCAACGCGGGACACTGAATTGTTTCCTGTGTGACTTCTCTGTCCTGTGGCTCCGTTTTACCGCGGTGGAAATATGACTTTTGTGATTCTCTCGCAGTGCTGAGCCGAGAGAGCCCGGCTGCAACAATATTGACAACAGGTGCTCTGATTGTGATGCCTGTTCTTACCTAATTGCACTGGGTGAAAATGAGTATCTCTCAGCATGTCATTTAGAAGAGAGTCAACCTCTTGCAATTACAGCGGCGCATGTGACAGTAAAATCCATTAGCTTAATGAATTGATCACCAGTGAGAGGGAGACGTTAATTCAGTGAGCAGCGGCCGCTCTTTAGAGAGCTGCATCTCACAAATTAGTTCAAATTAGTAAAGAGTTGATTTTTATTTGGCAATCAAGCCAAGTCAAAAACACTTGCAGTGATCGTGATTACAGTGATCAAAAGCTGGATCAAAAAGCTCGAGACAGAATCATTAATATGCTGTTTAAAATGCATTTATAGTAATGAAGTAGTCTGCTTCCAGGAACTGGTCTTTTCATGCCTAACAACATGAAAACAATAGAAGGTCATTCTTTTTGTTTTACTTTGTTTCCTCTGGGTAAACTGTCTCGTTACAGCTGACTGTGTGAGGCTGGTCCTATATGCACAATGAAATCCTAATGGAAAAAAGAAACTTATATTCTCTCGATGAAAACTGTAGTCTCTCCTCGAGGCTTCTGAAAAAATATCAACTACGAGCCAATGAGATGCAACGGCAAACTGTGATGAAGACAGAAAAATTTGTACAGGAAAAGCGTCTGTAGTTGTTACTAGGGTACACTGAGGTCACGGTTCGGATCACACCTTGATTTAAAAATCATGGTTTGGAATGAGCTTGGTACAGAAATTTCACCATAACATTATCCTCCTTTCCCATTATTATTTTTGCTCCCTGGCTCTGGTAAGAAAATTACTGCTCTCACGTGCGTAGGTCGCTGTAGGTGATTAAGTAAAACGAAACACTACACAGTAGGGACGGGTATTTGAAGAAATTTCCCTGATCAATCATCAAGAACATTTACAATCAGTTATTGATTTCATTATTATTTTTTTTATGTTAAAAATGCTTATGGCAAAAAATACAAAATACAGAGCGTTTTTCCTTAGTTAAATCTTTATTCCAACAGGAACTTATAGTCAAACAATAATCCTCTTACACAGGGCAGTTAAAGGGCATCTCCAGTCATAATCAATGTTTGCCTCATAAATCAAGTCACCCATGATCAGTTCATCTCATACCATC
>JAQLOL010000021.1:6712347-6723960 GCA_029783665.1 Naso thynnoides | reverse complement strand
AAAAATAAAATCATATATTAGAGTTGTTTTCTTTTCCGGGCTGCTTGCTCCCCTCATGTGGCTGCTGATGTTGGCAGGGATGCTTGTTACTTAACAGAATTTAGAGTCATAAATCATTCATTTCCTGCATTTGTACACGTTCCTAAGCAGGCAGTAGGCCCAACACTCGCACAAGCTGATAGAGCTCCCCAGCCGCTCATTCATGTTGTTTGTCCAGTAGAATCTGAACAGTAAACAGTGTGCTCTTGGGTGATTACTAGACTGAGGCCAACAGTGGCATCACTGATTTATTTGTATTTCTCTTCATCCCCTGCTGTTTGACTGCAGACACACAGGTCCCTGACATGTTTTATCATAGTCTTATTCAGTCTGACGGTAGCCTCTGGGCTGCTGCCAGAGAGCAGAGGGGCAGCAGTTCAGAGGCAGAGTGCATCTGGCTATTACTCACAAGGTCATGCCATGTCCTAGAAGGATGATGATAAATGCCGGACATGAAAAGGAAGTCTGGAACTTGAAGGTCATCCTGTTGTGATGAATACTATATGAACAGTTATTCTGTAAGTAAATTACAAAAAAAAAAACTAGCAGTCTGTTGACATTATCTTGGAACTGTGTCCATTTTCTCTACAGCAAAGTGAAAGTACGTACATAGGGATGCTGAAGCTGACTAGTTGGTTAACTGTTTAAACGCCCACTCCCTCACTAGTTGTTACCAAAATACTAGTCGGTGAGGAAACCCCCCCCCCCCCCCCTAACTTTTATACCGACAATGAGGCGGGGAAATTCATCACCATCTCGTCAGCAAACTGCGTTGCAACCTCGAATCGGGAACCTTGTGAGTTTTGACGGATCTGTGTTGCGTATTGGCAGTATGAAGCAGGGTAACACTTTATTTGGATAATTCAGTTGACATTCAACAAATGTCACGGTTTTTGCCCACCCCTAACCATAACTGCACAAACCATTTAATAAATCTTTGTTGATCAAGTTCAACAAATTTTGATATGTTAACAGCCCTTGAAAGATCACATTTTTTGTGAACATTTCTTGGCTGAGCTGTAATATGATTTACAAATACTGAATGTATCACGTTGACAGCGCAGCGTGAGGAGGCTCAGCCTCAGCAGTGGTCAGCTCAGGCACAAGCCTTCACCACTGCAGCTTGATGGATAACCAGCTCTCTCAGCGACTGCTGCTGGGGCTGATTCAGACAGTAGCTGCGATTATGACTAAAACCATGAGATGACAGCACTTTAGCTGTTGCTCTTGCTGTGATTGTGGCTGTAGCAATGGCTTGGCTGCATGCAGGTGTTGTGATCTGTGCATGTAGTGACTTGACATGTTTGTTTTGACAGAGTGTTATATTGAACTGCATTTCTGAATCCCTGTGGTGTTTTTTTTTTTTTTTTTTTTCGAAATGTCAATAGGAGAAGTAAACAGCTAATGTAGTCACACAACACCATAAACTCAGCAAAAATGTAGCCACAACATCCACAGCTATAGCTTCAGCCGCAGCTGTGCACACAGCCAGTGGCTATACTTTCGGAGCTCAGCCATATGCATTATGCATTAAGTGTCACATTATCTGTCCTTTGTATTGTATCTGGCAGCATAACTGGACTGGATCAACCCTTTAACTCTTTTGTTGAGCATGGAAACACAAAAAATATCGCTAAGAAACGCAAATGTTATTGCAAAAGTAGTTCATTATACCCCCTCTTGGGAGTTTCATAGATTTGGCTAAATGGACTGTATTTTCTCATCTGCCCATACTCTGCCTCTGAACGGCTGGCAATTGGTACTGTTTAGGTTAGATTGTTAGGTTCAGGGTAAGAATATCGGTAAGCCAGTCAGACACAGAGGAGGCCAGGTCATGACTTTGCTTTTGTAACCTGCTGCTAACTTGACTGTGGATAAAGTAATATAATCCTGAGGCTCCTCCAGATTTCTCCAAAGAACACGAATTACACTCTGATTGTGAAACAAGCCATTTCGTGCGGATTGTGTGATGCTCAAACAATTTATGCGCTGTCTTTCACAGCGGCAATCACCCACTGAGACTGCGGTGGGCAAGGGCGAGGCTAGCTTTTTAAATCCACAGAGAAGAATTTTTTTTTTTTTTTTTTTAAAGTCTGCACGGAGCAGACTGCATCAAGCAGGAAATCAGACAGAGGAGAGAAGAGTTGATTTTCCAAATAAAAGACTGTGTGCACACGTGCTTTGCCTCAATACAACATCAGCACCACAGCTATGACAAATGGACGTACGTTTCAACGTAGTTGTAGTTTTTACTCTCTGTGCTAGGAGGGAATGACAAAGTTCCTCACTGCAGATTTAAATTACTCCTGAAGGTAAAAAAAAAAAGGTTGCAGGTTAGCTAAAGGATCATAGCGTGGTCACCCAAAAAGAGCAAACTGAGTAACACACAACCCAGTGTATTCATGTTTCCTCCAAAAAGCCCCGAGCCAGGGAGCAAAACTACATGGGAAAGGAGGATGATGCTATGGTGAAATTTTTCTCAAAGCCAAGAAAGATTAAGTGCAGCAGTGAATCATGCACACTGTTTTACAGATAAATACAGCTTTTTAAGTCATCCACTCCCTGTTGTCTTCACTTTGAAGACTTGAATAGACAGAGCAAACAGAGAATTTGAATGCAAATAAACTAATTGCAGACTGCCTGCTGCAGTGTTGCGGAGTGTACCACCAGGCTTGAACAAATTCTTGGGAAAACACTGGAGCATCAAACAGAAACACCCACAGAGAAGAGCCACAATCCTGTTTGTTCATCTTTTGAATGTTAAAAATACTGAACTGCATCAGCTCTGGCCAGCAACAAGTTCAATCAGGTTCTAATAGATTTCCCGGACAAACTGTCAGGTTTTTCTGTTATTAATTAATTGTCAAAAACAATTTTAGCCTCACAGCTGAATTTTCAGCTGGAGGTTTGATGTGAAATGTTTTTTTTCTGACTCATTGCTCACAGAAGTCTCCCAGCAGCTGTCACTAACTGAAATGCTTGAGGTAATAAAATATTAATTAACAGTGATGAAAGTATGAAATGAGAACATAGTTTACTTGCTCTGTGACATCTTGCTGGGTTTGTTCTAAGCTCCCTACAGACCAACAAAGCAAGGCTGCATGATAGTGACAACAAAAATCAGATGGCTTCTTCGTAAAAACCGTCATTTTTGTGGACATAACTTTTATGTATTATTTTCTTTGTAGCACTTTTTCGTTATAAATGAGGTCATGTATGTTTCAGACTTAAAGTTTACATCAGATAATAATATTTACCCCGCGTAGGCCGTTGATTTAACACAGCACCAAAATCTCACATCTCAGGGTTTCTGAAACATTTTGTCCTGAAATTTGTTGATGAAAATTTCAAGCACTGCCTCAAAATAAATCCAGGTCAGTAACCATATCTGCATTTGTCTCTTTCTCCAGATGAAGTCAACAGAGGTGGACCAAGGGCTTTTCACAGACAGCTACTGCAAAGTGTGCAGCGCTCAGCTCATCTCCGAGTCCCAGAGGGTCGCCCATTATGAGGTGGAGATGCCCCCTCGCATTACCTCACATGGCTCTGATACACTACACTCCTGTGGAGTTAATCATAGGCTTTGGGTCACACACTGTTTTGGCTTTGTCCCTGGAGACATTAGGCAGATCTATACATACACCTGAGTCCTGCAGATGACATACAATCCATAAATACCCCTGAGTTTAACCAACTATTTAAAATACATTAAAATGAAGGAATAATACCAGTAGAAATTAAAATTTGGCCGTCATTTTCTCTCTGCTCCCACCTGCATGGTGTCAAGCCTAACTTCTAAAACACAGATGTTAAAAGGACCATGTATGGCTTTCTAACACCAGTAGACTGCTATTTCCTATTCACCTCATCAGTGCAGTTAGTTTCAGAAAAAAAAGTGATGCCTGCGCTTAAAGGCTACTCTTCCATTTACAATTTGCAGCACCATGCTCTTTTATCTCCCACTTTTATTGCAAATTGAAAAAAAAATGAACAGTGTAAAAATACAGGCTGAAAACATAGCAGCTAGTTTAGCACTGTCTGCTACCTAAGCTAAAAACAAACAAACATCATTATCAGTCATATTTACATAAGAATAATGACATCTGCACACCAAGAGCCATTTATCCAAGTTATTAACGCCGTTTCTGGAGGAGAGATTCATGATCAATGATCGACCAGCTTAACTCCCCTCTTTAATCCCGCAAACTCACAGCTCTCCCTCATTCTCATGCATGTTATCAACATGGGCTCATTACCTGACTGCCTCAGGTGTTGCCCTCATTACATCCAGGTGCTCCCAATCAGCAAAGCATATTTAAGCAACTCACTCACTCCCTCACTAGATCCTAGCCCCCAGCTTTGCACATCCCACCACCACCCCAGAAGGGCCCCCTTCATAGCAATACAGGGTCCGCTCGTTTTAGAGCTCCCAGTACCCTCCCGTTAACGTGACCACCTGGAGACCAACGAGGAAGTGTGCCATAATTGAGTGCATAAATAGCCGCCAGCAGTTGCAACACAAACCCACCCCCGACATGGCAGATCGGTTTGATAATGTGGAATTCTGTGCCAAATTATACTAGTCAGTTTCGTTATGAAATAAATCAGCTCAGAGAACACAGAATAAATTCAGAAATCACTGCAAGATTACCTCAGTAATGTTCTATGTCAGGTGAGGACATAACCAACTTACACGTTTCAAAACCTCCTCAATACACAAACAGCATTAAGCGTGAATATACAGGTTGCTTTTTGTGGATTCTTCAAAGAATCTTATTTAGCATCTCAAGAGACAAGTACATGGACTTTAAATGCTTCTTTTTATACATTGGTAATTGAACTGACTGCTTATCTGTTTGGTCTGTCGTATGGCTCCGCCAAGTGCATCTTATTTGTTTGTTCGCGACTGCATGCCTGCCAATCGTCACTGCTGTTTCTGAGTGGGCAGGTCGGGAGCCTCCCGCCGGGAAGGCCTGGTTTAAATTGAGTGCAAACTCCACCCAGCCGGTACATCACAGCCTTATCAGTGGCCCCAAAATGAGTGGACCCACTGGCTCTCCCAAGATGAGTCACCCTGCTTTCAGCCTTCATCCAACCAAGTCTCAGCTCCTGCTGACGGCCAAAGGAAGAGCCTCCCCTTGACCTCAGGGACCTTGTCCAAGAGCAACGCCCGACTGGGGTTCCCGTCCTCCTGCTGCGGAGGCCAAGTACAAGGGTCCCACACCTCCTGAAGGGCCCTGCCCACTGGGGACTCCCCTTTGGTGGGCCTGACAGGGGCCCACGTCTTGGAGGGCCGTACCCACCTTGCTCCCCTCCCCTTGCTGTGCAGGCCAGGGACGAGGCTCCCAGCTGCCAAACCACACTCAGGCCACAGCCTAACTTGCCTGTTTGGTAACAGATCCAGCCGCATCGGCTGTTCCTTTAAGGGTGGATGCCAGCTCTCCAGTACACTGCTGCTGCTTCCAGCTGGCCCCACAGAGATGGAGGATCCTCTGAGCTCCAGCACAGTGTTCATCAAGCATCAGCCTCCCCCTCATCCACACCCAAGATCCCTCCAGTTACTCCAAGCAATCTCCCTAACCAACGTGACAGAGTCACCGCTGAAGGCTATTCATTGTCATTAACCATAGAATCCAGAACTCATGAATCACAATATCTGTGTGCATAAGGGGCTGCTTTGGCTTAGGAGGCAAAGTGGGTCATTCACTTATTACAAGGCTGGTAAGTAGTTATGTTCCAATCCAAAGTAGCTGAGTCACATGTGACGCATAGTGTTAAAATTGTGTATTACCAGTCCAGGCGAGGTTCAGCTTAATATCAGACTGATTTACCCAGTGTGTGCCATAACACACTTTGTAAGATGTTGCAGTAATGTAATTTACTGGTTTTGTAAAGGAGTCGTGTAGTTATAAGAGTGGCAAATCTTTGTGTTCACAAGTCCAAATGTCCTTGAGTGAGACACTGAACATCTGACGGTGAGTCCAACTTCATGCATGAGAGTTTGCTGGCATTGATGTGTGCAAGTGTGTGTGAATTGTAAAGCCTTTTGGTAAAAATGATAAAAGCAATAGATATACTCATGCCATGGATTTCATACATAATCCACTTAATGCTCCAGTACACTGACATTTGTAGTTTAAAAAGATGTTAGACAGAGAATTTACCAATTTTCTGTTCAATGCATGGACTAGTCAGTGAATTGTTGGGTTGATGCAAAGGGATGTTGGAAAGGACCTGACCTGACCTGCCAGAAGAAAAGAAATGCACTTCCTGCTAACTTCTAAAATTATATGTTGTGTTTTCCTGTGGTTGTTAGCCAGAAACTTGAGCCTGCATTCGGAATTACCTGAAGTTGTTCAGAACTGGAAGGTAAAACCTAAAAATCCCACTATGAGGTCAGGACTCCTGGAGTTTTGTTTGCAGTTATCTGGGCACAGCTTAGTATTAATAGTCGGTAAATAGCTCCAACCCATATGCTGGATTTGTATTAAGCCTCTGCTTGTTTTTTTTTGCTTGTTTGTTTGTTTTTTTTGATGAAGATGCAATCTCTGAGTGTGGAGACGGTTTAAAGTAGTTTGTGTGTCACCGCCTGGGGGACCGGAGAACCAGAGTTCTGGAGGTGGGTTAGCGAGACACAGGGTTTCACTTCACTTTCCGTTCTGATCATATCATGTTGGCAGGCTACTGCCTCTAATTGCATTGGGCAGGTTCAGCCTATTAACCTTTTTAACTTTCAAGAATGGAGGCTGAATATGGATTAGGTGAATTCAGCTCTATCGCTCACCTCTCAGTTGGTTGGTTCACTAAAATGCAACGCTGGCAATACAGCTGTTACTAATCCACTAATTAGACAAGAGAGTTGAAAATTCTACTAGATTCCACAAAAAAAACAAAAGCGCTGTAGTATGCATGCCAGGCCAGCAGTTGGTGGTGTAACTTTTTAATGACAAACCATAGGAGCTGCTGAATTTGTTGACTTTCTCTTGCTGCCAGGTCTATCTTCACCGTAACCAGAGCCAAAAATTAATGAAATTTAGCTAAATTTTATTTCTTTTTTTTTTTCTTTTTTTTTTTAATTAACTTATTTTGTAAAGATATGGTTTGGGGGGCTTTTTGAGCCTTTTATTGACAGATAAGACGGATATTGACAGGAATTGGGGGAGAGAGAGAGGGGGAATGACAGCAAATGTCCAGGCGTTGAATCGAACCCAGGGTCGCTGCAGTGAGGACATGTCTTTCGCACACAGGGCACTGGCTCTGCCAAATGAGCCATCAGGCACCCCGAATTTGACTTCTTAAATTATGCTACTAACACTTAAATTTACCTCCATGGACTGTTGTCACATTAGATTTGCTCTGGGTGCACTGTGGAATTTGGTAGTAGCTATTGAGAAATCTATTGACTTGCACTAGCATTAGCATTAGCTTAGTCACTGCTTTCACAGGCTGTTCATGTTGCAAGTTTACACAGACGGTGTTGTGCTGAATTCTGTTTCCCCATCAAATCAGGTTGCTTTAGGGTGAAAACAGAACTCAACAGGGAAACAGAATTAGACACAACACCGGGGTTCTGGGGACGAGATATAACTGGTGTTAGCACTTGTTATATTTGTAGCTGCGCGTCAGTGTGATTATCCAGCTGTTAGTGCTTTAACAGGACTTTAACAGCCCACTTTATATCCATCCACAGGCTCACAGAATGGGCACAAAGGAGGAGAGAGAGTTTACTCTTAAAACAGTGATTAAAAAACAGTACACTGACACATATCTTGCAGTTCAAAGCAGCAAAACATTTGCTCAGTCACAGCGCTGAGGTTTTGCCTGCTGTAGCCGATTTGCATCAGTTGCTTAATTCATGCTTCACAATCACTGGCTCACTCATGAGCTGTTTGGCTAACAGCTGACTGTTACTGTTCAGTCATGTTCAAGTGCAGAATGAAAGATTACAAACTGACACCTCACTATTATTCACAGTGCTGAGAGAATGATGCCAACGCTTTTTGCTTCTGAGGCTCCCTTAACTACCCCAGCCTCCTCCCTCTGTGCTTCACATGGGTCTGTGGGGAATCAGTTCTCCCAGCAGAATCCTCACTTCACTGGGCACTCAGAGACTCACACAGAGCCTGGCTTTTTCCAACAAATCCAACCTTATTGTTGTTTTATACAAAACTGTGAGTTCCTCAAAGTGTACCTAAACCCCTGAAGTTTTGGCTGAAGGGCATCCTTTCTAAAATTCAAAAAATGCATCTAGAACGTGGAAAATGTATCAATTTGGGCAGCGTTAGGAGGCGGGGCTTTACTGAGAGCAGACTGGAAGAATTGCAGAGTCTGAGCACAGTGATTGTGGTTAGATTTAGCTGTCAGCATATTTTAGTTTTCACACATGCCCACAGTTCATTTAATAAGCTTCTCTCCACCAAACTCCACCACCCCCCTGCCTTTGTCTTCTCTTGTTCAAAACTCAGTCGATCAGTTACTTCCTTGTTGGATTGCTGTTGTAGCTTTAATGTTATTTGCTCCCGGTCTTTGTCACTCTGTCGGGCAGAGACTCCGGATTTAGCTTTTATTTCAGTTGTGCCCATGTGTTCGCACTGTTTCCGTGGTGATGTGTGGGAGGGTGTGGGAAAGAGTAACGTTGGAGTGACTGGGCGTGTCTCAGTCTTCTGAATGGTGAGCCATTTTTTTTTAGACCACCAGACACGTCGCAAATCTCCTGATCAACCAATAGAAAAATTTGTTCGCAGTAGCCAGGTTTCAACCAGTAGAGGGCGGTCACTAGGCACATTTATAATGAAGTATGTGAAGTTCAGTTAGTTTGCAGTAAAATGTCAAGATTTAGACCCGAATCAATGATAAACGCTACTAAATACTTATAAGCATCGGTTTTCAGCTTAAAAAAACTTGGTGTAGGGGTTAAGTTTCGCTTTAACGTGTTTCTGACTGGATTAGTCATGCACACAATGAATACTCCCTCTAGAGGGTGTGCAAATGCACTCAAACGCAAAACCAGCATCCTTGATGAGGCACCTCAAGGACAGCATGAGCCAAGCAGCCAGTTGGCTTCCTTCCTGCTGTATGAGTGTTGTCAGGTAGTCGACCTCTCTCTCTGCAGATGCTGCCTCTCAGTCACGGTCACTTTGAATTACAAGACCAATCTGACTGCAGGCTGGCTGCCTTTGGACATCTGCATCGACAGGAGTTTAAAGGACTTTTATGAAAACTGTTTTTCACTGTTGAGTTTTGGAAAGAACACTGGGTTTTTGTTTGCTTTCAGACTGCAAGAATATTGTTTAAGACCTTGAATCAGTTTAGCATTTTAATAGATTTTCTATTGTTTTCCCGAAAGAGAAACGGTTGCCGCTGAGAATCTCATCAAAGAGAAAAAAAGTTTTATTCATTTTAGTTGACGTTGTCACTTTGTTCAAACTTTGTTTCTTTTTTTTGAGGTCAGTTTTTCGTCTGCAGCTCTTAACAAGTCAAATTAAGTTTCCTGCAGGGCGTTGTGCTCACTCTGGGCCTGTGGAGTGCTATTTAAAGTACCCGTAGCTGTCCATGGGTAACAGGAGAACTGCTTTGTTCTTCAGGGCGTTGCAGGAGACAGGAAGTGGATGTACCGATCCAAATCAAATATTCATTTTGTTATTGTGAGGCGAATGCTGAATACAGCTCTTGGCCTGATGCCTCCTGGAGATAAGGCATGTTTGGATTCTCTTTTAGCACAGTTAGTGTCTAATGCATCATATTTTAGTCATAATGACGACAGCAAAAACTAAACAAAAAAACAGAGGAGGTCTTTTTTTCAGATTCATCATAATGGGGTCATGACAAATAGCACTGCTTTTTTATATGTCTGGACTTTAAAAATAATCAAGAAAAATAATAATTTTCATCCAGACTTTGTCAGTGGTTGCAAACTGAAATGAATAAGCCCGACAATATCCAATGGTTACCTGTCATGATAAAAATAAGGACTGTCCTTGACATGCATCTTAATTTGGGATCCTGGGGCCATATTCACATAACATTTTAAAGGGATAGTTTACCCAAAAACGAAAATTCAGTTATTATCAACTCACCCTTATACCAATAGAAGGTCAAGTGAAGTTTTTTAGTTCACAAAGCACTGCTGGAGAAAAGTTGACACAGTAATCTCCTAAACATTTGAAGTGAATGGTGACCAATTTTCAAATGTTAAAAAATAACAAACAAACAAAAAAACTAGAAAGCCACTTAGAGAGCGCATATCTTCGACAAGAAACAGAGTCACACACATGCACCTACGCAGGTACACATAGCAAACCCCCTGCTGTTCCCCCTAAGTCTGCGATATGACAATGTAAAGTGTAAAGCATTGCTGTAGTGCCCCCTATGGGTGCATTGTGATTTTTTCTCTGTGTGACAAAACTCAAGGCAGAGCCCACAACAATGTTCACGCAAAGTTTAGCATTGATCAGAGAAATGTCCGCAGAGTTTGAGCCATTTAAAGTCAGAAACACATCTGTAGTGCCCCGTATGGGTGTAAGGATGATTTATCCCCAAATTTAATAGGTTCATCCTTGGCCCAATCTACAGCTTTCCTCCAAGTTTCATGGGAATTGGCCCAGTACTTTTTCCATAATCCTGCTCACTAACAGACAGACAAACAGATGGCACCTAAAACAAAACCTTCTTGGTGAAAGTAATAAAAAGAGAGAGAGTAGAGAGACGAGCAGAGCTCACCAAGAGCTAATTAGCTTAGCTCAAATGCTGGTACTCAATAGAAAGTGCTAGCCTGCATTAGCCTAAAATCATCAAAAATACTTTTCAACAACTCTAAACAGTCCTGTGTGCTTGCTGTGACTTTTTTATTTACTACATTATGTTATTTTTAGACCCAGATCAGCACCTGTAATGTAATGTATAATGTAATTTTCATTTTTTAACAGAGGCTTTGTTTTGTTGACCAAGCACATCCACAATGTTTTCGCATGAGCCCTGCATTTTCCTTTTTTGTATGTATTTGATTCTAAAAGTATATAAACTGCTAATCTGAGTCTAAAAATAACATAATGTGGCAAACAAACAACTCACAACAAGCACACAGGACTGTTCAGAGTTGTTGGAAAATTTAATTGTTGACTTTAGGCGGATGCAGGCGAGTACTTCCCTTTGACTACCAGTATTTGAGCTAAGCTAACTAGCAGTGGGCGAGCTCTGCCCGTCTCTTCCTTGTTACTGGACGCACAGTTGAAAGAATGGGATCTATCTAAACAGGAAACTGCTAGAGCAGCTTGAGTGCGCATCGAGGAGACAAGATAGAAGGATGGGATTAACAAGATTCAAAATAATGGTGTGGTCATCGCAGCCTTTTAATCGATTGCGATCAAAGCGTTAACTTTGACAGGCCTAGTTTAAAGACAAGCAGTGTAGTGTATTATCCTGTCAGTTTGGTGTCACAAAACGTGTGTAACTGAATGCCTAGCGGCAGAGAGGTGTAGGTGGCTCACGAGAGAGCATGTGAACACACACACACACACACACACACACAGACACACACATACACACACAGTGTAATTGAAAACCTACCCCTTAAAC
>JAQLOL010000021.1:6687677-6700177 GCA_029783665.1 Naso thynnoides | reverse complement strand
ATAAACAAGTACCAATGACTGAGCTCACTAACGGTCAGAGATGGCCACTCAGCCCCAGCGTAAAGAGCTGGGTGATGAGTGGGAGCTTTCCATTTGGTCACAGATCTCAAAGTATTGTCAGCTTCAAACTTACACAAACAACGTGCGGGTGAATTCATGTACAACGGACAACAGAAAAAAGTAGCAGAGGTCAGTCTTCTTCTGGCCTTAAAAGAAAGATGACTTTTTTTTCCAAAACAGAGCACTAACTTTAGTCTTTATTCTGTAATAATCATTCATTCAAATTTTAAAATTTGAAGGTTTAGTATGTGTTCACATATCATAAATCATTAAAATTATTTGATGTAGGCCAGTTTGATGAATATTTTAACTTCCAAATACTCCAGTCTACATTATGCTTGGTATAATGTAAAATTATTCCAAAACTATTTCACATTAAAATAGTAAATGTTTTGTTTTGACCTTTGTTTTGTGTTGTTTCTCAGAGCCGCAAATCATGCTGGAGTCTTGCTGTTGTTACCAAACTGAGACTTATGTCTTTATCAAATACATCATACGGTTGTCACTGTTTTCTGACTTCAGTTAATGTATATCTTTTTTAAAAAGGGAAAAAAGAAAATGATTCTCAGTAGGGATTACTACTTTTAATGGAGATTTTCATTCTGAGATTATAAAAACTCATCAATCAAAATACTGAGATATTTAAAACTGGAGAAAAGATTTAACTTCTTTTCCAGAATAGTGAACGCATCCAGTGTCAAGCTGTCATAACATTTGAGAAATTAGTATCTTTATTTTTAAGATTTTAAAACCAGCTTTAGTTGCAAAAGCTGAATCTGTATAATATTAAAGACATAATGCAGCTTTGCAAGAGCCTTCATGATGAGAGAACTTGCACAAAACAAAACTGAAAATGTAATGCTAGGCTAGGTGATTATCATTTCTGTCTTCTTCAAATGTAAAACTGTAAAACAGTTTCCAAAGGCCAAGGCTGGTCAAGCAGATGGGTAAACAGCATTTTTTGGACGCTTGTGTATTCGCATTGTGCATAATCCTTGGATCTTTGATGGAAAAACTAGATAGAATGTTGACTCAGTTTTTACCCTTCTGAGATCAGTTATAATATTGCATACTGTACATTATTATACATTGTGAGAGGGACAAGGGAGAGTCCCAGTAAGGGAAAGATAGGCAGCACAAAATCATGATATGATGTATCTTAGTCTGGTAAATATCATAAACTACTGAATCGCACATTTCTCTGTCATTTCTTCTTGGCAGTCTTTAAATATCAACACAAGCCATTGCTGTACAATTACCTGCTCTTTTAGGCTGCTTTCAGACAGAAAGTGATGAATGCAGTGTTGCTAGTATCGTGTCGCTTGATCATATATGGATCATATTCTGGCTCATCACTTCAATCATGCCTGCTTATATGAGCTCGTTCAGTGAAGGGGGAGACTGGCTACTTTCTGTCATTAACTACGGCCGAAATAACCATTTTTGCTGCACTTTATCAGTTGTGGACTTCCTAGACAGGTTGGAAAACTTACAACACTAAACAACGTGGTGTCTGTGTTAATAAAATCATCCGGAACCTGTTACGTTTGTCACACAGCTCTGTGTCAGCCACAGTTAGCATTAGCTTGTAGCCACAGTTAGCATTAGCTTGTAGCCACAGGAGAAAGGAGGGGCTGCCATTTTCCATCATAATCTACGGCCAATATAATCATTATTCTGCACTGCATCAGTTGTGGAAGTCCCAGAAATGTTGGAAAACTTAGTGACTTTGTGCCTGTGTTTATAATATAACCCTGTAGTATATAAAGTTGTTCTGTGAGAGCTCCACGGTATTCACACACAGCAATAGTTTATTTGACCATCATTACTGATTCAGCGTCCGTCTGGCAAATTCCCGAAATGTTGGTGTCGTCAGGATGTCAGTGAGGTCGGGAGAATTTCAATGCCGATTGGCGAACGCAACACAGCATCACACAATGTCGCCAGAAAAAGTCTATATTTTCAACTGTGCATGATGAGGCGATGGAGGCGATGGACGCTGCAACACATGATTTGAATTGCGTGTATCATGAGATTCATGTCGCCCAAAGTGAAATCCAGTGTAATCAAGTCTTTTCATTGACTTTATAAGTAATCTTATGGCATTCATCGCTTGTCTGAACGCACCTTGACTTTCATTATACAGTGACTTCGGACTGTGAGCTGGCAGGGTAAATCAAATGATTTAGACATCACATCTATGGCTTTAATGATGAAATTTTGGTGTAAGCAGTGTGTGTACGAAAAAGGCTGCCGATGGCATATTTTGCTTTCTGGCGGCTAATCATCGGATGCTGTAAAGCTAGAGATCCTGTTTACTGTGTGCTGTCTTTACCATGTCAGTGGCAGACACAGCTATTAAACATGCCACCTGCTGCCAATAGTTCACAACAAAGGCAGCTCCATCCTGGGAGAGACAGCTATCACTCGTAATGACACCTAGCCATGTGACACATTATAAAAAGCATCAATAATTTTCAGATTTTTTGTTGTTGTTGTTCCCCTTCAGATTTCAAGGTTTTTGTGCCAAAAAAATATATAGTAATAATTATTCCTTGCTCCTTGTTTAGAGGTATAAAGCCTGAGACTGTATTTATAAGGTCATGGAACACTGCATCCTGCTGTACATATTTATTGATAAGAATGCAACACACATGCTTTTACTTTGCTCTGTCTTACTACCAATGCATACAAATAGCTACACATTGACCATCAGGTGACTCATAAAATGAAAAGATTGTCACTAAATACTGGATCTGTGGCACTTGTCCAATCATCACATAGTCCAGTTAAAATAAGGAGCTGTGAGCTTTGGAATGAGCTTGTTTTTAAACCTTAAACAGTCATTTAAAGCACCTACACTGTTCAGGCACCCAGATCTGTCACAACTAGAAAATGTCAGAGAGATAAATCATGGGTACCAGGAGGCCCGAGCTATTGATTTCTACATAAGTAATGTCTGTGGACTGGCCAAGTTCCTCTCTTGGTTGCCTGCCTCTGGGGAAACACTGTTGTTCCATCCTGCTGTCAGCCAGCGTACAAGTGCAGAATCTCTAGCATGCCAGGCATTTTCTCTCTCATTCACCCTAAACAACAAAAATCTGTGCATGTGCTGCTGTTAAAAACACTTCAACAAACACGGATGAGATTTCACAGTATCTGTAATGTCATGGGAGAGCCTCATAAACTGCTTTTTATTCATCCTCCTCTTTGGTTCTCCCAAATCCCATTCCATACCCATGAGAAACGTTTCAAAAAATGCACCATCACTGATCTGAAATCCTAGTGTTGAAAAGCCTTGTGTAAGCTGTTATCCTGAATTTCAAATTTGAAATAAATGATTAATGTTTTTCCAACTGCTTTCATCCTCATGGTGCGGTATCAGAAAAAGTCTGTATGACCTATCAAATAACCCCTATTTGCACTTTATCTTGGTTGTGTAACTGTGAATATTTTCCCTGATCCACATGCACATGCTCATCTGCATGCATTTTCAGTTGAATATCAACTGCCCATGTTGCATTCTGTTACCATTCCTAATGAGTTTCCATGAGTTTCTTTTCAGGTACCCTGAAGAAACATTATTTGCCATTATTACTTTAATATATCACAACCGCATTTATTTTCATACTCCTCCACGGGGTTACTTTAAGCACTATTTTCAAATTAAAATAGATATCACTTTCCTTTAGCATCTGTACCTTAATGTATCGATGTAGTTATTAGATTTCCAGAAAATGTATCGCCTGGCTACACTCTCCTTCCGCTCAGCTCAGTTTTTGCGGAGAATCAGTCTGGTAACGAGGTCTGTCTTTATAATTGCAGAGATAAATTTTTGGCCAGACCAATCAGCATCAGCGAAAGAGGTTAAGTTCAATGACGTAGAAGTCAAGCGCTTGTTCACAGTAGTTTCATCAAGGCAGAGGCCTACGGCTTTGGATATATATTCATATGTGTGTGTTTATATATATATATATATATATATATATATAAACAGTGAATACAGGCAGCTTAAGAAGGTTTATACACGTAGTCACTTTTCACACTGTTTTTAATGGGCGACAGTGAGGTACAACACTTCTCTGCTTCTAGCCAGCGCACCATTCCTAGCCATTACATTAGCAGCCCACACAACACTACTCAGCTAATCAAATTTGCATTTCTGTTTAGCAGTGTTGCTAGCGGCTGCTACTTGAGTGAGTCGCACACAGAAGAAATGAGAAACCAGAGACAAAAAAGTGAGTCAGAGAAAAAGTCATTTTAAATGACATACTCTTGAAATGAGTAAGTAAGCAGCCAAAACGGAGCTTTTAATCCAAAATGGACAGACTTACATGCTCATTCTACTTGCTTGCCGTTCAGAAACTGTCTTAAACCCTAGACCCAGGTTGTAATGATAATAAACTTTATTTATATGGCATACAAAATACAGTGAAATCTTAAGGTTTCCAACAACTATTGTAATAGCACTAGCCTCAAATTTAACCATCCCCTAAAAAATAACAAATCACCAACTGGTCGTAGTTAATAGGCAGTGATTGTGTGCCTACTATAATCCACCTATTTCAATAGCTACATTTTTGACAAGGGTACTGAGTTGACTTTGCAATGATTTTAATGTGGAGTTATACCTCACATATATTTTTGTAAGAATACACTGTATGATTTAAGCTCTGTCTGATGCTGTCTACCCTGCCAAGAACCTCACTGCATGTCATTGCTAATGGGCTGCCTGAGCATGCGACAATCATATGTTTTCACACATTTACATCATACAGTTATTTGCTGACATTGTGGCACAGTGCAGCAGCACAGTGCTAATTTCCTCTTTAAGTTATTGCTGTTTGTTAAATAAATTTTTTTTTCAATCTTTTCATGTTATAAATTGGCATACTGATGCTCAATAAAAGCAATATAATAAAATCTTTGATAAAGTAATAATTAACAAAAACATATGATTTAAAAAGTGTCTTTTTAGCTACACTAGCAGCAGGACATTAGGGATAGCAATGCCAGGATGACTCAACAAATGCTAATGCGCAAAGACAGTTTTATAGAGCGGATGGCAAAGGGGACATTGAAAACAGAGGCTGAGCATTCCCTGTCTCGAATATTAATTTAATTCAAGTTGTCAATGCCCCATTTGCCATCCATTCTGTGGGAAATATTGTCTTTACACATTGGCCTTTTCTCCCCTTCTCATTTGGGAACTGTCAGTGCACAAACAGGGGATAAAAAGTTGTCACTTGTAAAATGTAAAACTGAGATGATAATATTAACACTTGACCAAATACATCAAAGAAAAATTTTTCACATTACAATCAACACTAACTTTTATACATGCATATATGACAAAAACCTTTTTGTAGTTTACTGTAACACATACAGTTACCATTAATATGGAAATCATTAATATACATTACAAGAGCCAGCACGACATGTTAATACATATTATTGGCAGGTTAGCAACATTATTACACTGTAAACCCCACATTCTACTGTAGAATACTGAAATAAATTTTACAGTAATACAATGTTGAAGTTAATTATTAATTAATCAGTGCCTTACTGTAATTGCACAGCTGTACAACAAAATTAATGTCTCTATTGATACATACACAGAAATCACATACAAGCAGACACATAAAGGATTATTTAATAAGTATAAATAAGACAACAAGTACACAAACAATAGTATAAATCTAAAAGTATTAAGGGTAGTATTGGGTAGATATTACTCATTTAGTGTTTTTAGAATGTACTGCACATATTCAAAGTGTATCATACGCTAGGACCTTATTGCACATATCAAAATATTATATTAAGTTCATCTAAATTTATATTATAACGTATATATTATTTAGCAGAACTTAGTTCTTTACTAGTACTTGGATCAAAACTTTTCATTGTGGCTCCGTCCAGATGGCAGCAGTGCAAAAAAGGTGGTGACCGGATTAAAATGAGTCTCTAATGATGCTGGTGGCCCGACGGAGACATCATGTTCTGCAGATGTCCTCTAATGATTGTAACTGAGTGCCAATGATTTGATGATGACTTAATGACTCTATGAAGGGCTTTCCTGTCTGCTGTAGTGCAGCTGACAGACCACACCAGCATAATGTAGGTGAGAATGCTTTCAGTAGAGCGTATAGAGAGTCCATGTGCTGGCAGATGTGTGAGCCTTGGAATTTAAACAAAGGCACTCTCAGGGAAAGAATAATAGGATGCTGGCAACTACAACTGCAAGTAGTTTGCAGAAATTTTGTGGGAACATTTTATGGACAACAGGCCAATGAGAAAAAGTTTAAATTAATGTTTTTGGGGGTTTTTTTAAGAAAAAGGATTCAAGTGAAATTCTCAGCCACTGTACTTTTTCTCTCTCAAACAAAGAATGGCGGTGTGATTAGCCCAACGTATTCCATTATTGTGACACCCAGACTGGCATTCTAGCGTACATGTGAAGGTCAACATCATTAGCATAGATAGCGATAATATGAATAAGCATGGGTAGTGATAAAGGGCACTGAGGTGGAGGATTGTGCTCCAACTCCTTTGCCTGGAAACAACAGTGGCAGAGGGCCACAGATCACGAGCCTGCACAATTAGGCCAGTGGCTCACACTTTAATGGATATTGTCAGTGCAGCTCTTCCACTTGCAGAGCCAGCACGGTGCCCAGCAGTGTGATGGAATAGTAGTGATATCATAGCCTGACCTCTCCGCTTATTACAGCATTAGCATTATTGACTCCATACATGCCAGTAACAGAGATATATGAAATCCAGAGCTGAAGCTCAGACAATAGCTTCCTTAGCAGTGACAGATTGCCTTATTGTAAAAGCCAATGTTCTTCATTAGTGACTGAAATTACACACAGCCTCCACATTGTTGCAGGACAGAAAATGTGTGAATTATTTCAAGGTGTTGTTGCATTTTTTAATGAGACTGCCTATTGTTTTGTCTAATAACATTTGGTGAAATCCTGTTCTGCCTTAGCTTTAAATGGTCAGTGAGTCTTTACCCATTTGTTATTAGATCCTGGCCAAGTGTGCAGAGGTGGAGGAAAAGATGCAATGCATGACAGCCCACCCTGGACTAGGTGGGCTTTGTCTCAATCCATGGGTCCTGCAGGCTGCATATACGGGCTAAAGGCAAGAGTATAATTGGAGGTAGAACAACATAGAGAAATGAGGTATACCACAATCTTTTTAAACTGTACTTGACGATTTACTTTATAGCAAATCATATTTCTTTAATTGTAATATATATGTGTGTAAAAATCTTAATTTGTGAGGTATTCAGACACTAAGCTGACAACTCGATCGGCGAAGTTAAAGCCCAATATTTCTCTCTAAGATGTATTGGAGTGAAAGAAGAAACTGACTTGAAAGGAAAAGATTCAAGTAAAGTATAAGCACATTTGTACTTGAGTGCCTGAGTAAATTTACACTGAACCACTAATAATGAAGATGGTTGCTTACATTACTAACATATGAAATTTTTGATTAATTAATCAACAGTTACTTGTTACCCTAAAATGATCACTAAGGTAAATAATGAATTGACTAAATATAATGGACTAACCAGTAAAAGGATTGCAGCACGGTGGCCTCATAGCAAGAAGGTCGTGGGTTTGATTCCCAGCTGGGGCAGGGCCTTTCTGTGTGGAGTTTGCATGTTCTTCCTGTGCTCATATTGGTACCCTCCTGGTGCTTCGGTTTCCCCCACCATCAAAACATGTACGTTGGGTCTGTCTCCCGTCAGCACCCTTGACCAACGTACTAGCTCAGAATCTGGAGTTGGTCCCCGGGCGCCGTGCTGTGGCTGCCCACTGCTCCTCAGGGATGGCTTAAATGCAGAGACCAGTGAAGTACCTTTACCTTTATAGTGCTTTTTTCAACCACTCAAAGTCAGCATTGATCCATTCACAAAGAAGTTGACACTAATGGTAGGGGGCTTCTCTATGAAGTTCTGCCCCGTCAATCAGGAATATATACACCTGCAAATGGACGGAAAAGCCACAGGGAGCAGTTTGGGTTCAATATCTAACCCAAAGCAAGTCCACATGACTTGAGGAGCCAGTTTAAAACCAACACTGCCCCTTAATGAAGATGCAGAGGCCTTTTAAAAGGAGAAACATGCCTCTGTATAACAAGGCCATGTCACAGTGCTCATACGCCGAGCTGAATTCAGGCCTCCCTTTGACCATCAGGTCCTTGTATATGGCTCCTAATCAGCAGTCACCTGCTCCATGTCAGGTCAAATCAGTTACAAAAGAGGTTTCGTGTGTTCCACATCGCATACTTCGGTTAGTATACTTAAGTGCAGTACACTTATTGTGTAGTGCACTAATCTCGATCAGGGTAGTGTTGTCCCAAATCATGCACTGACATTTTGCACTCACAGGAAGTGACAATGTTTTTTTTTCAACCACCCCTTTTTCTACTACTACTTTTTTTTTTAAACAGTAAATTGCAAACAGTAGGTGGGAGACAATCACAAATATTTGAGAGCTATTTTCTGCCACTATTTAGTTCATTTAATTTGTATAAGAATGTTCCACAGTGATGTCTCTTAATAGACTCGAGAAAAATCACTAGCAGCAGCTATCTGACAAAAGTATACACAGTGGTGCTCAGTGCAAAAACATGTGTAACTTGCATCTGTACGACGTGGCGACATTCACAGTTGCCAAGTCTGTGGTGTGCTAAAATCCTCTGCTATAATGCTCTGACACCATTTCAAAAGTTGAGAAGTTTGTGACATTATTTCCTCCACGTCACCAATATGACGTTTGTTGAGAGTGTGAAGTGTCCATCGTTCCACACTCAATCTTTGGACTGTTTTGAATGCGCAAGTAGTACACTGCATTTTCGCATACTTTTCAGTGTGAATGCACTTCACGCAGTTCTGCACTCATAATGTTAAGTGTTTCGTACAAAAGTATGCAATTTGGAACACATAGAGCAAGTCTAGACCACACTCTATAATTTAAGAAAGATCCAACCATTGACAGCACTTTCCATATGGGCAAGCACCTGGAGACAGTGGTGAGGAAAAACTTCCTTTTTAACATGCAAAAGGCTTTGAACAGAACCTGACTCTGCAGTGAGGTGAGAAAGAAAAGGCGGATGGACAGAAATATAGAGAAACAAAGAAACTTGTAGCAACAGCAAAACTGCTCAAAAAAAAAATAGTAGTAGTAGTAGTAATAGTAGTATAAGCCAACTATGACTGGAATGTGTACATCAGCTAAATACTAGCTACACCTTTGATGGTCATTTCATGGTGTAAATTTTTTCTTCTCATTGAGGCAGAGTCTCTCTGGTCATGTTTTACCAAGGAAATAAACACCAAATGTCTGAAGTCACATTTTCATGGTATGACACCATTTCTGGCCCTGTGGCCAGGTGATCAATGACTGGACGTGCTCCACAGGGAGGAAAAAATAAATAAAAAAATCAAGCAATCTGTCACGGTCAGCAACACTTTATTAGCAAAATGGCAAGAAAAATGAGCCCAGGGAAAAGAAACCAGGATGAGAAGGCATATACTGTATGTGGTCTCACAGCGGGGATGCTGTCCTGAAGAAGTCAGACAACAGGGGGCATTGTTGTCCCACCACCCTAGGTGGGACTTAGGGTGGACTCACACTAGGCAGTCTGTACCGTGCCTGAGCACGTTTGATCCCTAAATTCCAGTTTGTTTGACTAGTTTGAGTGCTCCGTTCTGTACTCGAGCATGGCACATTTTGTCGGCCCTGGCACGGTTGGAAGAGGTGGACTTCAGTACAGTACAGATTCACATGTACGAGCACTGTTTGTGAAGGATTCACCTTAAATTCAGGCAGACAACAGCAGACAATGTCTGCGTAAAAAGCATGCAAAACATTTGCCACTGTCTTGTAGATCGCGGGAAACAGAGAACAATTTAAAAATGTTATTAAAAGATGAGAAAATGTGGGTAAAAATACAGGTCGCGGTCTGTAGCTCAAGCGTGCTCAGGTGCAGTTAGACTGGAGCAGGCCAGTGGAGGAAAGGGGAAGGGAACATTCGTGCTTCAGCATGGTATGGGACAAGAGGGCCAAGTGTGAGTGCACCCTAAGGATCCCGCACAGTGTTTGTCACCCCTGACAACTGTGAAAAGAACTATCTACAGCGCCCCCAGAATGCATATCTGCTGTTAATAAATTGCCACTGTTCATTACTACGCTGCACTACAACCACAGACGAGCAGTTACTTTACAACATAGCACAGTGTCGACTGGTTATGACAGCTGACTAGCGAACTGATTGACTATACCAGTCCTTTGTCATGAGCAACTTCTCCTGTTGTACTGTGCCATTAGTCATGTTTCCATAAATTATGAAGCAAGCCTTAAGCGAACTTCTGATATCTCGCAAAAAAGGAAATGCAAATTAGGAGTGTTTCCAACAACTGATCTGGAGCGAATAAACTAGGCCGCAAACCGTAATTTGCTCAGTGGAGGGCAGTATTGTACATGACTGTAATAAACAGTAGTAGAAGTGGAGGTTGCAAACCTGAAAGAAGATACGGTGGCATTCTGTTGCTGTTTTCCGTCTAAAATTGCTGTTATGTTCTTCAGTTGAGATCTAGTAATACTTCAGTCTCCACATCACTCCGCACATATTGGTTGTTTTTGGTGCTATTAGCCATGATTTTCACGCTTCTCCGGTATTTCCAGGAAGACGGCAGAGTCAGCTTCTTGCAGTTACATTAGCCTACTACTTTATGTGGGAAGCGAAACCAGCTGATAATATTAGCTGCTTCACAGTTTATCCACAACAGCTGTTTGCATCTCCCAATTTGCACATGAACTGTTTTTGGACAAACACAAATCCACCTCAAGTGAGCAGAAAAATTTAAATGTGAAATTGAGATTTTTTTTTTTTTTTTTTTTTTTTTTTGCTGTATCCATTTACCATTTCTCATGCGATATTTCAAAATGCACATCAAATATGTTTATGGAAACATGACTCTTGTACCCAAAGGATGATTGCTACTGAACCACCTTTGATGATCCCCTGACCTTTCCTCAAGTGCAAAGTGCTGTCTCTCTGTACAGGGACGCATCAGTGTGACGTGCAGAACATCAAATTTGGAGCTCATTCTTATGAATGCAAAGGCTAAGTAGAAAGAAGCTTCAATTTAAAAAATTGCAAAATGTACACTTTAATCAATCTCTTTCTGTGTCCTACATTGTGTCAGTTTCTCCTCCTTTCATAATCTGAACCAGCAAGAAATACTTTTCACCCTCACGATTGGTCCGACAGCAGATTTTATGAGGCCAATAAACTGCTATAGCCCGTGTGCGTGTCCTTTGACTAACAAGCTACATTGCTGCCATTATGAAATGTGGCATGTGTCCTGCCTCCTTGACTTGATGATGATAAATCAAGACCATCAGGCCTGGATGATTCATACTCTGGTGTTCTGATGATTCTCCCAAAAATTTTCCTCTCAGTCCTCAATGTCAAAAAAATTGTACAGCTTCAGGATAAAAACCTGCAATCCTCTCAGAGTGGCTTATTGTTGTGTTCTCAGTGCAATGTGTGTCGAAGCTCATGGGTTACCCACTCTGCAGCAAAAAAGACTCATTTTTATCCTGCTGACACTTTAGCCTATAATGTAGGAAAGTGAAGCCCTTTACACCATGCTTAAGGTGTCTTTTAAACAGCAGGTGCCACATCAGGTCAGCACCATCTGCCTCTTGCCGAGGGCTAAACCTTGCCTTCTGAACTGAGATGAAACCCTTAATCAAAGCACAGAGGAGTGTTAAAACAGTATGGCTCTAATGATGCACTAAACAAGAGGAAAGGGTTTTATTCCTTTATGTGCCTGCTGTATAATCCATGACAGTCAGACAGTTTGCAATAACACAGCATGGTGTTAATGAGGAATCTGACAACTCGGGTACAAAATACTTTAGGTATAACTGGCGAATGGACAGAGCAAACTGACGTGCAAGGAGAGCAATGCCAAATCACTGTGATTACACTTTGCTAGAGAGGAATAATGTACAGAGTAATCACACTGATGATGACAAACGATCTTTGCTCAGGACTTGTGATTATGCCACTTGAATTCTTGAGTACTTGCAGAAAAAACATCTGCGAAGTGCCCTACATTTCCTCTTCACTCACACCTTTGGCCACGGGAGATTTGACCAATAAATTCTTTGTTAGTCTCAGTGTTTTCAGCATTGTCAACATTCATGAAGATAACCATTATCATGCGTAAACTGTTCTAATTAAAAAATCAGTCAGATAGCATTTTATGGTAAAGAAAAAACATTCAAGAGTCTTAATGAGATTGGTACTGATTTTCAATACACCTTAATTTTTAGTGTCAACTCTTCATACCAGGGGCGAAAATCTGATTTCAGTGTTGGGGAGGGGCACCAAGGAGGGAAATTAAATGG
>JAQLOL010000021.1:6669170-6679700 GCA_029783665.1 Naso thynnoides | reverse complement strand
TATCAGAATATAGTGACAGTTCCAGCAAATATGACTGAATAATTGTTAATAATTCTTACCTACTGCAGCTTTAATACACAAAGCACTAGACAACGCCTTATATTTAACGCCAACTGTAAGGCAGCCGACAAAATACATCACTATCGAAATACACACCACAGTGGCTGCTGACGCCTTATAATATCGTGCTGTCGTATTTTAAAGTAGAGTCAACAACACGGGATAGCCTATGCAAATCGCCAAACAAACATCAGAAAAATGCTACAAAGGATCTGCAGACCACTCTTTAAAAAAAGCACCACGGCAGGTGCTTCTGACACACACACACACACGCAATCTGAATTTACTTTGAATGGAGCGCTTTCTTGTTCTCATAGGAAAACTCATTGGACTGACTGACAGTTGTCACAGCAAGGCTTGAATCCCAACTGAGATCACACTCACGCACATCGTTGCCTAGCTTCATAATACATTCAAAAAACAACTTCCTTTTTCAGTACCAGTCAAATAAAAACACACCACTGGGTTTTTTTAATTAATCCTTTTTTTCTTACAGAAAAATACAGCAAAATAAAATAAATAATAATAAAATGTCAAACTAGCAGTTATTTGAGCGGGCCTTGTCCCCTAAGGTCAGCCTAAGAGTATATTCATCCATAAATATCCATATGCAGTTTACATGTTTCTGGGGTGTACCTGGGTTGCCTTGAACAGATAAGAAAAAATATCCAAATTGTCACACTACTATGTTTTTTTTTACATGATAACATTTGATTGACTACACAAGATGACTATGACACTCTCAGACGTAAACAGAAGAAGCAGAAACTATTTTTCTTGTTGGCGCTCACAACTCGTAGTAAGGAGGTGACTGCGAAAAATAGTAATTAAAAATTAGAACATTCTAATTAAATCTTCCAAACATCGGAAAATCTTGAGAAAAGTCAGTGCTATGTTCCTCTGTCCATCATTTTCTTGCATGATAATGGATCAGAAAATATCCTGTTCCTGTTATTGGTATCTCAAAGTGACATACTCTGTAACAAAAGCATAAGAAATTTTAGTGGTGTTGCTGGAGGAAAAAAAAGAAACTCTAGGTTGTATTTCTCCACCTCTCTACTTTATATCTTTGGCTTCATATCTTATTTTGCACTGCAGAGGAGGAGACTGATTCCCCAACATCTAAACAGTCATTAGAGAGGCTAAAAATGTCAGCATTCTAGCTGCAGTGTTCAGCACTTGGACTAATGAGTGTTCCTCTCCAGTGATTATTAATCAGTAATGAAGTGGCATATCGTACTATCAGGCAAAACCAGCACTGTGAGCCTTTGGAGAAGACAACAACAGAGCAGGCGCTGCGGGCAGCCAAGCAGTCAGGACAAGGAGGGGAGGCAGGAGCACTTCTCTGTCTTTCGTGTTTTCATCTTTCTCTGCATCTTCGTTTTGTGAAGTTTTTCTCTTTACTTCGCCTGCCCTCTGCTTGTCTTTACCTCTCCCTGACCTCCAGTGTGTCCTCACACACTTTCCAACTTGCTAAGAAAATGTGTAGTCAGACTTTGAAGATTGCCATGTGATGAAATATTCAACAGCTCCCATAAAGGAGGAGGCACTGTCATGTTGTTGTTGTGTGTACACAGCACTACGCAGCTATTGAAAGTCGATGGTAAAGAAAAACAGACAGAGGGAAAATGCTTGGCCTGGCCATTAGTCCTCCACTGTTCATATACTGGATTTATGGAGAAGAAGAAACTTCAGAGGTCAAATGTAGCTGCCGCCCACCCAGTTATTAAATGACCAAGAAGAGCTTAAAAGTTTTGTAAAGATCTTTATTTTGTTAATTTATTAAAAGTGTTACGGAAGATATAACCTCTTTTTGCAAAAGTGATGTAACTGCTCACTGTCAGAAGGTTCCCTATCAGCGGTACGAATGCCACCAGAAGAAGAGCCCTTGAAAGTAGGGCTGCACAATTCTAAAAATATATCTAATTGTGATTATTTGGACTGATATTGCAACTGATACGATATGAATTGCGATATAAGAAGAAATTATAATTTTTAAATCCTTATCACTATTGCAGGGATCTCTACCAAACAAATATGTTTTCTTGAATGTGATGTGTGGGCCACGACGACTCTGCAACACCACAATATTTGAATTAAAAATACACTTTTTAAACACATTTCCCCTTTCACATAATGGCCATATTGCGATACCGATTGAATTTTGATTAATTGTGCAGCCCTACTTGAAAGTGTTTACATCCTCAGGAACTGACCAAAAGACAGTTCTTCTTTCCTAGAACCACTGGGTTCCATAGTGCCTTTCGACATTGTCCGCCCGTCATGACAATGTCAAGGTTAAGATATGGCAAATGGTTCTGTATATAAGAGCAAATAAAAGCATACGTTTTTGTTGCTAGCACTTCAATATACAAATGTTCTTTTTCAGAGAAACTGAAACAGGGATTCTTAATGTTTCTTCCTCACTCGATGACTACAAAGCCACTTGCTAGCTGCCTATCTCAAATTTACTGGAAGTGATAAACTGCCTTAATAATGTCTTGATGATGTTATTGTGTGACTCTAGTGCATCCAAACTAACCCTGTAAAACGCCAAAGACACAATACCAAAACAAGCGAATTGATAGAGCCAGCATCAGACCAGCAACTTCTGTGTTTTGCAAGGAAAATTACAGGTTTCATCAACGTCCGGTGACTTTGGAGACAGCACAGATGGATTTAACTGCTTCATTTTCCTGTTGGCAGGTGCTGTCTGACAGCAAAGTAAAGGGCTGAAAATATTCTGAATATAGTGTATACTTAAACTGTTTATCAATCTATCTATCTATCTATCTATCTATCTGTCTGTCTGTCTGTCTGTCTAACTCTATTCTCCATATTGCACTGATTATAGAGAGTAATCAGACGATGGCCATGAAATCTGCTTGTTATTTTCTCAGTTATTTATTGCACTTACCACGCTGCTCCACTCAGCCACTTGAGCTACTTTTAGCCTAAGGATGTTTTGGGAATACCGGCCCGGCTTTGAACTAAAAATGGAGAGTTGAGATCAGATTTTTATTTCATTTACTGAGATCCCCTATCATCTTGTTTTTGTTGTTGTTGTTATTTCTGTGGTACCCTAAGGCTATTTCCTGAAAAGTTTGCTGTGTGACTTTGGGATCACATGAAGATAATGAATCAGTTAGTATTTTCCTCTCCACTGATTAGCTCCAAAACCATTCATTGTGGTTTTACACCATCCTTACTTAAGTCAAATAAACAGCAGAGCATGTTTTTATTATACTGAGCAATCTCCTGAGTTGCCTCTTTTTTCTCTACTAAGGGACACATTAGTCTGCACAAACAAGTATCCAGTGACTTGCTGGTAGGAGGCAGGAAAAAAAGGTGATCAAGTCAGGGGGCCGTAATCCATTGATAAGGGAGACTGAAAGTACCAGGATTTCAGTTGATGTACTCACTGGGTTCACACGCAGTGTTGCCAGAGAGGGTGTTCAATGCCCCGCCCCAAATATTTAACTCACATATATATATAACTCAAATATTAACATTTTGATCTGGACAGTAATAAAATTAAGCCCCTGGTGCTTTACAACAATGTCACTCTCAGACATAAACAGTAAACACAATGCCAATATAATCTTTATGCCTTTTTAAAAAAATCAGAGGGCCACTACATAGCAACATCAACTTCTTAAAAGTAAGCTGTTAGCACACGTCAATTTTTTTTTGTTTTGTTACTTATTTATTTTTACATCAGCAGCCGCTATGTTGCCAGTATTTTGAAGAAAATAACTATTCTGTCTAAAGCCCTGTCTAGACAGGATTAATATTGCCTGACAATGTCGGAAGAGCCCTATGAAAACCATTTTATTTTTTTCTGAATTCCGTTTTGTCTATTTTAATTTTTTTAAATTCTGTTTTTTAACATTTTATGCTTATTTTTATTTTGTATCAATCTATTATCACAGATTTTTGGTAAGACGGCAGTCATATGACTTGTAGGGAATTGATAGAGCCAGGGGAAGGTGCGTTTTCCAGAGGCTGCTGTCATTTTCAGGCTGCGTTCCTTCTTGTTTGCAGTATTTTACTCACAACGGCCACAGCTTTATTAGCTTTTCTGAGGAGTCGGCGCACACAGCCACAAAGTCCTGGACAAGAGTGTGGACAGGAGTGTGCTCCTGCTAGCATGCTGTTTTTCCTCGTTCCTCACGAGCTCTAGAAGCTAAATGGTCAATGTATACATTTTTACGGGTCCAGTCAGCAGTGTGCTGGCAGAATTTTCAAAACAGCTAATTGCCTGACTTATACAAGTCATTTTAGTATTGTTCTGCTCTCAATTTTGGGGTTAATTAATTAATTTGCTGCTTTTTAGAAGGCTTGCTGGTCTTTGATGGCTGCTTTGACATTGTTGTGAAGTCAAGCAGGACTGGCCCCCAGCGCCTAAGGTCCCCTCGGAACATTGTCCCCCAGTGAAGCGTTCCGCTTTCTCCCTTGAGTCAAATTACGGCAAATTCTGCAATATTCCTTGGTCAACAGTTGATTCCATTTTTACTGGCCAATTCCACAATTTTGTCCAGGATGTTTATGGAGGAGTTAGTTAAAAG
The DNA here is from genome assembly GCA_029783665.1 of Naso thynnoides. NCBI lineage: Eukaryota > Metazoa > Chordata > Actinopteri > Acanthuriformes > Acanthuridae > Naso > Naso thynnoides. The sequence continues at coordinate 6,675,072 of JAQLOL010000021.1, read as the reverse complement.
TACACATGTGTTATTCTTATATAGTGAACCAGCTGGAGTCACTTTGACACCATCACAAATAAATAGCAGCATACCAGGCTCCAACCGGAAACATTATTATGAAATAATCACTAATACATTGATTGACAAAGACATTTCAAGTTGAAATGATAGAGTAAAGCACCTGTTGAAAAAAAATGTAGAAATTATGCCTCTGGGGTTCACAGGACTTCACTAATTACGGGATTAAGGATAATCTGGGAAATGTCAGCTAAAATTGTTGTTTACATTCTTCACTTTACTGTAAGTGGGGATTAAAAGCAGAAAATGTCTCATTCATGTCTCATGTTTGTTCATTGAATATGTGTTTGTGTTTGGTTCCAGGTCTGAAACGGAGCTATTCCTGCGAAGTCTGCAGCGTCACACTTAACTCAGTGGCACAGTACCATGCACATCTTCAGGGTTCAAAGCACCAAAACAAGTGAGTGGACTACACAATAAACCAACAAAGTGTTGTTATGTTGTTTGATTTGCTCTGTGCCCATGAAATTTCATGCTTCCTAAGGAGGCCCTGGTCTTTGGATATGTGTAATTCATTACATATTGCACAGAAATTTCAGATTGGCTCATTTTGTGATCATTACTTTGTAATGTAAACAGTGGCACATGCAGATGCAATGGCTGGTATCTCTTAATCACTTATAAATGTGGGTAAAACCTTTTTTTCTTACTTGTAAACAGTTTGTTTTTTGTTTTGGATTTTTGAGATGATCACTGCCCACGTCACCTTCTGACCCCCCAACCCAGGCCATCCAGACCACCCAGGAAGATGAGAGAAGATAGTAGAGATAAGAGTCATTAGCCTAACTTGCACTCAAGACTGCTCCTGGCCAATGTCACAGGAAAATGAAATGGATACATTGGTAGTCTAACTGGCCAAGTAGCAAAAAATGAGACACTTGTGCCCACATCTTTGCAGAGACCTGTGTCCTTGATTGTATTTTTGTACTCGACAGGTGGTGGACCATGTTCTGAGTCATCACATACTGTATATGTATATCTATAAAGTGGTGTAGTACAGGGTATATGCAGGTATACAGAGTATACGCACTTATTTTTCAGTGTGCAGTGAGTATAACCACATCTAAATCCCCTCTGATCCTATCTGATGCAAACCAACTATTCCAAGAGACTGTTTACAAAAGAAACTGCTGGCCCATGGACTACTTGCAAGGGTTTTTTCGTGTGTCTTGTGGACTAAGAGATAAGGAATAGTTCATGCAAAGTGCCTAATAATGTAACTGTCTCACCCTGTAGTCTCACTCTGGGCCAGTACTGATGGAAAATCTGCACCTCTGTTGTGACTAATGTTAGTTTCATAATGATCCTCCTTACTCCATTAAGTCAAGCGGTAGAGGATAAGTGTGCAAATAGGCCAACTACTGTCCCACTTTGGATGAACTAAATATGCAAGAGTAGTCTTTCATGCCACTGTATATAACAAGTCACTTTTTAAAAAGTGGGCTTATTCTTTGCTGGAGGTGCTGGAGGTGCCATTTAAAAAAAATACACACACACACACACACACACATATATATATATATATATATAGGAACTACAAAGCTGGGCTGTCCAAAACTGTACATAACTCCATCTTCTGTATGTGATGAAACGTTACCATAGCGAAATAGTGAAAATCCAAAATTCAGTTCTCTCAATACTATAATATAAATTTCTTTCAAAAAGAGAAAAGACATGAATCAATATTCTGAAAACAACTGCCAGACAACAAAGAGTTTTTCAAAAATTGAGTTTTGGCTTCTTTTTATAAGTTTTCTTTAATTTACCTTTTGTCAGGTTTAATCATACTTCATACTAGGAGGAATGACTTCTTCCCACAAACGGAGACTTGTTTATGAACATCAAATTCTACTGTCAGTTACTTTTTCTACTCATGAACACTTAAAATGCATGTCTCTGGTATGTATCTTGGTGGCAAGGTTTGTAAATATGAATAAATATGTTTTTGCAGGATTTTTGGGTGTGACACTTAAGCAAAGTTCCTTATCATTTGTAATACTTGCCTTCCAATGTCATGCAACTGTCGAATGCCGACTGATTGATCTTTAAAAAATTACAGTATCCCGTTACTGCAAGTTTCTAAATGATGATCTTAAGCTAACAGTTTAATACAACAACAAGCCAAGAGAATAAACAATGAGATAGTGTTAGATAGTGCAGATAGTGTTTTGGAAATATCTTATCAGTGGAGAGCTGTGGGAAATGCTTTGAAGCACCTGTGGCTTTGAGGTTTGAGGTAAAAGGCTAAATATAGAGCATGTACAGTGCAGTGTGCATTGAAGCAGAAAAGGCCAGGGCTAACGCAGTGGGAAAGTGCCCATATTTTCCCAGCATTTATCTCCCCTGTAATGGCTCTGTGATTTACAACAGCGCACAGCAAGAGTTTTATGAAGGGCTTGGTCGTTTTTACATCTTGCGCTCATTAACTTTTCATCAGAGGGATTTCTACAAACCTGTTGTCTGTGGAGTAGGTGGGTATTGATGACAATAGCAACTGTAGGCCTGACAGTTATCACTGTTTGATATAGATAAAAAGGACAAAGGAAACAACACCAGGGATGGAAAAATTTTTGCTTTTTTAATTATTTAGATATATCAGGGACCCGTTTGGCTACAGAACTGTCAACCTCCAAGTGGGGCAGGTGCCTGTAAACTCACCTGCTTTCTTCTCTGCTTCTCTTCCTCCCTTTTTCCTTTTGCTGATATTCTTCCTGGGCTCCACTGATAGTTATAATTTACAAACCCAGAATTCCTCAGTGCATCCTCTAAGCTCTCCTCAAGCGACTTTTGCTAACCTGGACATTCGAAACATTGCTGCCATTTACCTGCCTGCTGAGTTTTACTATAAAGATCGTTACCGATTTTACCTGCCATCTGTGTGCTGCATCTGGGTCCATTCCCCTTCCTGTGATATTTTTGGACCAAACAGTTCTAGGAACTCCCTGACAGGAACGGTCCACTACAGAGTTTCTAGGCAACAATACACACTTAAGGGTGTCCCTCCCAGTTGTTGCCAGTTGCCAATTGGAACCCCCTAAAGTGGCAAAAGCTGACCAGCAGTTGCTGTACCAGTGTCATTCCTGTGTGGCTTATAACTGTTGCATGGCAAATGAAGGCCGCTGCCTTACTGCTCAGCGCATATGTCTAGTATGTGGGGGTAAAAACAAAAAAATCTCAGAAGATGCAAGAACGAGATTGGGGATGTTATTGTTTTGAGTTTCCTGTTTGTTTGGGTTTTTTTGCTTGTGTTGTTTTCTTGATGCAGCTGATGGGTTTTGAAAACTGGCAGCTGCCAGCGGCAACATCAGACACATAAACATCTCAACAGCCTTAAGCTGGTTTGAGTCCCAATTAAAGCAAAAGTTAACAATCTTTCCCTAAACCTAACCAGTTGTTGCTAACTGGTAAATGTTCACTGATGGCTAACTTTAAACAATATGCGAGCGTTTAATAATGTTCACCAGGCGTTTAAAAATGTGACTGTTTAACAAGATTAAACAAGTGTTAGAAAGGCTGTCCAGCAGAAAGGGTTTTGCACGTCACACACAGATGCAAGAAAGGTACCGAAGTCACAACAGACCTGACCAAGGGTCAGTATGTGATGGGCTGGAAGTGCAAATGTGTTGTACTGAGCCTACGTGGTAATGTGCTCTATAAAACCACTTGTTTCACAAAGTGGTGAACTGCAGCTTAACCTTATTTGTGAACAACGTAATGAAAATAAACATGATAATAGCTTGGAATTATAAAGCACCTTTCAAAAAGCCCAAGGATGTCTTACATGACTGGAAGAGACAAAATAAAAGCAAGACTTATGAGGATGCCACTTTAATAACCACTCGTGATGCTATCTTTGTTAGCAGGGAATGTTTTTTTAATCTGTAAAATGTTCCAAACAGGTATTTAATGAGCGTTTTACAACTCTCATTGACTTTTGTTGCCTTTGTCCTACTTGTTTGAAACATGTTGCCAACATGAAATTTAGAATAAACATATGAAAACAATATGAATTGACAAATACAAAAAATACTACTGGGCCATTTGAACCTTGAGGATGTATTAAGTATAGAAGCTTTTTTTTTCTTTTTCCCCTTTAATTGGGAAGCAAGATACTTTTTTGTCCCCCTGTAATACATATTAAGGCAGTGTGTGTGTGTGTGTGTGTGTGTGTGTGTGTGTGTGTGTGTGTGTGTGTGTGTGTCCTTGAATTTTCCTTGAATATAGGAGGTAAACGGACAGTAAGGCCGTTTTTGCATTCCGTTCATGTGACTCACTAGATGGAAATCTCTGCAGCACTCCAGATTTGTACAGTAAAATTATTCTAGACAGGTGAGGTCGTCCGTCACAGATGACACAGACGATCATAAGCTGCTACACAGCTGAAGCAAGCAAGGCTGTTTATCACGAGGAGGAAATTAACTTCAAAGGGATTTGAAAATGTCCATGTGGAATTAGGCTTAAGGATAAATTATGCATGAAAAATGTTTCTCTAGAGTAATGTGCTGACACAATTTGTCACACGCTACAGGAATACATAAGTTGCAAGTAGCCACGTTCTAGGAGATGATGTGTTTTGGTGGTGTTGTTTCTCTGGGCCAATGAAGGTCGTGCAGCTGTGTAACATAAACTGACTGAACAAGGAATTACTAATAAGACTCTGCTTTAAGAGAAAAATTAGAGACTTGATGCATGGTAGCTTAAAAAAAAATTCTCTAAACTTAAATTGTGTGTGTGTGTGAGTGTGAGTATTGAGCAGTAGGATTTAAAGACTGGGCTTGAAGCCATGTATCATCCCCAAGCATTTTCAAGAGTGTGTCTTCTGTCAGTTCATGGAGGATGCACATCCAAGAGTTGGCATTTTGACGGAGAGGAAGGCTCTTTTTTTTTCAGTGTTCAGCAGCTGAATCAACACTTGCCAATAGCACTAAAGACCTTGAGATGTTTTCTCAGTGCTCTCCCTTGCCTGATTTATTCATTCAGCTGCTCATTAGTTCAGTGTTAGCTTAATAAATAACCAATACATCATCTGTCATCCAGATGTGTAAAGAATTGCAGCACGTTAATATTAAGCCAAAGAGAAAGCTACTTCCAACTACTGACTAAAACCGACACCAGCTTAATTAAAGTGTCTTACTGTAAATAGCTATTGCAAAATCTTGTGGGGAAAAAAACAGCTGATGTTCATGGGAAAAGAAAAAAGACAACATTTTGATGTCATGGCAGAAGTAGTGGTAGAAGTTTATCTCGAAAACAGAGTTTTTAATTTTTTTTAAATAATATCCTCATCTCAGCAATTGCAGACAATGGAAAATAGAACATCTTTAAACATTAGTTTGTCTTAAATTTATGCAGCTATTAATAAGTTTAAAATAAATTACAGACATCTCTCTGTTGTCAAGATGAGGTACACAAATTCTCAGAACGTTCCCTAAAAAACAGAATTTTTAGCACCAGCTTGAAATCAAAAGTTAACTGTCATTAATTACAGTGATGCAGTGTCAAATCAAAATCCTTTTCACTTTCATAATTTGAAATAATTATGGTCACGCAATCCTCATATATTTGTCATGCTTATGCTTCTCATTATTATTAGGTGCTGGGCAGCTATTATTGGTTGTATTATTTTCTCTGTCTTAAATCTGTCTTTCCACACATAAAAATAAACCAATATTTGCACACGGTCAGTTATATGCTGGATAGTGGCACTAAAGCAGCCATTTACGGTTTAAAACTTCATAAAATCATAATTCATAACAAATCATCAGTTTGTGCTACAACTTTGCAAGTTTGTAATTTGCCTACATGCAGCTCTGCTGATTGTCAGACTCACAATGTGAAGCCA
>JAQLOL010000021.1:6635341-6653001 GCA_029783665.1 Naso thynnoides | reverse complement strand
CTTTCTGTGAAAGCACTTTGAAATGTCTGTAGATGTGATTAAGCGCTTTACAAATAAAGATTGATTGATTGATTGATACCTGATAAAATAATCCTGACGCAATTCTTCACTGAATGTGGTTTTTCTTACATAAAAACATAACTGACAGATATTTAGTAAATTATGTTGCCTAGTCTGTAATGTAGCTGTAATACAAATCCAAACTATTATGTGGCTTGGTAAAATAAAAGGAAATTAGACTGATACATTCATAGTATTATATTTATTCACAGTGACAGGTACATACAGAGCCTCAGAGGAAACGGCATTGTTCTGTCTTCATTTTACACTCAGACAAACTAACGTAGAAGCCACAATTAAAGATTTTACCTGAGATTTATTCTTCTAAATAGAAATTATATCAAGTTTTAAAATGCTAATGGAACATTATGGTCAGCCGCACAGATCATCGGTTCATCAGTTAATTTTCTCTACAGGGTGACAGTCAGGCTGCTGCAGCGAGATGACTGGCGAGCTGCAGCTTCATGACAGATTTACGAACAAGCGTTTTTTGGATGAACTGACTACATATTTGGAATCTACATGGAAACATATTTACACTTACAGCTTTTTGCCTGCTTGCAGTCAACTGCAGACTGCGCTGTGTGTAGCTCCACCCTCTTGGGACCGAATCAATGTGTTTGGTACCCAACCAAAGGGTGCCAAAAAGAAAAACAATATGGATTTGTTATTTCGGTACACTTCCCAACTTCTGACAGGTAAATAATTGCGTGCTGCACCGTATCAAACAAGGTGCGCTGCTCAGTGGAAATGGGGCTTTACAGACTGCCTCCGTCTTGCTCTGATTATCATGATGTTGATTACCGGCCAACATAAATACTGTCTCTCACATTTTAGCAGCAACTTATAAACACAACAGGGGTGGCAGGACAAAATAAAGATTAATCTTGGTTTTAAAATCTTATGTTTAGCAAGCAATGCAGCACAGACCTAATAATTCTGTCCTCTTTTAGTGCTACACTGCAGAAGACAATAAGAAATTTTCCATTTCATACTCCTTTTTCAAAGTGTAGGTTGGTCCAGCAGGTCCTGAATAAAATGTCTCTGCTGTAACTGTAATGATTTATTGCAGACATTAATGACACAAAGTGAATTCTGTTGACTTTAACTTTCTTGATTTGTCACATAGTGTCACATCACTAGGCAGGATACTTCTCAGACTAAATATACATAATAAAACATTCAGATCTGCATAAGATGAAAACCCATGTGATATATAAAGGAACAGTTTGGGTTTATGGTTAGTTTGTCTTTGTTATTGTGCGACTTTTGGTGAATCCAATTACATAAGCAAACTCTTTGACTGAGTCGCTACTGGACCAACAACTCCTGTGTTCTGCAAGTGAAATTACTGTTTATGGTTGGCAGAAATCTGGCAGCTTTGAAGAGAGCAAACATGGATTTAACAGCTTCAGTTTCCCGTCAGAAAGGACTGTCTGACAGCAAGATGAAGGGCTGAAAAGACTGAAATGACACCTAAACCAATGCAGAGTTTTATATAAGGGTCATTTCTGTTACCTGCAGAATAAAGTTGCAATGACTTTTCCTCCATCACCAGCAAAGTTTCTACTCACAAACCTATCTAAAATTCCAATCCTACTAATCTTACTATCCCATACTGATGGACTGGCAACATATGTTTTACAGGTGATTCCAGAAGTCATGTCAGCACAAAACTCTCTTTTGTTTAACATTATGAAATACCTGCAAATTATATGACATATCTGTCAGCTTTAGTTTTTTTGATGTTATGTTTGATGCAAATTAGCAGGTGTTAGCATGTCAACATGTTATAATCAGGGTTGGGAAGGTTACTTTAAAATGTTATAGGTTACAGATTACTAGTTACCCTATTTAAAATGCAATAAGTAATGTAACTATTTCAATTACTTTATCAAAGTAATATAACTCATTACATTTAATTACTTTTTGATTGCTTTTCTAAATTTCTAATAATATTTTCAGGTGCGAGGCAGGTAAGGCCTTCCCTTCTTTTTTAATATGACTGCTTGCAGCTACTTTAGAGGCCCCATACCTGCAAATGTTTCATCAGGTTTGACATTAAAACTGTTGACATCCATAGCATTTTATCAGTTGGTAAACATATTTTGCATTACACTGTTACGTTCGAGTCCCTATTTGATCTCTGAATACAATGTTATTTAAATCTCCAGCCGTGGAACACATTTTTATCCATAGACATTATGGCAACTCTCGGACAGGTTGTTTAGCTTTGAGCTACAATGTGGATTGATTAAACTGGAAGACGTGGGGTTGCAAATTTAACCCTGAGAACCAATCAAAAGCAACAGAATAAAATCAAACTTTACTGAACAGGCTTGACTGGAAATGGCAAAAAAGGCATTCTGCACATCAAAACACACAAAGCAACAAAGTTTTTACAGAAAATATTCAGATGTAATCCCCTTTATAATCATTATTATTTTCATAAGTAACTGTAATTTAATAACACATTATTTCTCAGTTACTGTAACTGAAAACAGTTACATTTATTTTGTAATTAAATTACATAATTCTGTTACATGTAACTAGTTACTCCCTAACACTGGCTATAAGATGGTGAACATCATGCCTGCTAAACACTAGAATGTTAACATTGTCACTGTAAGGATGTTATGTACTAGTTAGCACAATCGGGCCCAATTATTGCTTTGCATCATGGCTGTAGACACTTGTTGATTTTTAACTAGCTCTGACACCATTAACTTATCTTCACAATATATCTTTTGTTTACCAAATTGGATCTTTGTGAAGTGGATGGATGGATATGAATATGAAAACAGTGTTTCTAATGTCTCTTGTTAAGTAATGCATCAAAAGTTGCAATCAAGCAGAATTACGTTTGGTCAAGTGTCATTTTGAAACTCATAAGGCTGAGAGAAAACTAGGCTACCGTGTCCGTGAAAGTGTGAGTGAAATGTATGCTATAAAGTGTAACACTGCAAAGCAGTTACGACTTGACTTTACTGCAAGATAAGTGGAATGATTAAAAAATATGAGGCACAGCATATCACAAGAGAACAAAGTGCATTGTCCCTTTGAAAATTCCTGGCACGTATATTATGTCACACATCCTAATGAACTAGCTTGGCCAGATGTTAAAGTTATAAAGCACAGATGTAAACTCAATCGGGACTTAAGCGTGACTGCAGCAGACAGTCTGCGTATCTGTTATCCCAGTGGCGTAATGCCTGACGTTTGCCCACACAGATATAGATCAGCACTGAGCCTTATCAGTTTCCTTTTTCTTTATCAGGTTCCTGTCTTAGCTGATAGATGTTTGGCAGGCCTGTGAGCTTAAAGGCAGCTATTGTTATGCACATTTTATTTTGGAACTGTGAGAATGGACATCTGTTTGAAAGCAATATCAAGAAACGCTGAAGATGGAAAAATGTTATTGTTGTTTTTAAGCCAATACTGGATTGTTCACAGTATCCTACAACATTTTTCCTTTGATGACAGATTTCATTTTAAAAAAATACTTCTGTTCATGTAATTATCAAATTCCATGTACATTTCTCCATTTTTTGTCTTTAAAACACAAGGGACAAATTTATTTTTTAAGACAAAGTGACAAATATTTTAAATGGAAGTCAACAAAAAGTCCTCACCATTTCATTCTGGAAAAATGTTAAGTTGGTGTGTGTGGGGGGGTTCTCAATGACTGGTGTGTGTGTGCCGTTGTTGGTTGATATGAAAAAATAGCAAGAATGTCAACTTCCACTATTTACACTGCGCATGCATTCCTTTATTACGTCATACATTTTTTGTACCTCTTGTGTTCGTCTGACAGTTCGGTCATGTTGCAAAGAAAGATCAGTTCAGCTCCTCCTCATCTATGAAGATTGATTCGATTTCCACAGCACAAAAAAAAGGAATCCATCAATGCACGTACCATACACAATTTGTTTTACATTTGGGTCAAAGGGGAAATCCTATAACCTAATTTGCTATTAACAGTCTGCAGATGTTTGCATGCCGACGCAGGGGATTTTACAGTCCAATGTGATTACAAAGTTGCACAAATCAATGTCGACCCCACCAAATATAAGCAGTCAAGCGCATAGATAAAACAAAGAATTGATATATAAATAGGGGCTCTACTCTGCTATTGTCTCTGGGTCTGCACTTCCTCCCTCTCTGGCTCATGGATCAGCTGCACCTGCAGGGCAAGCGACAGGAGGAGAGGGTGGAGTTGAGCGGGTTGCGGGTTGGCAGACTGAACAGGACAAAGGGAGTGAAGGGCAGAACAATGGTAAAGCCTTGTGTTGGAACTGGAGCGAGACAGCATGTCTGCCGGGCCGCCGGCCACCCAGCCCCAGAAGGAACCTCTAGCGCCACACAGGAAAGGGCTTTCTCTGCTGCCTAAGACACACACATACAAACACACATTCTTACTAAACATACAAACACACACAGATAGAGACTATCCTGAACAATAGAGGCCCCCATCCTGACCAAGTCCTGGATATGACTCCGCTGTAACTCCAGGGACTCATCTCACACAAACTCAAAGAACAAGCTGTTCTGTCAAAGAAACTGACTTACGAAGGCAGAGTTTACTAAAGGTCAGAACATGTCAGAGAGGATTCAACTCTAGAGCTTGCTCCCGTTTGCTTACACAGCACTAGTCTCCATGGTGGTAAGGATTAACGATGGACTGAAGCGGTCATTTCTCTCAAAACTCAAGTGTTACAACACTTGAAATGTGAAGCTGTCCACTCAGGATGATCTCAGTCATAACCATCATGAGATATAACTATCACTTTTCATTAAACTGTTTTGAGTGTCTCTTAATGCTTTATACCTGGTAGTAAAAAAAAGTGAAACATATATATATAAATATATATATTCTCTGTGACTCTCTGACAGAGGTGGAAAGTAACTAAATACATTTGCATGTGTTACTGTAATTGAGTAGTTTTTTGTGTACTTGTACTTTTTAAGTAGTTTTTAAAGATTTGTAATTTTACTTTTACATAAGTAGGTTTTGTCTTAAGTATCGTACTTCACTACATTTTAAATCACATCCGTTACTGAGTAAAGAAAAAACTAGGTCCGATCACTAGTCGGCCAATCAAAACCCTGACATTTAGAGCGGTAAAAGGGCCCTGCAGCAGCAGCCACAGGTTTGGAGAGGTGGGGTGAACAAAGCTGCGCAGCACAGGAGCCAGGAGTTCATTCAGAGATGCAGATTTATTTGGTGCAGCACCTGTTGAACACAGTGAAGCAGGAGGAGAGCGAGAGGGACAGCTGGCCATGACGCAAAAATACGGCAATACAAATGTTCACGAATGTGACACCTCGGCTGCTGCAATTCCTTCTCATGGTTACACTGTGTATATTTGTTTTTAAAAAATGACTGTAATTAGATTCATTTATTCACTTTATCATTTATCAGAGAAAGAAGAGAAATTTATTAAACATCCACTGATAAAAAAATAACTAGTAACTAGCACTGTAAGTAATTTTTTAAAACAGCAATTTGTTCTTTAACTCAAGTACTTTTTTAAAACTTTTATTTGCAATTGAGTGATATTTCAACAATGTAACAGTACTTGTAGTTGAGTAAAAATTTTCAGCACCCTTTCCACTTCTGCTCTCTGAAATTAATTTCCATGGCGAGGAAGCGAGCAGGGCTTCCCTTGCCACCACCACTTTCACCCACATGGGTGAACTGTCTGTGTTGGGACTTCTACCTGCTGACTGGCTTGACAAGACCTGCTGTCATTTCTCCATTTTAGGCCCCCTCACAGTTTGTCAAAACATCCTGGAAAGACAAGCTCCGGTAGCTGGAATTGCTAATCTTCTACAGTAGATATTTTTGTCATGGCCAACATAAAATAGACATGGCATAATGTTTATATTCATTGCTGTTTTTGACTGTCCCCTTTATGTGCCTTAAATGTTTTTTTTTTATTTCTGCCATCTTTGGAACAAGCAATAAAGTCTTTCTGTCGGTCTATCCAATACTTAGCCAAATGGCTCAGTATCATCTGCCCTGTGCCCAGTGTCATCTGGTGAGTGCCTGGCAAATGATAATTTCACAAAGACAACACTCCTAAAGCAACACTGTTCAGATTGTTTTCTGTGTGTTCTGGGTTTTAATATGTTCATCATCTTTAAGAGTCCTTCTGTTAATATGTCTCTTGGTCCTTTGCACAATATTTTGATTAAAAGAAAAAAATATGTTGTCAAATTGCATATACATACGTAAAATAAAAAAAAAAAAAGAAAAAAGACCGTAACCTGCTTTGGCAAATAATGACCCTATGGTGAGTCTTATGGCATTACTCAGCTGTCTAACTCAAAACATCAAAGAGAGCAAGAGACAAAAATAGGGATGAATATTGGAATTGCTTTCATCCTGTGGCCAGAAACACATAAATGAATGGCAATGTTTTCCTGTAGAGGCGTCAAACCAAATACAGTGTAAACTCCTATTTATATCAACTTACAAAATCACAATATTGCTTTTAATACTTGTTTCTGCAACATTCATCTGACTCACAGGCAGTTAACGCAGCAGTTTTTGCCTCAAACAGTAAACTTTTGTTGTGGTTTGGCCTTCTTTACATGGCAACGGCGTGCTGGCGTCCCTGAAATCGCAAACTTTTTTTCTCAGAGAGTAATCTTTTAAAAACGTAACAGTCTGTGTAAACTGGCAAAACTTAGAGCCTGTGAAAGCAGTGACTGAGCTAATGCTAATGCTAACGCAAGTCAATGCATTCCACAATAGCCACTACAAAACTCTGATTAACACTTTACAAAGCAAATCGACTATGACGACATTCTATGGAGGCAAATTTAAGTGTTCGTATCATAATGTTAGAAGTCAAACTATGGCTGAACCTCTTTAACTTGTGGCTTCTTAGGGCTTAGCAGCAACAGGAAGTGAACAGCTTCGTCAGCTCTGACGTCATCACGCCAAGTAGCATGCATACTACAGCACTTTCGGTTCTTCATTTAAATGCTGAATTTTTTTAAAGACCCTTTTTCATTTTAAGTGGGGCTGCTCTCATCTAAATGTGGCCTTAAAAAATCTCACAGTGCAGGTTAATAAAGCATGAAACCCAGTTTTAGCTTTCTGAGTAAAATATGTTGGCTATCTTACACTGTCACTAAATACAGACTCACAGATCCTTCATCAGGCCTGTGGAGTCTTGTTTTGCAAGACTTGTTCCAAGTCTTGTTTTATTTATATTCTTTGAATTATATATTGGTTTATAATAATAACTGACAACAATAACAACAACGACAACAGCAATTAGTAGTAGTAGTAGTAGTAGTCATAGTATTATTGTTGTTGTTGTTATCGTTTTTATTAGCATTTTTCATTATCATAATGATAACTTGAATTTATATTGCATCTTTCATGAGATCCAAGGTCTCTGTACAAGTTAGATAAGAGAAATATATAGAAAGATTAATTTGTTTTGAACCTGTTTCTAGTTTTAGCATGTTTAGGCTACCTCTTGTTTTGAAGAAGTAGATCTCACCCTGACTCTTAAGTTCCATTTGGTTCATTTAACAAACAGACCCACAGCAAAGTATAACAGCACCTGGAGCAACATGACAGATTATTCAGAGTAGCAGTGTGTAGGAAAGTCTGCTCAGCGATGTCTGATAAATGGGAATATAATCATTTCAGTCACTGGCTTCTTAATCATGGGTCAGTCCCTGAGTCCTTTTTCAGGAAAAGTCATCAACTTAACTTGTTTAATGATAAAATAATCCAAATATAGAATGAACTGGAATCTTTTGTTAATGTGAGACCCATCAACTGTCATTGGGAACAAGACATGGACTTACGCCGGGGCTGTTGATTTTATGGCAGGATCCCCCAGCCAAATGCTGACTAATCCTAAGCCTGTGTACAGCTCATGCTTAGTTCCTCTTCACAGACCTTGGTTTGAACCGGTCTGTACTGGAATCGAGTGACTGCCACTCCCTGCGCTGTAATCACCGATCTAGCGCCTCTCTGTTTCGCCTCCTCCTTTCTCTCTCTTTATGCAACCCCCACTGGCTGTATTTACAAGGGAAAGATTAATGTCTAACATTTCAAGGAGCTGGATAGATCCGGCTTTTGGTTGCCAAAACAGAGGGAAGCCTTGCTGTTACTGTTTCTCTTTTAGAAGGCAAAATGATGACTTAGATCCTTTTGTAGCCACGTGGTCTTATATTCTCTTATCAGTGTGCAGTCTGTCTCAGAAGACAAAGAGCTTGTGTTTCATATAGGTTCTTAAGCACCTTTTATTATAGCTTCTCTAACCTTCAGAAGGTATGTATATAATGGACCTGAGCTGCCAGCGTCTCTTTGTTGACAGCTGCTTATTTTGTTTGTCTCTTGTTCAGAAAAGCGACATTGGTAGGTTATTTATTTTCTTGTCAGGATTGACATGTTTAATGCTCAAACCCTCTGCAATACAGAACACTATTTTCATTGTTCATGAACCCCTCTTTGTGTGTCTTTGTTACAAAATGACTGGTTAGCTACTATTTTGAAAAACTTGGCAACTTTTTTAAGTGTGTGTGTGTTAAACATAATTTCTTAGATTGTCATTTATGTAATTTTATTGGATCTCTGCCCCCGCTCAGCCCACACCTCCGCCTTGTCCTCTTTCCGTGGTTACTGTCCTCTCAACTCACAGGCTGTCTGCCACAGTGTCTGTTGAGATCAAAGCACCGTTTCTGGGCTGATGAAAGACAGGAAGAGGGTGGGAGACGACAGGCTCGCATCCAACACTACACAGTGTTGCCAACACAGCAAGGACAGTCAAGACAATTGTCTTGAGTATTTCCCTTAATTTCAATTAACAGAGCTTTTTTTTTTCATAAAAGTCCTAAAAAGGGAAAAGAGGGCCAATAAATAAACAGTGCCTGGTGTCAGATACACAAGCCAAACAAAAGAGACAATGAGAGATAAAAGACCAAATATAGAAAGTATGATTATCAAACTGTGATAAACTGTGGTGGGCTAAATTAAACTGAGGGTGACCTGTGACCTCTGTAACCTTGAAGGAGAAACTCGGGTTTTTGCACACTAAGCCCTATCACAGGATTCATTATGATCATATACAATGACAAATAGCAACATTATGATGAACAGTGCAGTTCTAAGAGTTGACAACAACAGAGGGAAGGGACACTCACCGAATCCATCAAAAAAACAGAATAAATGCTTGTTTTCAAAGACAAGAATCTCACAGAATGGTCAGTCAATTCCTGCTGATTTTGACGCTAAAACACGAACGTGAACAACAGCATATTACCCGGAACCGACTGCTGCTCGTTTGTTTACCAGAGCAGCTGGAAGAGCTGTTTCCAGGTTATATGCCTATATTTACATTCACGTTAAGTGTTGGCACAGAAGAGGACATCACTAAACATTTGGTGAGTTTCTTGTCTTTTACAAAAAGCGTTTATTGTGGTTTTTGACGGATTCAATCAGTCCCCATTTCTGTCCGTTATTTTCAGCCACTCTTGGCCGGTCGCCATAATATCACTATTTTCCATTGTATATGATCGTAATGAGCCCTATGGTAGGGCTTAATGAGAAAGAAAAAACAAACTTCCCTTTTACCTGAAGATTCTGAGAACATGCAGATTTTTTTTAATTTAACTAATAAAGTGCTTAATTACATTGAAAGTTTGGTGGGGGGGTTTTTGTTTATAGAACCACAGACACAATTTCTCAGCAACAGTCTGACAAAAATGCAATACGTGTATTTACTATCGTGCCAAGACTTAAATGAAAATAATGATGCCCTGAGAGAAACACCAGACTCTTCAGCTGCTAAATGCTTCACTGTGTTCATCATCTAGTTGATACATGTCTGTCCTCTGTGTAATGCTGAGCAGCAGTTTGTTTTTTTTTAGTTTCTTCGCTGAAAACACCTGACTGCTGCAGGTGAAACTGACATTTTAAAAACAGTGACAATAAGCCAAAACGGGAAAGCTGCTGCCAAAAAGACTTTAAAAAAAACTTTAAAAACAAACGAAAGGAGCTGCAGGTTTAGATGATGTGTATTTTCATCGTTAGGAGTGACAGCTTTCACATTGTCACATTTTCACTGCAAAAACTGCACTTAGAATAGTGCTGAAAGTTTTATTCTAAAGGAAGCATTGCCACAATTTTTTGACACCTTTTTGGCAACAAACCATCATACTGTATGTACTGATTTAAACAACCATTTTTCTTAATTTATGATTCTATATTTTTATTTATTTTATTCTTATTTTGTAAAGAAATGTCCCCTTCTACCTCATCTTTAACAACTGTCTAGGAGTAAGAGTTTTCGGATCAAAATAGATCGTCCGTGGCATATAGTAATTTGTTTCTCGCCCTCAGGGCACTCCTTACCAGTCACATGTGATTATTCACCTACGCGCTCCGCACCTTTGGGTGACTGATACTTGAGCTTCCAGTATCTCTCAGCACATGCGAGGAGCGCCTAGAGGCAGATGTCGTCATGCACAACAACCCAGGGAACTGGTTTGAACCGGCAGAGGAACTATCAGAGCAAGCAGATTAGCAGGCATCCAAGAGATCTGTGTCTGCAGGCCTACGCACACATCCAACCTCTAATGAAATGCTGTAAAACATGCCCAAAAGGTTTTGAAATGGGCTGTAAACGTAGTGAATGGTCGCAGTAATGGAGGGGTCCTTTATGCTTTTCTTAAGTGTGAAGAATCAGAGGGTGAGGAAGCAAAGCATCCACCCATCTAAATCCTGTAATGCTACTTACAGAGGCTCTTATCTAGAGAGCAGGGATAATTAAAAAGACTCCAGCGCGCACACGCCGCGTGGAGAAAGCCATCCACCCCCCTCACCCCCCCTCCTCCTAGACTGAGTCAAACTGGTTCACGCTGGTCTGACAGGCATGCAGCCCTGTGCGGGGAAACCCTATGAAGGCTAACCACATCATCTCATGAGTAACTCTATTCCCATCAGAGGTTGTCTGTCCTGTCAGGATAATAATGTGCTCGCCATGTGTCCATTTTATTTTTTTATTGTGAAATGGACATAAAGCTAGCTCTAGACTACATGACTCAACACTCAACACTCCACACAGACAGACAGTTGAGTTTCTGTGACATATATCCAGTCTAACATTACCTGAGGTCAAGACTACATCATTTACATATTTCTTTAATGGTTTTGGATTGTTCAGCCTGAGGGGAATCCCTGCCTCTTTTTTATTTTTCCCCCTCAGCAGTCCATTCTCCTGGTTTGACTTCCTACTAACCCTTAAGATAAAGGTCAACACCACTGCACTGTTCAGTGCTTTGTTTTTTGTTTTCAACTATGCATTACCCTTGAATCTAACATGATAAAGTCAGATTTTAAGCCTCAGCTGATAGAAATTAATCTGCCCTTACTAAACAGTACATTAACCTCTGTGCTGATATGATGATCTGTAACAGTAGGCTATAAACACCA
The DNA here is from genome assembly GCA_029783665.1 of Naso thynnoides. Classification (NCBI taxonomy): domain Eukaryota; kingdom Metazoa; phylum Chordata; class Actinopteri; order Acanthuriformes; family Acanthuridae; genus Naso; species Naso thynnoides. The sequence continues at coordinate 6,641,477 of JAQLOL010000021.1, read as the reverse complement.
TGTAAATAATATGAGCAATAAGGACAAGAAGAGGTTCAGTTTTCGAACACAATGTAATAATTTATTTTAGAAAACGACAAACAAAGGAACACATTTATGCAAATCATTGCACTGTAACATTTTGTGATGATAACACATTAGTGGCCACTAATGAGTCGTGCTCATATACAAAGTGAAGCTGATAGACAAGGCATCTGTTGAAGACAGGCATTCAGGCAGATTCTTCGGCACTAAAGTCTTTGTATTGCAGCTGTGCACCACCATCAGCACAATGATGTACACCTGAACAAAGGGCTGCTTCACAGTCGAGCATTCACAGGAATGCATTGATGAATTCAAGTCTCAGGAAAGACGTGTTTGTCCTGCATATTCCCTCACAGTTCATCTGGCCCCATCCGGTCCAGGCAGGACTCTCCGCCGTCACCTCCGTCCGTGAGGCGACAGCTGCCGCGTGTTTCTCTCCAGGCGGCCGCTGCACATCCCTCTGCGCCTTACAGGCGACAGGTGAGCCGCTCCTGCGGCGGTGACCCAGTCACACTGGGAGTGTTTTCACATTGGCTCGCTCATGAGCCGACAGGGAGACGCAAGTGAATCACTTGCAAAGTACAGTCAACGAATTTTAAGCAGGTGCCGGATCATTCCGGCGATCTGGAGGAACTTGTCCTTCTTGCGCTGCTTCAGAGCCATCAGGGCCCGGGCCGTCTCGTCCGGGTCCTGGGTGTAGGAGAAGATGCTCCTCACCCTCTCCTCCGCCTTCATGTCGCCCGTCTTCTGGAAAAGCCTCATCAGCGCATCCTGGTTGACGTTCTCGAAAATGTTGGCCACAGCCTTCTTACGGTGCGCTGTGTCGAACTTGTTGCCGTGGACCGAGGGGCTGACGCGGCGGCATTCAGAGGACACGTAACTCGACATCTTGTCCTTTGTTTGTCAGCTGGATCTCCTGTGTCTCTGCTCCGAAAGTGGCCCTCTAACTCAGCGAGGATGAGTTATTAGGTGCGCACCGCTTCCAGGGAGCGAGCAGGCTTGTGAGCGGGTGAGCAGGCAGCAGTGGAGCTGAAGGTGGCTGAAGGCTTTTTATAGAGCTGAGAGGAAGGGCTGCTCTGCTCAGGCGCACTTCCAGCGGTGACATCAGCAGTCGCGAAGCAGACTGAGGCGCCTCCCCTCCCAAAGCGCAGCACGGTGGAGATCCGCCGCAGCTGTTGACCGGTCTGCATGATGAAACCAGTGTGCAAAGTGTTTCCCCATCAATCTAAAGTGTGTTTGAAATAAAACACCAACGCACTGAGAGTTTAGTTTTTGCGATATAACCGTAATAAAGGCCACTATTAAAGGTGCAAAGGCTTGTAGCCTAAAGGCCCAATGCAGTTCTTTCAAAAGCAACTATTTACTCGTCATCCATCTAAAACAGCTCACAACAATGTACACAAACATCCTCTTTGTCTCTCTCAAGGTTCTTGTCTCTTTGTTAAGGAATCTTAAACCTTAAATTCACCAGTTTAAGAAGATCTACTGAAGAAAAAATTGAATAATTACAGTGTAAAAAACATTCATTAGTCTACAAATAAAAATGTTGTATAAAATATCGGACTTAAATAGGCTACAAATAGGCCTAAGTACAAAAATATTAACAAGAAAAACAAAGATTTATAATTCTTACGGAGAAGAATAGCTCCTGTTTGTGCAGAGGCCACTAGCACATATAAATAATAGGACCTGACCGAAATTTCAATTTGTGGGCCAATGCCAATACCGATATTACAGAGTAAGAAAATTCCGATACCCAATACATCAGCTGACATTCTGTACATATAATATTTTGAATGTAGCTGTCAAATATGTGAGACAAAGTGTGTAATGAAGGCAGGATAACTAACAAACTTCATTCCAAACATTAGTGCACTAAACCGTAAAAACTCACTTATTTTCAATTAAATAATGGACCACCCTCTGCTGGACAAACTATGTGATTACACCATTTTAAATTACTAGTCCAAGCATTCTTTCCAGCCTTAAAATCAGTTTTAATATCGGCACTTATCGTAGGACATATACATCATACCGATATATCTGCAATAGGCCGTTATCGGCCAGTAATATCGGCAAACTTATATCAGTCCAGCCCTAGTAAATAATAAATATATATTACCATTGTTTTATTTGAGTATTATTATTATAATGATGCATCCGTGTGTAAACAGCTTTGTTGTGTTCCACATGCCTACCAAGGTAGAGCTGAATTCAAGCATTTTATTTACTGTTGGATGGGTGAGTCTTTGCATGGTACAGGCAGCCTATAATAACCCTGCGTTATTTTATTTACAATCTTCCTAAAGTGACAGGAAGTCATAGCTGAATAAGTGTCATTAATGGAGTAAAAAAAAACATACATGCACCCTAAAATGAAGTGAAGCGGAACAAATACTTAAATAATGTACCTCAAAAGCATGCATAAGCACAAAAAAGGTAAATGTATGCAATAACATTCCAACAGTGGTCTATGTAATAACTCAATAGAAAGAAAAAAAAGCACCATTTATATAAAATAGATGATGATACGTAGCAAATTTGCGTAAAGTGTTGATAGTGTGTTATTACCAGGGATGTATCATGTGTGGGACACAGATGTGACGTCCAGGTTCATCTGAGTCATTTGTGTCTTTTAATTTGTTGGTTTAGTCAGTACGGCACTGACCCAGTTTATAAACCAAAATGAGCTAAATAAAATTGTTAGTGTGTTCTGTGTGTGTTTACCGAATGAGTGACCGTTTCCTGTTAAGACATCCATGTTCACTGGCTGGTCTTATGTAATCAGCGGTCTTCACACCAACCATGCTGATGCTCTAATAATGTTTTTTTATACACAGCACCTACAGTTCTGTGTGGGGATGACAAATTTATTTTTTATCTATTTTTGGAGGTGAAATTAACCCTGTAATTGACCGGTAGGTAGTTAAAGCATTACTTAGTCATGTATGTTACTATAAACAAGTTTTCCACCATTACCAAAATTGCCACAGAAAACTTTATCTGCCTTTTCCAGTAAGCAGTGCTAAAAATATTTGGCTTACATTTTGGCCCTCCTGTCGAAGGGTTAGCGAGTTGTGTTTACAACTGGAGTTGACATGAGGCCCTCACAGCCTGGCTGATCTGTGTTGATAAGGCTGCAAGGCGTTCCCCCATGTGGTAAAACTCTCCTCATAAACAACAAAAGTGTCAGTCCAATGCTTGTTAAACACTTAAAAAAAAAACTGTCCACTCTGCAAGTGTGGGCCATGTGCTAGAAGTCCCATATATGGAAAAAAGACAGCCACAGGCATTAACTTTGTGTGCCACAGGAAGTGTATTCTTTCCTCGACAGGTCTACAAAATGAAGTTCATGCCCGGTATGCCTGGCATGCGGCAGTAACTTTATTTGCTGAGGCAAACAATAAACCAAAAAACCTTGTGGAGTCTGACGTGAAACAATACCCAGATCCTTACTGACAGCTGTTGTTTTGTACGTCTGTGTGAACAATGCGTCACCACAGGATACCCGTCTCTGTTTTCAGTTGGCATGGCAGTTATGACTGGCGACAGAGAATGTCGCTGCACTTTCACAAAAAATGTGTGACATAAGTGTTAGTGGAAATCACATATTTATGACCCCGGTGTTGTCCCTGAGGCAGAGGAGATAAGCAATGTACAATGAGATTTCAGCTGTTTGACGGAAACAGGAGCCTTGAGCTGCTAACCCTGTTCTCCTGTCCACACCAAGAGCTTGTGTTTTATCGGAACAAAGGGACGCTGGTTCTGTCATCCCCTCCATGGGGAGGTATCCTCAGGACAAAGCAGCAGCAGCTGCCAGCATCCTACCATTATTTATCTGTGTCACCACAGTAATGTGCCTTAACAGTGTATTACTGCAGACTTTATACAGTTTAGTTTTAGTTCAGTTAAATCTGGTTGTTTTACAAATTCAGAAACACAAATGCACAAGTAAGTAAACTTCCCAGTTCAAACTGGACTTAGTGAAAACACACAAGATAAAGCGTGACCCAGCGCAAACAGCCGCAGTGGATTTGCTTCCCAACAAGTCTCATCCTACAGCTGACGTTAGCTTGCTAGCTCATTTGCAGAAGTCACCTACTGCAACTTCAAAGCACCTTTGTGGTAATAAATGTGACACTTAAAAGTAATAAAAAGTTTCTAAATGTTCAACTACATCCAAGAACACCACCGTTAAAAAACAATCATAATGCAGTTATGTCTCACTTGGACAAGAAAATTGCTGCATGCGTTCCAACTAAAATTTCAGGTTGGCATTGACGTATGTTCATAGCAGGAAGACTGAGGTGAATTAACTTTTATACGTCAATAGCAATCAATATAAAACAAAAGTTACAGTTTATTATTCATGTATTAGAAAGCCTCTCTCTTTAAGACATCAGTGCACAACAAATGTTGCCTGTCAGCAAGTCTAGTCCTGTTTTATCATGAAAAGCTGAAAGAAAACACGCCAGAGGTTATTCATTCAGCCAACTATCAATGAGAACAAAGTCTTCTCCACTTCTGCAGCAAAAACAAGCTGATGATTTTTAGCAGGTATAACATTAACCATCGTGAATCCTCTCAACAGAAAGCAGTCAACTGAATGTTTAAAATACTCAAACTGTGAAATAAGTCTGTTGTAAACATGCTTTCTAGTGCATGGCCAATGCCTGTTAGGATACCAATTTTATCCTAGGAAACATTAAACCCTCATCACAAATTGGGTAATCTAAAATCTTAATTAAATCAAATTTTTACAGTATAACTGACCTTTTTGTCTGCTTCCTAAGAATGAAAAGAACAAATTAGGGTAAACATGGGATGACAACAATTTTCTAATAATGATGTAGACTGCTGGATGGGGCTTTTGTCCTTCCATCTCTCTGGTAGAATGAAAATACTTGCCATCATACAGCAGCCTAAACTGTGTTATATCATAGCTTGTAACTAAAAAAAAACAGTAAATTTGTTATAGCAAACTCCCTCATGCATTCTTTAAAGATAAGATCCCCTACACAGATATTTCACATTTGGCCCACATTGCATAACAACTCCCCCAAAAGTCCCTAAAATAGACTCCAGGTCATGTATAACAGTGCTGTTGGAAAAGGAGACAGTATGTTTAGACCAAGTGCACTAAGTTTGAGGAGTCCTTTCGGTTAGATAACCCGGTCAATGTTCATTGTTATCTGTCTGGACCCGTTTGTCTGTGTTTCCCTCCTTGTCTTTGTTTATGGGTGTACTGAACTTTGGGCAGTAAAATGAGATAGTGCGTGTATCTGAAACCACCTAATTTATTAACTGAATGCATGAGATTTCTTGACCTACAAGAAGTTTTTGTCATCCTGTTAGAAGGTTTAGAAAAACTTCAGACTGATGTCATGCATCAAGACCCCACAGTTTGTAATAATGCACATAATGCAACATTTAGTTATACATAAATAGTTTTACCACCTGTTTTGTAATGGAGCCTAAAATCATTCAACCAAAGGTTTCTATCAAGAAAGTCCTGTGAGACTGTTTGATATTATAGTAATCACGACAGCTTGCTGAACAGTGCTTCAAACAAGGCTAATATAGCTTTTTTGCTTGTTTGTTTGTTTTGTTTGTTTGTTTGTTTGTTTGTTTTGGGGGGGGGGTTGCCTTTTATCATCATCTTACACTTCATCAGACTTAATAGCAATTTACTTTGCACAATTTAACCCTTCTGTTCTGTTCATTTTAGCTCAGTTATCGATTAATGACTGATCCATTTCAGATGATTATAAATCCACAAAAATACATATATTATTACCTAATGTTGTTTTATATATTTTTATCAACTCAGTTTTTTGTAAACGTTACTAATTCTGAACCTCCATTTGGTATTAATGGCCTGTATACACACACATACACACAGACATATTTGTGCTGCTATACTTGTGAGGACACTCATTGACATAATGCATTTTCTTGCCCCTAAACCTAACTTTAACCATAAAAACTGAATGCCTAACCTTAACCTGAACCCTAACCTTAACCAAAACCTAATTCTAACCCTAAAACCAAGTCTTAACCCTCAAAAAGTCCTTTAAAGGCCTGTCAGGGGGTGAGGACCGGCCAAAATGTC
>JAQLOL010000021.1:6616648-6627034 GCA_029783665.1 Naso thynnoides | reverse complement strand
GATTAGGAGTCACACACAAACCCTTTTTCAACACTTTTAACAGCCTATGCACACTGTGACCAAACACCAAACACATGTTTAGCCAGACTGAACAACAGGGACTCCTGCTTGAGTTGCATCACACATCTCACAGGGCATATAGGGTACACCCACAGGTCTTTGACGTGTGTCACGACAGCACTTACAAAATGCATATCACAGTCTGATGCCAACATCCAAGTGTATCTTGTGACTAGACTTAAGTTTGCTTTAAAACATCAAAGCTTTTGCATGCTCATAATGTAATATTCAATCTTACATATACAAACAAGGAAAGCACTATATCCTCAGTACCTGCAGGTGGCACCATGTTGACAAATTGTAGCAATTTCAAGTCCTTTAAATAACAATAAAATGATAATAATAAAACTCATTTGTGCCAACCTCAATTAAGATTTTAAATAAGGTTGCTCGATGCTTTAGGTTGTTCTTTAGCTTATGTTGCTTTGTTGTGTGCTGGTGTTATGTGCAGTATATTACAGTATATTATTATGGATAGCTGATGTGCAATACTGTATGGTGTCAGTATGTGTTTTTATGTTTTGTAAGTTGTATGCTTTTTTTTTTATTTCTTCTGAACTATTATTGTAAGGCAGCAATATGGGTGAAGCTCCTTTGTCCAGGGTAAATTTGCCTACAGGTATAATTAAGTATCTATCCATTTAGATGGTGCAACAGCAGCTCAAGAATAGCAGGTCTGAAACTGCAGGAGTTTGCCTTGGTCAAAACCACTGTGTTATTTTCAATGGGGAACTCATTATCACCTCAGATAACATCAAAGTTCAGTTTTTTACAGGTCTTGGCAAGTACAACTGCATTTGTCGAAAAATTTTGTCAAGTCTTATGTGGCTCCACAGAGAGCTGTATGAAATCTGCTCTGAACTGTTTGTTATAACGATTAAGTAAGTATGCGGTTAACATGCATATTTAAAAAATGCCACAAGATGGAGAGATTACCCCTTCAAAAGATATCTGGCAAGGTACCATCATGTACTGTTCTCAGAACAGTTACAGAGTTACAAACAACAAATTGAAATAATAAGCAATAAGCAAATAACAATTCATGATCAGAAACATCATCATACAAAGCAACATCATCATTCAGAGCATCTACCGTCATTTAGAAGCACTTTAAATCTGTTCAGAGAGACCACCTCCCGAAGTTTCAGCTCATTTTGCGACAGCATAACTAAACGCCCTTTTCCCCAGTTCAGTGCGGTCTTGAGCAAGTCTCAAGAACGAAACTAATAAGTTCCTGTACTTTTTTTAAGGATATATATCCTCAGGCAAGATGGAAGGACACCAAGAATAGCCACATAAAGGATAAGCCAGTGATTAATTATACGCTTGACCAGGGCAGGGCTTCCAAACAGAGCACACATGAAGCAATCATGCATAAGGGTTTTAAGATTAGTAATAAATCTTGGTGCCCCATGGTAAACAGTATTCAAAGATCATAGGCATAGCGAAGATGTGTTCATATATACAGCATCACCATAGTCTAGCACAGGCATGAAGGTTGTAGCAACAAGTCTCCTTTTGGCCTCAAAAGAAAACAAGGCTTGTGTCTAAATAAGAATGCGATTTTGGCCTTTGCTTCTTTTGTAAGTTGTTGACTGTGAGGCTTAAAAGAGAGAGAATCATCAATTTAATTCCTAAATATTTGTTTTGAGACACAAATTCAACCTCAGAGCCCGGCAGAGTGGTGATAGGAGGGAGGTTCGAGGGTTTAGATTTTGCTTTTGAGAACACCTTAAGGTTTGTCTTGTCAGCATTTAAAACCACACAGTTTCAAATCACACAGGGTATGTTGCATAGAGTTTAAGCAGTCCTGAGCTGACCAAGAGTTACATTGGAGTCATTTTGACTAACGCTATTTATATAAATAATAAATAATTACAGGCCTGGAACTGATCCCTGTGACACATCCTAGGATACATTAAGCTGGAAGTTATACCTTCTACTTTTACACAATGCTAATTTTGTATTAATATGATGGTTTTGGAAGGAGGATGCACACAGACTGAACTCAAAATGCTGACACAGTGTTTAGGTTATATAGATTTTGCGGGCTGCCGCTGCAAAACAATGCTGAGAGTTTCTAATGCGTTTTGGTAACATAAGTGGAAGTGCTGCTTGAGTCCTCTGCTATCTGTCTTTTAGAGTTTCACACACAAACAATTTCATGGTGCAATCAGGTGAACTGCATAAATTCTGAAACCCACATGGCTTGGATCCTGTAAGCAGCCATCACTCTGGTTGGCAGAGAGCATGAACAATTAGATGCTAAAATCAAAACAACACAATGTTCATTTCCACATAGATTAAAAAACTTTTTTTAAATACGTGGTAGATTGTTAGCACAAAAGGTCCCCAACTCTTTCTGCTGATTTTTGACTTCATTTTAATACTAAAGTCATACAAATATCTTATACACTTTTGGCAGTTAAAGAAAAAAAAAAGATGTTTGCTCAGTGGATATTTAAATGTAACTCACTCAAAAAGTTACTTCAGGCCACTACTTTGACTCATGCGACATCCTGTTACAACAAAATCTTTTAACAGTGGTGCTGAAAAAAATCTGAGGAAACAATGTGAAAACTAAAATGACCTCAGCTGAACTGTCAAGTGCATCACTACCAGAACAAGGATTTTATTCCCCATCCTTTACAAAGGAATTACAGTAGGAGGGGCTCTCTGTGCAGCCTGTGTGGACAGCTGACCTGATCAGAGGCCAGAGGCCTCATCAGTTCACACCAGCGCATGTCAGTCTTGTTGAAAATGGATCTGTCCATTGAAAACAGCATTAGGAATGATTTTCAGGGCGAAAATCGTTGTAAAGATGCGCTTAACTGTTTTCCTAGAGAGCGCAAAGCCAGTAAATCAAGGATTTTGACAAGCAGAGCGGGTACAATGCGGTCAGCATCCTCACAGTGAGCCAATTGTTCGGTAAGGTCATGTCCTCAGTGAATGGAGCATCATGAACTGAATGAGCATCAGAAAAATGTAAAAACAAAAGATTTTTTTATCAGCATTTACATGAATGAAGCAGAGTTTTATCTGACATAAAACAAATGGACAATCCTATATTTAGGATTTTTACTTTTAATGTTACACTAGTCCAGTCAGACTATAAACACATCATTTGTACTACCTGTTTGCCTCTTGCTTTTACAAAGTAAATAAAGAAACAACATTACACTAAAGCTTAAGAGTGAGAAAGCTGCTTGAACTGAATCACTATTGTGCTATGCCAAAGAAAAAAACCTGATATTTTATTTTTTATAAAACTTTCACACAGTGTCATTCCACTATGCTCCACCTACTAAGCCACACACTGATCTGTGTCTTGAGTTGTCCGGCTCTGCTGCTGAGGGAGCATGCACATTGGCCTGATTGTCTTTTGACAATCTCTGGTGTTCAGTGGGAGACGGACAGAGGGACAGGAGCATCAACACTGATGCAGATCAAGCTCTATTTTAAATGTCTTTATTTGGCAAACACGAGGAAATTTCATGACGTGACGACAGCAGTGTGACTGGTGATTTATGTGGAAGTCACCAAATAGCAAATGTCTGAGCCAGTCAGAGATTTACAGTACAGGATGAATCAAAATGCTGATTTATGGCTCTCATGCAAAAAATGAAGAGGTGGCTGAAAGTCCATCCAAGAGAGAGGTAGGAAATTTACTGTCAGGAAATGTATGTCATCCACTTTTGTCACTATCTGTTTGTTAAATCCTGAGGACTGTGAGACATGGAGGTCTGTCGTAAGGCTTGATGCAAAGGAAGCTTTGACCACAGCACTGTCTGTGGTATTCTTCCTGCATTCTTTGAGAGAAGTGGGGGCGTGTTGTGGCTGGTTGTGAATGTGCTGTAGTTTTGATTTCAATGAGGAAGTAGCTGTGACAGGTCCAGGAGAGCCAGGGAAGGTGTGGCCTAGCGAGAACAGCAACAAAGCATGCAGGTAGACAGCATAAAGCCTTGCCAGAGCACCGATTTGCTCTGTTACAGAGACTGTCTTCATTTCGACAATGAAACCAACACTTCTCCTGTGGGTCTACATCCTAAATGCTTCACTCAAGTCCTCAGGTAAGTCGCTGGACACCGTCATCTCAACTCAGCATAGTGATTAATCAATAACTAGAGCCTAGAATTATCCACAGGCCTTTACCTTATGGGTCTCTCCACCAGGGCATAGATTACAAGTACTCTAAATGTTGTAAGTAAAACACGTTAGTTTCATTGGTTTTGGAGCACTAAATATATGTCTTCATGTAAAAATGTGTCTAACCATGTGTACATCTGTGATAATGAAATATTTTGTGACAAATCGGACCTCCGGCATATGCAGCATATGATTAGAAAGGAAATGTTCAGACAGAGTGACTGCTGGTCTTCATCCTGCGTGAGGAATATTTGGCTTCATAAGCCTAACAAAATAAGTGAGGGATTATTAAAAGCGTAATGTTGATGTTGTGACACACTTTCGAAACTGGAAAACAAAGTCACCACCCTCTAAGGTACTACAGTGTACCTGGCTGACAGGTGACTCAGAATGACTTAGTCATTTCCTTTATGAGCAGATTACGCTGAGTGGGAAATACCATCTTTGGTTAAAGAGTTTCTTGACGTTGGCTGGACAACATCCGGTAAATAGGAGGTGTAAGATGTCCAAAAATTTTACTACTAAAATATAACGAGATCAAATAAACCAGGACTTTTTCCCCATTCTTTAATTAATATGCTCAGTATGTTCAGCAAGTTACAACCAACTTTAATCTTAAAGTTAAAGTCTGTAAAGCTCACAAACAGCTTTACATGTATAAAAAGCTTTTTGGGGGTGCCATTGTTTTTCTTTTTTTCGAGCATCACCTAGTGCAGAGTTTCTCAGCCTTCGGATTATGGTCCATGGGTGGTCAATTAGCATGCAGATGGGGTCTGTAACATTCCTGGATAAATGGCAGACTAGAGCCCAATGGCACGACACAGACAGACGTTAACGTCACATCTAAGTTCAAATAATTCAGACAAATCTGAATCCACTGTGACCCTGAAAAGATTATTGCACAATTTCAAATTATAAATGCACTTACAGGCTAATTTTATTACTTTTGGATGGGCCTGGCAAACTGTTTCCAGTCTTTGCTAAGCTTGCCAGCAGACACATACAGAAGCTGAGAGCAGCAATGGTTGCTGCTATCGTCTTTCATTCTGTCATCTTGAGATCACAAAAGTAAGGATCTAAGGATCATATGGAAAACATCATGTTTATGATAATCAAATGTTGACCAACTCCCCTCTCTGCATCAGCCAGCAGCTGCTCAGATAACGCCTATATTATCATAATGGCAGAGATGAAGACATTTTAACGCCAGGTGGTTTCCCATGAGACTTGCCCGTCTCGCTGTGTGACCCCCACAACATCTCCACATGGCCACTTTTCAGCACCAGTCCTAATCTCTGATAAAAACTATTAGTGGAGAGGGAACAACCTTTTATCCTGTTATCACGTCAAAATGGGTCTTGTTTTATAACAGAAGGAAAAAAGATAGTAGTGCACTCAGCGTCTGTAGACATTGGAATAGTACCAGTTTTACTTAAATCTATAATTCTGTTTGTTCAGGCACTATTTTTATAGCAAAGAACCATAAACAAAAGACAAAGCCAAACAACATGGAGGTGATGCTAAAATAAGAAGTGATGGTAAAAGAGGTGAAGTTGTGAAGTTTAAATTTTCATAGTAGTAGTGGTAGTGACATTTACCATATTTACTGCTGAAGTTAGCCATAGTAGTAAAAAGACACACTCCATTTTTGGGGGGTTTGAACATTGTTTGAGCTAATGAAAGTGCACAACTCAACAAAACACATAACAAACACACAACCAACTTCTCAGACTTCTCAAAGTACCCTGTAAATTCAAACGAGCATGTTATTTCTTATCACAAAGTAATACGATGTGTGTTGTATCTCCACAGAGAGCCATGGTCCTGACTTTGAAGAAATAAAGGACTACGAAGTGGTTCGACCTGTCAGACTTCACTCGCTTAGAAAAAGAGATATAGAGGTATATTTGTTTTTAATTAGTTTTTCAAATATTAGTGTCAGTATCACAGAGATGAATTTGTGCTTTTTTGCAAACAAAATCACAGTTATGGGAAATGTATAGAAGAATGAATTACTAAAACCACAATTTCCCTTTCTTCCTCTGTAGAATCTCCGCCCAGAGACCATCAAATATGCGATGACAGTGGGAGGAAGAGATATTGAAATGCAACTTGAAAAAAATAAGTAAGTTCTTACTTCCCTAACGGCATTTCTTTTGCGTAACTCTTTTGCATTAGGCAAAAGACAAATACTTTATGTTAACATAAGCAACATTTTGAGAATTACTGAAAAACTGATCACTGGTTGAGGATGAGACACTGACATGACGTCTCCCAGAGATGCAATGCAAGGCCTTTACTGCAGCCTCCTTCAGCTGCTGCTTGTTTGTGGGTTTTTCTTCCTTTCCATTTGGTCATATGTCAGTTAAAAGCAGCTCAGTTGATTTAACGTGAAATTAGACAACTTTTTTGGCTCAACTTTGTCATAATCTAATTAAAGAGTGTCACAGTGGTTGAAAAGTGACACTGTTCTCGGCTAAATTGGTCTCGAATAAGCCCTGTTTTTACCATGATATTTTCTTTGCCACCAGGATGAGGCTTTCGCAGAAAAATGAAAAGTCAGCTGCTCTCTGTACTGTCTGTCCTATTTGCCGGTCTACGCTGCGCTTCTCACTGTGCTCTGACTCGCCTCTGCCAACAACATAGAGTCTGCAAGCCGCACCTTCAGTCGGCTCAAGCTCGAGCTGAGACGGGCCATTTTACTCTGCTGCAACTTTCCCTGCAACCATTTCGTTTCAACTTAAACTGGACTTAAAAGACAGAGAGACACCAAATGAAATAAGGCACAATCAGCTCCAACGGCTGCTGCCGAGTTGCTCCCAACAAGTCTCATGCTACAGCTAACGTTAGCTTGCTAGCTCATTTGCAGAAGTTATCTACTGCAACTTAGAGATCAGGTGACCCACTTGGTCACTGAAGAATATTCCATATTTGCCTTGAGAAGCTTTTGGGTTGCTTTCACAGTGTGTTTTGGGTCATTATCCATTCATCCATTTGGATGAATCAGAGCAAATAGTTTAGGTTAGTACATGCCAGTATTCATCCTGTAACTTCTACCAGCAATAAACACCAGTGACCCAATTCTAGTAGCCACCATACATGCCCATGTGATGATATGCTGAGAGTTCCAAGGAACAGCTACCAAATGCAAATTAAACATTTGAAATCAACTCCAGACCTTTTATGTGCTTAATTTGTAATGTTTTAATGAGGAAACAGGCCACACCTGGTTATAAAACTGTTTGCCAGTCATTTACTTCAGTCCATTTACTTTTGTTGATCCTCTGAACAAATGGAAAGGTTATAAATATAGCTGTTGTTTTTCCCTAAAAAGCAATGCAATATTTTTTTTTTAAACCCTGTAATAAAAAACTGTCTACAGTCAAATAAAATCTTGTTTGCTTAATGTCAAATCCATTGCGGTGGTGTACAGAGGCGAAATTACAGAAGGGGGGGGTCACTGTATAAATATTAATACACCTGATTGTGTCTTGATGCCTTCAGAACAATGAGGTGGAATCATGATAAGACCATGAGACAATATTTAACCAACATTTCAGCACAAGTTCTTGTTTTTTCTTCCTCTTCTCTTATCTTTTAAAACAAGCAAATGTATACATTTTCCATTGACACATATGCAAGTAAAAAAAGACAAGTTAATCAAAGAACATTTAAAAAAAATGTCATGTGACATGGTAGGTCATGATGGCAATTTGTTTTAATGTCTGTTTTTCCTGTTACCAGTGAATTACTAACTAAAGACTACACAGAAACATACTACCAGGAAGATGGAACCAGAGTCACCACAACCCCAGGTGACATTGTGAGTATTTGTATTTGTAAGCAAGTTTCAGTTCTACAATGTGACATACCTCAAACTGCATGCAAATATATTTTCCACATTTACATGATTTTAAAATCGTTTGTTATATGAGAGCAAACTTTATTTCATTCTTTGTCTGTTTAACAATAATTTAGAGTAAACAGATTCAAAGGATAGTTTGAATTTCCTGATTTGATTACAAAGTTGTCATGTCGTTACCAGGATCACTGCTACTATCATGGAAGGATTGTGAATGACAGTGAATCATCCGTTAGCATCAGCACATGTGATGGACTTAGGTGAGTCCTCAAACCATCCTCTCTTTACTTTCATTAAACTTTTCAAAAAAAAATTTTTTTTTTCTGACAGTTAAGCAAACAGAGCTCTCAATATTAATTTATTGACCTCTTTATACACTTTATAACACTGATACAGACTTGAAACACTTTTTAAGCTGATTTGCTGAACTTTTTAGCAAACAGTAGCCAACTATCACAAAAAGCAAATACTTGTGTTTCTCCACCAACTCCTGAAACATTAGAGGGACCTGCTACATTTTGAGTGACAACTTGACCTACATTGATAATCAGTAATATTTACCTCAGCTGATTAAGGTAAACATAATGGGGGAAAAAATGGTGGCAGATAACCAGAGATCGCCAGAACTTCTATAAGTGAGTACTTCTTACAGATGTAAGAGGAAGTTTGTTTGCTTCATCTGTGAGACATCTGTTGCAGTGGCCAAAGAGTACGTGTTGCAATGTATTAATTTACTGTAGGCACTTTGATCATGCACGGTATGATTTGAAAGTACTAAATTATTCAAAGATTATTTGAATTATTCAATTCAGAAGGGGCAGATTACTTTTTGCAGTGTACAAATAAACTACTTTACTGTCAAAATCCTAACTATCTAGTTGTGTTGCGCAGTAATTTTGACAGAGATTTTTTTTTTTTTTTTTTCCGGCCTAGACACAAACAGTTTCTTGCTGTGTGACCGGTGGAAAATTCCACATTTGGGTGTCCTTACATTTCCTGTGTATGGCCCACAATTAGTAGTTAAAGAAACCTTTTGCAAGCCTTTTTCAGGTGCTGTATTTGCCATGTGGTGGAGGTTTGTCAGGTAGCTTACCTATCCTGCTCTAAAAGAAACCAAAAAAAAGCTGTCTTTTCGCTCTGCTTATTGACATGAGATTCAACCAGTAGCATTTTGCCTCAAAGCAACATATGACAAAGCAAAAGACTGACTGGCATGATCTTGCTTTAGGGGTTACTTCAGAACATCTGCCCAGAGGTACCTGATTGAGCCCCTGTCTGGAGGTAATGAGGGGGATCACGCAGTCATAACTTTTAAGGACAACAGCTCCAAACCAGCAGTGTGCGGCGTCACCAACACCAGCTGGAGTATTGAGTTTGAACCTCCAACAGGCCGCAGCCGCTCCAGATCTGGGGTAACACAAATAACGCCATGCATCTTAATTTTCAGGTCTTTGATTTTAATTTTGGACTCCTAAAGAGCAGTTAGACACAATTGACTCAACAGTCAAGTCTGCAGATCTTCAGAAAACTGTGCCTCTCACCCTCTGTCTTCCTTCTATTTTCTGCATTCTCTTAAAATGGTCTGTGTAGCTTCCTCCTCCCCCTTTTCTTCCTCTGTGCATGCCTCCGCACTCCACTGTTCTCACAGTCCCCTTATGTCAGATTACTCACACAAAATAAACACAGGTAGGATACTAATAAAATGTTACTTACAGTTCGCACTTCAGACTCTTCAATATGACAAAGTGACGTGGAAACGGCGGTCCTTTAGTAGCTGTTTAGCCCTTAATCCATTTTATGTGCTCATGTTAAGGAAGTTTCTTGATTAAACAGAGGTATTTTAAAATTCTGGCCAAGAAACAAGAACACCATCAACTTGGTGCCCGACGCTTGCCTCTTAAGAAAAGCTGAACAAAGCTAACTGTCCTTCATTCTCCTAAAAAAAAAAAATTAAAAAAAAAAAATTAAAACCTTTAAACTTTTAAACTTTTTTTAAAAAACCTCCTGAAACACAGTATGCAAAGCCAACCAAAACAGCCTGCATGGCTCACTTCCAAATGCACGTACCTCATTATGTGACACTTTGGCTTCCTTTTACAAGACGGAAAATTATAATGGCTCTCCTTAAAGATAAATCCTTAAAGATCATTATCACGGGATCTATAAAGATTGCCATTTTAAGGCTTAAAGAGGACGAAAACAAGATGTCCTTAAAGCTATGGTCTACAATTTGGAAGCACGGCACTTATTATTAACATCGTTAATATGACCGTTGTGGTCCTACAGTCCGATCTACACAATATAAAGAGTAAAAAAAA
>JAQLOL010000021.1:6599199-6611255 GCA_029783665.1 Naso thynnoides | reverse complement strand
AAAAAAAGACATTAAATAGCAAATGAAATATAAACAATATAAACAAGTAATATAGAAAAAATATGAACAATATGAACGACCTGATGGTTGAAGTTTGCAACTCCAGAACAAGGACCAAATTGATGGTTGTTATCCACTAGGGCTTGTCACTTCCTCCATTTGTTTCCCTATGAGCTCACAGTGATAGGTCAGGGGTTTTTTTTCTTTTTGTTGTTTGGCTCCCTCCCAAGTTTCACTCAAGAAGATGGATACCATTCATTTGACCGTGCGTGCAGTACCAAGGAAGAGACGGGCAGAGCTCACCCACTGCTAATTAGCTCAAATACTGGTAGTAAGTGAAAAGTGCTAGCCTGCCTCTGCCCAAAGTCATCAGATAAACTTTCCAACAACTGTAAACAGTCCTGTGTGCTTGATGTGATCTGTTTATTTACCACGTTATGTTATCTTTAGACTAAGAGTAGCACTTTATGTATTTTTAGAGTCAAATATGCACCGGAAGTAAGCCACAGAGCACATGCACAAACCACAGATGTACTTGTAAGTAGGTCAACAAAACAAAACCTCTGTTAAAAAGTAATTAAAATCACAGGTTGCCCTTAAAAAGATGTATCTGACTTAAATGTGAATCACAGGGTTAAGTTTATACTACAGCAGATGACGAAAAAAGGACAAAAAACAGGAAAAAAAAGGCAACCTAAGCTATAGAGATGTCTATGATTTTCTTACAGGAGTGCACCAATCCGTGCTGCAATGCCACCACATGTCACCTGAAGGAGGGTTCAGAGTGTGCCGACGGCGAGTGCTGTGACAACTGTAAGGTAGTAAAACTGACTTCATAAATGCTGTTGTACTGCTGCATTGAGTTTATTAGCTTAGTGAAAATGTGGATTTCTTTTTATGAAATCTCTCTTGCTTACTTAGCTCTATACTGTCACTCTTCTTTTTCAAGTCCTCATCCACTCGACTATTTGTTATTTGACTTGAAAGTTTGAGTCTCACTGTGCAGAATGATGCATGTGCAGAGTTTGACGCAAGAACACTGCTTTCATATTAACATGCCGAAGAAGTTTCTCTGTGCTCACCTCAAATCTCAGTTCAGCACGTACAAGTAGAATTTTGTGACAGCTAGTTTGAATCCAAAGTCAGCAATTTACACAGGTGTGATGCACGGTGGACTTACTGTGTCTAGAAGTTATGCTGCTAAATACGTTGAAATCTTCATAAAGCAAAGATTTTTCAATGAGAGGACAAGAAGAAATGCAATTTTAATAGTTTCAAATAAGGCAAAGGACCTTTTAGTGGAAAAACTTATTAAACAATAAATATTATTCCAAGCAGAAAGTTTGTATGTATTTTAAAATTATTCTTGAGCAAATTAACCATTATTAATGCCGTTTTATCAGTTACATTGAAGTAGCCTATGACCTCTAGCTGATGATCACTCTGAAGGAGCTAATTTTGAAAATATTTTTGCAATAACTGAATCATTTCACGTTGCCAGATAGATAGATGGACGGACGGACGTGCGGACAGATAGATAATCAGTTTTTTGCTGAAAACAGCCTGCTTCGCTGCAGCTAAAATCTTTGCCATACTCCTGTCTGTATGCAGATCTCGTCTCGGTTGAAGGAGTGCCGCAGTAAACATGACGAGTGTGATTTGGCCGAGTACTGTGATGGGAAAAGCGCCGCCTGTCCCGAGGATGTCTTTGCTGTAAATGGCCTCCCATGTGATGAAGGTCTGGGATACTGCTACAACGGCCAGTGTCCAAAAAGGCCAAACCAGTGTATCAAGCTTTATGGAGCCAGTGAGTGTCCATCGGGGGGGGGGGGGGCATATTTTGTTTCGTTATATATTTCACCAAGACAGATAGTATTTGAATAAAATACATATGCAAAGCTGTACTCTGTTGTCATCCTCTCTCGTAATTAGCTGCTGTAGAGGCCCGTAAGTACTGCTACGACCAAAACACCAGAGGAACCTACTACGCCTTCTGCCAACGCACAAAGGACGGCTACATCCCCTGCCAGCGACAGTGAGTCTTGGCAAAATGCAGTTGGCTTTTCTACAATAGATCATTAGAAGTATTCTCCTTATTGTCATATGCTGACTGTCAAAGTGAAATATCTGTGTTAGAATAAATGTTTTTTTTTAAGTTCTGAAGTCAATGTGAACACTACTCCTTGCAGAGACATGTTTTGTGGGAAGCTCTTCTGCAGCAAAGGTAAAGATAACCCAAACTACGGCCGCATGGTCAAATTCAGTGACTGCAAAGCAGCTTTCTTTGATGACTACACCAAAGACTACGGTCAGGTGGACACTGGGACTAAATGTGGGGATGGAAAGGTAAAAGGCTGCCCATAAATGTGCTTTGTGTTTAAAATTGCATCACAATCAGCCAAGAAGTCATCTAGATTAATGCTGCATCACCAAATCTATCAAATTAAGCAATGTGTTGTCAATGACTTGTTTTCTTCAAGGTGTGCAGCCAGAACGAGTGTGTGGATGTACAGACAGCATACAGAAATACAAACTGTTCAGCAAAATGTCCGGGACATGCTGTAAGTACTTTATATTTTTGTTGTCAAGGTAACAAAAACTTTAAGAACATTAAAGGATTTAAGATATTATAAACCCAAATGGTTAAATGACTTACAAAACAACTTCCAAAAAACAAACAAACAAAAGCAACAATGAATACTAAAATGTAATTTTGTTTTGAAAGAAAACACTGTAATTACTTGACATTGGCACAACATTAGAATAATTAAAAAACAATTACTATAAAAAGTAAAATTAGTTGAAATTTAGTCATTTGCCTTGTATACAATTGAATACAAATGCTAAAAAAAAAAGATTCCATTAAGATACCTGTCTGGTTTTATATGTGAGGATTACTGAATTTCTGTGACCCTTTCAGATTTATAATACATGTTAAATATACATTTATATTCCGTATAGAAAGGTCAGGAGCAGAGTTGAATGGATGCTGGTGAGAAGTTGCAGCTCAAACAATACTGAGTTAACTTAACTGTATAAATAATAAATAAAATTGTGTTTAACAACACCCTGAGGAGTCGCTGATGCTGCATGAGGCAAAACCATGTAACATCTGGTCATCTCAGGATTTCCATTGTGTTCTTCAGGTGTGCAATCACAGGAATGAGTGCCAGTGTGAGCCTGGCTGGATGCCTCCTAACTGCAACTCACAAGATCCCATTACAAGTTTTCTTTTAAGTGGTAAGACATATATCCAGTGGTTCATTAACTTATACAGTATAAAAAATATGTGTACTCTCTAAACAACAAATTTTTTTATACTGATTCTGCACAGCAGGAGCAATTGCTGCCATTGTTGCGGCCGTCATTTTAGTGGTTCTAGGTGTCATTGCTGGTGTGGTCGGATACCTTTGGAAAAAACAACAAAGACACATGTTGCCAACGTAAGTCTTCGTCAGTGTTGCAGGTTTTGGTGTGGCTATGATACTTTAAATTCACCTTTGTAAGTGTTTAGAGCCAGCAGATTAAATTTCTCTTTATGTAACAGTGCACACACCCAAAGACCACAGCCGGCAGTGGGCCAAACTGTTTACCACCTAAACAGAGGGACACCTCCTAGTAAACCAAAGCCAGTGCCACAGGTAATGGGGTTTGAATATGTTGCATTACAGGTGTTGAATTGAGATGTATCATATCTGTTCAACTCTAACAATACTCAAAATTTTAGCCTGGAATGCCAAAGCCCAAAGGAGCTCCACCTCCACCACCTCCTGCAGGAAACGCACCTAAACCCTCATTTAACAACTACACAGCCGTACGTCAGGTAACTCCAGTTGCTTTTAAGTGTTTACATGTCTGATTACAAACAGCTCTCAGTCCTTTGACACAGTTTTAAACATCACAACTCGGATGTGAATCAATTAAACTCCTCATATTTACTTGAAAAAGTTAGATTTAATAAAAACAATACCATTCAAATTGGTATCAACAGGGATGCCAGAGGACTTTAGATCTTAGCATGCTCTTCAAGAACGGTAATTCTGTGGGATGTGAGAATACGATACGATACGATACGACATGACATGATACGATTGGATACGTTTAATTGTTTTCTTGGGGAAAATTGTCTTGGACTCTCGTGAACGGGAGAGAGAGGATTTTTACCAATCCTGAATACAGAGGCATGGTAAAAATGGGAAAACAAAGATCTTGCGATACTCTCAGACCACATCACTTACTAATAGCTGTCTATGGGTATTATGTTATTTTTTACAAATACAACACAAAAAGTTATTGATGTTTACCCTGAAGTTACCAACTGCAGCTTTAAAGTTTAGTGAATGGATGCATTTCTTTTTGTTTGTCCTCTAGGCTCTTAGACCAGTACCTCCACCAAAGGCCTGATTTTGGACTCAGTGCTGCTTTTAGCAAACCTGCGGAGACTTGCCTTTGCTCCCATCCCAAACAGGAGGCTGCTGGTAATCCAAAGAAGCAAAGACAAGCTTTTATTACACATATCCTGTCACAACTGCACTCTATGTAACTTTTGTATTTTCTGAAGTGCTGTCAGAGGCATGATGACGTTGTTTTGCAGAATGCAGGAGGACTAAACTGGACTTCAAATAGTTACATGCTATGCACGGAGGACAAGTTATTGCAGGGATGAACTTTTCGTTTTTTAAGGCCCTTTTAAGGGTTAAGGTACAGCACAATACCAGTAACAGCTCAGGCCCTGAACATGAGCCATATCATTTCATATTTTTTTCTTTTTTTTTTTATTTGGTCAGAATAATGGCACATAGGTATGTACAAGATTGGACTTACCTGTAAAACAGTACTGAGCATCTGTGTTAGTTTAATATTTTATGTTGTTTATTTTAACCCTAGAAAAATATCCTTAACTGCTTTGATTAACTTCTATGTAATGTTCTGAAATTTCTGGCACTTTGGTGTATTGTATTGCAGTGTACAGTATTAGAAATACTAAGTTTAAGATTTCAGATTAAAACAAATGTTGATAATAATGACTGCATTTCTATGTTGACCAAGTAGGTTTTTTACATTATTATTACCACCAACCTGGTTTGTGTAAATAAGTTTGTAAATGCACATTTGTTAAAATAATGCTTGTTTCAAGTGTGTTCATTGTATTGTGTAAAGAGGTACGTGATGTATAAAACATCTTGTGAGTTCTATACCTAGTTTTCACATTTAAGACTGAGCAAGAAGACTGTGGTTAAATGTTGTAGCATTCATGACCAAAACCTTGTAACTTGTGAATGATGAGAATACAAAGCAGCAAGGATTTTAGTAACAATAACCATTATCATATTTATTATGTTTTAACTGAGTATCTGGAAGAAAAAAAAAAACATTGTTTCTATACTGTGGTAAAGGAGGCCTTAGGGTAGTATTTGGGATTGCTGATAATAAGGGCTGGGCATCGACTGTTCCGTGCCTTTTTTTTTTTTTGGTGACATTTAATGTCATTTCCCATCCCCTCTTCAAGCAAGGATGTCTGGGATGTCAGTGAAGAGGTTTTGTAAATAGAAATGCTTCCTGTGAATTAGTTACGGGAATAAAAATTATTTCGTACAAGTGCATTGTGGGCAAATAAAAATAAAGGTTTGAAGGGATATGCCATCTTTTTTTTTTTGCCTTCCTCCCAAGTTACAGACAATAGATAGATAACATTCTCTATTTGACTCTATGTGACATAACAAGGAAGAGACAGGCAGAACTCGCCCACTGCCACTTAACTGAGCTCTAACACTGGCAGTCAGCGGGAAGTGCTTGCCTGCCTCTGCCTGAAGTCCTCAGATGAACTTTCCAACAACTCTAAACAGTCCTGTGTGTTTGTTGTGACTTGTTTATTTAACAAGTTATGGTATTTTTTTAGACTAAGAGTAGCACTTTATTCAATTTTAATTCATTTTTTAACAGCGGTTTTGTTTTGTTGACCTACTTACAAGCACATCCATGATGGTTTGCGCACGCGCCCTGTGGTTTACTTCTGGTGCATATTTGATTTTAAAATTACAGAAAGTGCTAATCTGGGTTTAAAAATAACATAACATGATAAATTAACAAGCCATGACAAACACACAGGACCGTTTAGAGTTGCTTGAAAGTTTATTTGATGACTGCAGGCAGAGGCAGGCAGTGTTTGAGCTGAGCTAATTAGCAGTGGGCGAACTCTGCCCGTCTTCCTTGTTACTGCGAACACAGTTGAAAGAATGCTATCTATAGGGAAAAAAATATATGTCCCTTTCAGCTGCAATTAAGACATCTTTTTATAGCGAAACACAATTGTCTTATCTAAAAGGTATATTAAGATTTTTGTTTATGTTTTATCCTCTTGGGGGCAGCAGGAAAGCCCGTAAACACTCACTATCACCGCCATCAACATTCAGAGAACCACTGAGGTTCAAAGTTACATGATGCAATTAGTGAAATAAGAAAAACATCAAAGGCAATTCAAATAAAACACTGTACTTGAATTTTTATTTTCTTTCAAGTGATACATCTACATAAAAGATTTAATGGCCTCGCGTAACATGTACGGTACAGTCCCCCCGCACCTTTTTACAGCTATTGTAAGATTCTTAATGAACAATAATTTTGACATTCTGCGAGATGTGGTCAGTGTATACTGCATGGCCAATAAAGCCTAACCTTTACAACAGATTTATATCACAGGTATGAATTTTAACTTATTAAATGTTAAGAAAGTTTTTCTGGTCTTCAGAGCATAATGCGACGACATCTTGAAAATTTTAAGTAGATAAAGATTAACATTACTGACATTTAATCTTTCATCATATGTGACTGAAAAGTCTTCTGGCTTCACTCTGTTCACCATCCATGCACACACATATAGATCTTCAAATGTGTAGCCAAGCTGGCATGGCACATAAGTGCAAAAACGCCAAATTTCATAATAAAAAAAATAACAAAAGGGGTGTATTCACAAGAAAATAGCACATCTTAAAGCTTATTTTCCTCTCCTTTCTTGAGTGACCAAAAGACGACAGAATTACAGACAGGTGTGTAGAAGCACCAGTTGAGTTGGTTGTATGTCCCAGTAGAAGAAGTTCTTAAAGGGTTGGGTAGTGCCTGTGAAGAGGAGTGAAGAGGAGTGGAGGTGCTGAAAACAGAAGAGCTGAATGACTGAATACTTCAGAGCAGAACATACACACACCAGCAATATCAGAAATGTTAATGGTCTTCATATAAGTATGACCACAAGTTGTAAAAATAAAACACTGTATACTGAGTTAGCCATGATTGAGATGATTGCAGTGCTGTGAGGCCTTGATAGAAAGTTAGTGTGTCAGCAGAGACTTTTTATGATCATTCCTGGTGAGGGAAAAGTCTCAACCAACTATGTCTGGACACAGAGGGTGCTGTCATTTCACGGAATATTAAATATTTCCCTTGTTTGTTATGCATGGTTATCACAATTCAATAAACATCTGCATTCTGTACAATCAACAGTAGATGGAGACACTAATACAGCTTTAGAAACAAAGGAAAGCTTAAGCAGCACACCCTGTATTTTTTAGCGTTTCATAATAAAACATCAAATTAAACTGCCATAATTCTGTTAGGTACACTTACATTTCCTAAGCCATAATCAAAATCAGTCTGTTTTGAAAACGTTTTGAAAACAATACAGTCAGCAGTTCCTCTGCTTCTCTGAGCAAATGTGTCCTCTTCTGTCTAAAATGACAACTGAGGAGTAAAACTTGTCCTTTCTCAAGTCAGAATATTCATACATGGTGATCAATCCCGGAGAAGTGAGCTTAACTTCAGTGCCCGAGAAGAAGTGTTTCCAGCCGGGATGTGGGAGTATTGACGGGTCTGGTTCAGCAGACAGAGTAGGACTCGCTGCACAATAAAGCTTTTTTGGTTTAGAAGAGTGAGAACATCCCAGCTGCTATCAAGTTTACACGAGTCATAATCAGCACAGTAACTATCATTGCATACAAAGCATTCATCCTTCACTTGAACCTTTCCATTCACAAATACAGGACAAAATTACTCTGGGAGTTAACAAAATACTGAACAAAAATCTGCTCATCAAAACTTTATGGAAAATTCATAAATAAGACTATGAGTCAGTAAATTCTCATTTTAAGTATAAAATATTAATTTATAATAATTGTTTGGATACAACTGACTTCACTTATTCTTTTTTGCCTCTCAACACACAAAACAATTCCTCTGTCAAATGACACAGATGTAAGCAAACACTTTCTTTAGAACCTCAAGTGCCTAAAATGTCTTGGCAAGAACCTTGCAAGATCCATGTGAGGCTGTTGAGCCTATAGTACCTGTACTCTCTTAATAAACACATGAAGAACAACAATAATTTAAAAAACTACAACTCCTGAGACCTGGACTATGAAGCACGATTTGCAGCTAGCAAAGTTAATCTCAGGTTCAGACCTAAGTTTTGAGAGTAAGTTGGTTGTTCACTTGTGTGTGTCTTGCACTGTTGGCCATAGTCGGCCCATGTCAGCTGCTTTTTGGCAGACAGAGCATTTTGAATTGGAGCCTGTCAGAGAGTGAAAACACTCTGAATGGCTGTTCCCCTCTGGAAGTACAATCACGCTAGTCAGTGTTTTGTCAGTGGACTGGATTTAAAAGTTCCTTCATTATGTTAAACTAACAAGAGGAGAGCCAAGCTGAGTTTTTAAAATCCGAGGTTTCACTTAACTCTAGCTCTCGTCACAGGATTCAGGAAAACCCCTTCAGCTTTTTACTGCTATCAACAATTTTAAACTAAGTGCAGTTACTCATTATTTCTCCTCCACCTCTTCCTTGTTCATTGGAAAACAAAAAGACCACAGGCTGACAATGCCATTGACATTTTAAACTCTTTATCAGGCATATTTCAGATTGGAAGCAGTTAATGTTACCTTAAAAAAACATCGAATTGGTGGGAAGAGTGAATGGGTTCTAATCAACTACAGACCTACATCTGACCACCTCTTTTTCTCCAAGATCCAAGAAAGCAGTGGCAAATCACTTCCATGACTTTCTGCATAGCAATAGCTTATTTGAAGAATTTCAATCAAGCTTCAAAGTACACCATAGCACAGAAACAGCACTGGTGAAAGTTACAAATGACCTTCCAACAGCATCAGAAAAAGAATTTGTCTCTCAAAATCTCTGACTTTGACCTTGGTGCTGCATTCAACACCATTCACCATCACATTCTATTACAGACACTGGACCATATCATTGATATTAAAGGAAGAGAACTAAGCTGG
This sequence comes from Naso thynnoides, assembly GCA_029783665.1. Classification (NCBI taxonomy): domain Eukaryota; kingdom Metazoa; phylum Chordata; class Actinopteri; order Acanthuriformes; family Acanthuridae; genus Naso; species Naso thynnoides. The sequence goes on along the minus strand of JAQLOL010000021.1, from coordinate 6,601,977 downwards.
TTCAAGGCCAATTCATCTTGTACTTCCCTTAGTCAGTACTGTTAGACAACGCTGTTACGCAGATGATACCCAATTATATTTATCAATAAAGCCAGATAAAACCAAACATACAGCTAAACTTCAAGCATGTCTCAAGGACGTAAAGATCTGGATGACATTCAGTTTTCTATTACTAACTCAGACAAAGCTGAAGTTATCTACTTCAGCCTAAACACATGAGAAACACAATATGCAATGATTTAGCTACTTTGGATATCACCCTGTCCTCAAGCACCACCATTAGAAACCTAGGGGTTGTCTTTTTATCAGGATATGTCCCTTACCCCGAAATTTAACATATTTCAAGGGTTGCTTTTTTCACCGTCATAGAATTGCAAAAATTTTACTTATTATTGTACAGTTTGGTATTTGTAAAGTATGTTGCTTTGCTGACAGTGGACATTTCCATAGTGGTAACTGGTAGTTCTCTTCAAACACCTACTCTTTTTATGTTAATGCATTCACTTATACATCCCAAAAACCTGGGTTGACTCGTTGGGGTGATATAACCACTATCATGTGACTGCTTAGCAAGATGAAGTTATAAGCGTTAGTAAGCCAGATAATGTAAAGATATATTGACTATATTGATCTTGCTTTGTAGTACAGGCCTCTGGATAAGAAAGGTTTCATCTATCCCTGTCAATTTTCAATGACAAAATTCTAGTTCCTGTGTATATTTTTTTTGTGTTGATTTTTCCCAAGATACCACATCATATGTTTGTCTTTCTCTCAGAGTGTCTTCTTATGATGTGGTCTTTTTATTTGTGTCTGCTTCTTTCCCCGCCCAACTGTGGGTGATCAGAAGATGGACAGGCAGTTTCAGTCAAAGAGACAGGATAAGCGAGACAGAAAGAGAGAAAAAAAAAGAAAAAGGCTGGGGGCTATGATGTACGTGGGTGGTGTAAAGATGGGAGAGTGATGTCTCTGTTGCCTATCCATCAGTGCCATTCTTGTTGGGGGTGTTGGTGTTGATTGTGGTGCTGTCTGTCTGCTGCCCATCTTTTCGAGGTGGCATCCTCTCATTAATCCTGTCCAGGCCGCGTGCCTCCTCAAAGTTACGTATCTTTCTCGTGGGAGAGAAGCCTTGAATGGCTGAGGGGCAGAAGAGACAACAAAGAGAAAATTACTAAAAGTGGAGAACCTTAAGTAACTTCTCTACAGCTGTCGATGCAAATATTTGCTGCAAACCATGTACTGAATTTTAGCTTTTTCATCAGGCTCCATCAAACAGGATTCCATGTGGAATTCATATGAGTAACACAAAACACAGTAACAGCCTAGCACAGTACAGATGAACAATGAATTTAACACAAGCACAAGCACACAATGACTCCTACATTCCAAACACCAGTGTGACAAGCTACAACAATGAAAACAGCTCACAATTTGTAAACTTACGGTAACGTCCGGAAAGAGCCAAGGAACCCAGACAGAAAATGTGTGCAAATGAAAAGCAAACTTGTGAGGGACTGTTAAGACTCTTCAGTCATTTAACATATCAACTTAAACAGAGAACGAACAATCTGAATTTGAAGTTTGACAGGTGTACTAACAGCAAAAGAAATTAGGTCCTCAAGGGTACTAATTTGCACAACCAGATATCTGTAACAATAAAGCCCCTGTTCCTTTTGAATTAACGATACTTAAATTCAGTGGTTCCCACCTAAGAACACTTGCACCCAAAGGGGTATTTCTGGAGTTGCACGGGGGGAAATGGAAAGACTGGAGTAGCTCAACAAAAAGAAACAATAGAAAATATAATTTTAACAAAAAAAGAATAATCCACTTATTTTTATTTTTATTTAGCAGTGCAGGCATACAGGAGCTTCTTACGTAGTGTATGGTGTGCAAAATGATATAAAATACAATGCCAGCAAGAGAGTTGTTCTAATATGTAGAACTTAACAGGGCAAATGCTTAAAATTTAAAGTTTTCAAACTATTAGAAAACAGTCTTAAGGTTTGTAATGGGATGAAGTACCTTTGTCACTTTATTATGGATCACAATTGAAGACAAAGATATATACAGACAGTGCTGTAAGATGTATGCATGCAAATTTAGCTTGTGTTCAGTTAATGTGAAAGTGTTTTTGTTCAAAGCATACTGTCCACCACTCTATACTGCCCACCCGTGGTGATGTTATTAATGCACTTTTAAGAAACCTTATGTTTAAGTTTTTGTGAAGTCTGAAAAAACTATCAACACAATAATCTCTCTGATTATTTTTGAACATCAGAAGGTTAATTGATAATCATTCTATATTTATCTAATTTAAACAACTTTAAAAAGTCCTTTACAATTTAGGCTTAAATGAAAACTCCATTAAAAGCAAAGTAATGTTTTTAAAAGGAGACTAAGTTCATTATACCATTAAAATTAGATATGAACACAATCAACTAATTGAAATAAAATAGATTGGATGCTTTCAACTGTTTGCCTAAATTTTAAAGTTGCAAACATAATGTTATTAGTACATTATATATTGCAAATTTACCGGGACAAGTGATTTTGTGTCAGGAGACAAGAACTTTTTTTTAGTAGTAAATTTACTTGTCCAAAGAATGAGTACCTTACAAATGAATGTAGAGCTATAGTTTAAACATCCAAGTTCTGCCACTTCAATAGTATGTGACAAAATACTGTTTTGAAAAAAATACAAATATATATATATATATATATATATATATATATAGATAGATAGATAGATAGATAGATAGATAGATAGATAGATAGATA
>JAQLOL010000021.1:6564801-6575143 GCA_029783665.1 Naso thynnoides | reverse complement strand
ACACCGAGCTGGACAACATCCAATCAAATTCCTTCAAAACACTCAGTGTCCCGCCCCAAACATTGAATATCCCGCCCGCTGGATAACGCCCAATCAAATTCATTTTCCTTACTCGTGTAAACTCGTGCTTTCACTCTGGTAAAGTCGGGGAAGGAGACGGTACAAATGGCCATTTCTAAACGTCTTTAAAGACTCAGCCTGGGACAGATGGCCCTTTACTTTGGTAACTCCCAACAATAAAATGTTTTATGTCATTTTATTTCATTGAGCTTCGACAGAAAAGCGTGTGCTCAATTGTAATAATTAATAATACTTTTTTAAACAAAGAATATCCAGCGGTCCCTCTTCACTTGGCCCAACACATTTTAAAAAAGATGTTTTTATTCATGTCTGCATTGAATCTATAGTGAATGTTGCTGGGCTGGTATAATGTCAATATGGCTGTCTACAGATTATTTCTGCATATTTTAGTAGAGAGCCGTGCACAGCTCTGCAGCTCTGCATCACCGCATACGTGCTGTGAGAGGTGCCTCTCACGCGGTCTATGAGGCTGCTCTTATCTGTTAAAGTGGACGCATGTTAAACAAAGTGGAAGCATATTAAAATAACTTTCTAAGCCCAGTGTTACTCTGGTTTAATCAGCTGACTGTATGAACCACACTGCCAACTGTTTAATTAACAGACTACTGACAGAGTGACCGTTGAAATATATGCAGGGGTCCAAGATGGGTAAAGCACGGCAGAAGGCCCATGTCACAAACCTGTCATATATAAAATGGCTGTCGCCTCAAACAACACTAAACTGTCCATGGCAGCAGGGTTACTATTGCCAGTCCCAGGCTTTCTCTCACTTAATCATGGTAGATTTTTGGTGCAACTGAAGTGTTTCATATTCACTTCAGTAGAAACAAAAGCTAGTTTTGCTGGACTAGTTCACAGTTTAAAGTTCAACTATGGATACCCCATGGTATTTGGAAAGTTAGTTCAAAACACTTAAGAATTATGACACAATTTCTATGCTAAACTTGTTTAAATTGTACTGGTAAGCACACTGGGCCATGTTAAGACATATTTCACTCCCTTTGCTGGGGGTTTAGTTCACACTTCATGTGCCATCTCTCTTGTCCTGTTTGGGTGGTGCACACAAGAGCAGTTAACTTATTGAATCTGATAGATTAGAAAAAAAATTCCATTGCACAAACCAAAGCTGAGCTGTACTCTGTTTGGTACAGACCTCAACAAAAATCAAATTATTGTCTATATGACTTTTTTCCCCATATATTTCTTCCAATTTTTTCTTTGTTTTTCTTCTGGTTTAAATTACAAATAAATAAAATGTGAAAATATTTTAGTAACTTATTTTCTTTCGTAAAATTGTTTTTTGAACTTCACAACAATTTAATTTCACAAAAAACAGATTAAGGGCTTCTTTTAACAGTAAAATGTCATGACCTCTCCACACGCAGCAACTACAGAAGTCTGACCGTACTCTTTGCTTGCGCCTGTGACCAACGCATTTTTCAGAGACTGTGGAGAAAACCATTATGCAGTACAAGTAAGTCACCATTTCTATTATTCAAAGTTACATTTTACCAGAATGTGCGTAAATGTATTGAGCTTGAAAGGCACTGTGTTTGTGTAGCTGCAAAATGGTCCTCCTTTTTTTTTTTTTTTTTAAGTATCGCTTAGGGTTGGAGGACAATATTAGAAGGAGTCTGATCCCTGGACATTTCCTCTTTTTCACTATGTCAGCCTGCAAACCAAGACTGGAAACTCTGAGATGTACGGGCCTACCGCAGACATCAAAGGGCCCTCTGGGCATTTGCTTTCAGCCAGCATGTGCAAGCTTACCTGTTATGGGTGCCTCCACTTCCAGCATGCACTTCTCTTGGCGTAGGATATTTGCCCCATCATTAATAATCCTTAGAGCCACGTCCTCTTCCACTCTGCCCTCTTTGACCAGGTGGTTGCGGAGAAGCTCAGCATTGGGCTTGCCATCTTCAAATAACTCCTTCATGGTCAGCTTGTGTTGTGGAGGGTATGGCACAGCTGTTAGAGGAAAAGAGCAACATCGTCTTAGAGAATAAATAGCTAAGAGCTTATCAAATTAATTACAAATTCTTGATTCTCATTTCCCACCATTCTGAATCAGTTCAAAAATGAGAGTCAAAAATGTTTTTTCTAAATGTCAGTTAATAAACTGTTTTTGGAACTGCACAGGCAGAACCTGATTTCAAAACCAGCTTACAGACAAACACAGCAGCAGTAACCAATTTAAACCAACTTTGAGGTTAACAAAACAACTCTATGCTTCCTCTGTTTCACTTCAAAAACCCTGTTGTTGCTCAGCACCTTGGACAGCGATGGCATGCATGAATTATCATGTCAAACAGGGGATTCATCGCTAGAATAATAGTGAAGTTCACACATCAGACATAGACAGCTTTGCTCTAAAGCAAAAAATTGCTTTATTTAAACAGCAGCCAATCATATTTATTGGCAAATTGATACATCAGTGTGGCCCTAACTGTACTGTAGCCAAACTTACAGAGAGCAAAGTTAAGTGTTTTTAAAAGGTGTTTTTCAGTGTTGGTGTTTTTACTTTTCAGTGCTGGGGTGCCTGAGTGCAGAGGATGTTTGACATATTTCTCACTCTGGACTGTGTTTTGGTCTGTACTTGAGAAACATTTTAGAAAGTACTGTCGCGATAATCAATATACATACTTATTGTGCTACATATGGACATGAATGCGAACATTTTTCTAGCCTCAATATTGTTGCCTTATTGTTGCCATGGGACACAACTGCTCATCGCTGCTGGAGTTCATAGATGGAGTTTACACACACTACAATCACTAACGTAATCTAGAAGGATCCCAAATAACTTCAAGAGGCTTTTGTCTGGGCAGAGACAGTTTAGCCAAAGTCTGTAGACCTTTATTTAATCGCTGTTAAAATTTTAACTGTTTACGGCAAAATTAACAGACCACACAGTTCAGTTTCACTGCTGGTTTGTTTATGTTAGCTAGCACGTTAGCTAATAGGGCTGCAACTAACGATTATTGATCAATGTGCCAATTACCTTTACGATTAATCAATCAATGATTTATTCCATGAAATGTTACCAAAGTGCCAAAAATGCACATCCTAATTTTCCAGAGCCCAGTGTGACGTCTTTAGACTGTTTCTTTTGTTACAGACTCCTCGTATTTTCATAAGTGACACAGAAAAGTGGCAAATCCTCACATGTAAGGCTGAACCAGCAATTCTATTTTTTAATTTGAAAAATGACTTAATAAACTGATTATCAAAATAGGTGGCGATTAATTTTCTATTGATAATCAATTATTCAGTTAATCACTGCAGCTCTATGAGTTAATAGAAGTTGGTTGGCATAAAGACATCTTATTAGACGCCTGAGGCAAGTTTGCCATCGCCTCCATGTATGCCTAGAAGCGAACACTGCACCAAAAGCAGCAAAACATTCGGAGAAATCATCCTCTATCAGCTTAGCCACCATGAGCCATTAGCTCAACAGTGAACTAGTGTTAGCTCGTGAGTTTGTGAACCAAACTGATCGTGGGTTATTACAGCTTGGGATCAAGACATAAGACTACAGCTGACAAAACCAAACTTACACATAATTGAAATTTCAACAATTTATTTGGGATTTAACATCAAAAACTTAACATGCTAATGTTACATCCATACAAACTCCATGCATTTCAGTGCTGTCCCTGTGAGTGCTCGCTCTGCATACATGATGCTGGGTGCGCCTGCCTGTGTCACACGAATATCCAGTGCATAAAGAGGCAATGTCGTAAAGAAATTTTCCTCATACAGTTCACAACTTAATAAACACTACAAAGGGAACACTGAGTGAGTTAGTGAGCCTGAGAGCCCATTTTATTCATTATTTTGGATGTCTGTAATCTTTTTCATGTTTTTAGAATAATTGATGTTAATAAATACAATACATTAAATCCATTAATATTTATTGATGTAAAATAAAAAGTTAATTGCTCTTCAAAAGGGTGTATTTGCATTATTATGCTATATTATCATATTAGTGGCATAAATTGTCTTAAACACGTTACAATAATATCATTTATTGCAATGATTTCTGGGACAATATATCGTCCAACAAAATTTGTATTTGTGACAGGCCAAGAGTTTACAAGCTGATCCATTTGTGTTCTAACAGCCTTTTTAAAGACATTCAATACACAATGTTCAACGTTTTGCCAGTGCAATAAAGCAAAGGCTGTGAATGTAGTTTGACTCTATGCAGAAGATACCGCTGACTGATGTCAGTGAGGCCACAGACTATATACTGGCCTGCAATAAAAAAAGCTAGAGCACATTTCTAACATTGCTGTACTATGCTGAGGACAAGTTGTCATGTGTTGACCAGTGTGGTATAAATAAACAGTAAGTGCTCCTAGGCCTACAAGGCATGGCCACGCAGGGAGCTGTAAGCTGAGGTACGAGCCTTAAGAACAGATTAGGCAAAGCCTCTATTAGCAAAGGCTTTCAGATTCAGGGGCTGTTTACTTAAAAGCCTTGACACACTGAAGGAAGGCTCCGGTATGAAGAAAGCAGACTCTGGAAACATGACAACACAGAAAAGAATATGTAACGGGCATTAGATAACCACACTTTAAGTACTTCAGGCAATCGTTACGCGAACCAAATTTACAAGCATTTGCCTGGAGGCTGGCAATAATTACCCTTTCTGGACAATTACAGCTCTTCTCGATGGCAAAGAATTTAACAGTCCTTTCGACTAGACAGAGATGATGCCCCACTCACAAATTATAAAATTAAAGGAGGAGTCAGTAGGATTCCACTAAAAAATAAAATACAGACATACGCAAAAGTAATGGTGCTCAATCGTCAATTCTGGGCCTCTGTCTATGCGTGGTGGTGACTGTGTATGGAGACACACCGCCCTCTGCCTGTATTTTGATGTTTTTGCTGACTCTGGACCTGCTCGGGACGAGTTACCGTAAAGAGCGTTGTAGCTACCTAACCAATTTTTAAGTAACAATAGCGTGAGAGCACTGCGGTGCACAGCTACTGGACGCCGTCCAGACCAGAGAAAGTTACGTGTGTGGACATAGTGCCAAGAAAAGGAAATACAGCCCGAGTGAGTAAGCAGATAAACCTCGTTCCAGAGCGACAGTGAGTGTCGGTTTGGCTTTCAGCCATTTTGGAGCACTGAAAGAGAGGCTGGGAAGAGCGACGCAGAGTTGTGCTACTTTGTGATGGACAGGTAGGTGCTCAACACAGGCAGTTAGCTTGTTAGCTTGCTAAATTATCGACTTCTTCATTAAACAAATGTAATATTCCAATGTAGCTTGCTGTGTAACATTAGGTAAGCAGTATAGCAGTACACGTAGTACACACTAAGTTATGATACTTCTGGTGCTTTGAGCCGGGAGGAGGGGCCCAGTTTGAATGTTGTGTTTACAACACAGAGATGAAAGTGTTTCCACTATAATTCATTTGGAGGGATGGCCTACAACCCTAAGCCACCTCCCATGCCCTGAAAAAAGAAAAGCACTAAATGTTTTACTTATGGAATTTAAGTAACTTACATGTGCACTCATTTTATTTCAGCAGAGCATGGGCATCTTTTATGTGTTCAGGTCAGGTCAGTATAGTGTTAACCATTACTACAGCCCTGAGAGAGCCAGCACATGCTGCAAATCTTAACAGCAGAAACCTGCAGAGATTACTCCAGCCATCAAAGATTTCTACAGCCAGTGCAGGTGCAGCAATTTTCAAATAATTGTCAAATAATGCCAAGCAACTATCGCAGAGTACTTTTACTTGAAATGCCCATCCCTAGTCTCATTAATGCACTTCACACAGACACCTAGAAGGAAAAAGTGGAGACAGGTTGACTAACAGTAACTCAAGTTGTGAGGGAGATCGATACATTGGGTGCAATAACAACTTCCCCAAAAACCAAAGTTGAATGAACATCCACCCCAAAGGGAAAACCAGGACAAAATATTTCTAACACATCGCCACTCCACCAGCCATCACTCATCTTGAGCAAGTGGTGAGAATGCAGTCAGTGCGTGATGTGAGTCACGCACGCACAAAAAAGGTCTGCCATCTTGGACAGCTAGCTACGGCTACACCACTTAGGCAAATCTCATGTAGTCAACAAATGCTTATGTTAAATGTGTCTACTTTCTAATTTTCAGCTATTCTCCACTCAATATTTATTTTTAGGATTACAAGTTAAGTTAGAAAGAAAGACATGGTTTGTTGTAAGCTGAACATGAACTGTTGATGAGTAATTTATTTGCCATTTAAATTTGCTGAAGCAGTGTTAGCAGCTAACATTATGCGAGCATGCTAATGTTAATGCCCAGCACTAGCTTACCACCACAGGCTGTGGCTAGCACCAGAGCCATTAAAACAGCTCAGCTCTGGCTAGCGCTAGCCACAAAGCCAGAGCAAGCCCTATCCAAGCAAGCAATGATGTTAGCAGCCCTGTCAGCTGGCTACGCTAGCACAAACTTCACTAGGCAGCACAGGTTAAACATTCAGCATTTCCACTCACTTATGATGGAGTTTTAAAACATTAAACCTAATTTTACCTACTTCAAACTCAGATTGTGACATGAACCTCAAATCTTGACAAAAACTGGTGTGGCCTGACTAGCCGTCCAAGACAGCGGACATTTTCGCACATGCATGACTCACGGACTCGCATTGGGTACTGACAGATGCCATTAGCTCCTCCGCAGTTGGGTGAAGGGAAGCTAGCCCCGCCCCTCGCACTGACACAGTTCTACACACAAACAAGCACAGGAAGACAGGCTTTGACCCATCTCGGCTGCCATAGAGAAAACACTCCTCCTCCTAGCTCTACAAGACAAACATAGGTAAGGTTTGCTGTGAAAGTAAGTGAATAGCTGGGTTTCCATCAGCCTGTTTATGTGTGAAATTTTTATGGTGCATAAAAATGCCTAAATGGAAAAAAAGGAAAATTTAAAAAACAAACAAACAAAAAAATATATCGCTTAACAGTTTTTACGCTTGACAGAGGTGGAAAAGTTGGCTTGTCAACAAAGGATAAATGTGAATAAGTGCAGTGAAAACAGATTTAGCAACAAAGGATAAGATACAGAAATTCTGTGACTTAAACGTCACTCTGGTGAGAGGCAATGGTGGCGGCAGCAGATGAAAACACAAGGTATGTGTGGACTGACTAGGAAATTTATTAACATTTCTTGACTTTGACTGGCTCTTTGTTGTTGCATTTCCCTCATCTTCTTTCCTTTCCGTTTGCATTTGTTTAACTGCACCTTTTAATTACATCATTATGTTGCTCTGTCCTCTTCTGCTGTGGTAAATGACACCTGACTGGAAAAAGTTGCGCCACCTACTGATAATCTCGGTGAACTTACTACTAATTATTCCCGTAACAGTACTGGATGGAAACACACATGAATGCCTATTTTCTTCTGCTAAATTTTTTAAAAATGGGTAAAAACTTTTTAAAGTAACTGTTATTTTTTGTGCTGGTATCTCTAATATTCACATAACAGTAGTGGATGAAAACACACATAAATGCCCATTTTCTTTTGCCGAATTTCTAAAAATTCAGTAGAGATTTGCGATAAATTTTAATGGAAACCCAGCTACTGTTCATTGTGGTCCAAATTTTCTGTTATAAAATAATTAATCCTCAAAACATAACATCCTTAAGACAGTCCTTCATTTTGAAAGTTGCCCCCCCAACCCCACCCCCATGCAGTCCGCCTAGGGAATAACAAGGGGAATAACAAAGGGAAACACTGCACAGCACTAATCCAAACAGACTACATTGTGGGGGTGAAAAAACAACAACAACAATATGGACAAAGTGATTTGAGCCACTTATTTTTCCAAAGCATAAACCCCTGAGGAAAAATGTTTTTATCAAATAATAGGCTGCCACCGCCCTAACAGTGGCTCCTTCTAAGGAACTGTCTGGCATAATTAGCATTAATGTTTGATGAACTCTTCAACACCACACACACACACACACACACACACACACACACACACACACACACACACACACACACACACACACTGCTGCGCTGCATCAACACTCACACTGTCTGGCATGACAACAAACGACTCAAGAAACAAAGACACTACTATCTACCATCCTGCACAATGAGTATAATGTTTTGGACATTGATATGAGCCAGAGTCTCGAATATGTTCGCTATTGTTTCAAATTCGACACAATAGAGGAGGATTGAATTACAAAGATGCGGCTGGGTAAAGATGAATGGAGCAGACTGTGGCTGGATGAATCATTAAGTCCACTTCAGATTGCTCTAATTATCGGTGGATGCATTATGCTCACAAGCTAAATAGCCAGGAAACGGTTTATTCTCTCTATACGTCTTTGATTTTATTTTGTACAAAGAGGGTCAGTGTTACATTATATTTTACTTTAAACTCAGCAGATATTATTATTGATGTTATGAACCTTTATCATAAACAGCTTTCATATTAATTTTTTAAAGTATTGTTTTATCAAGGTCATAAAAAGTCGATTTTATGTCTTTTTTATAAGTTTGGAGGGCAGTTCTGGTCTACTCTCACACACCGCCTGGAAACGAAACTTCAGATGAACCGACCAAGTGACGGAGCTTCCAGGTCTATTGCAATACTCAGCAGCCATACAGCTTAACTGTTGACTTACACAAACAGAGCAGGGCATTAGTATTATGTAGTCTACCAGTTAAGCCCTCTTAGAGCCACCAGTTGAACAGGAAACATCAAAACAACTACCTGTGAGCATTCACCAAGAAATATCTACAATGGATTTAGAATAAACAGCACATACTTTTAAACCTGACCCAACAGTGTTATTTTACATTCATACTTTGCTTCATTTGTATTTGTTTGATCAGTTTTGCGGAAGTAATGAGCTAAACCGTGCGTGATGTGGATAACAACAACTCATGTCTGATTTTACTGATACAAGACCGATGTTGGTTTGGGGTTCCACTTGAAAGCAAAACCATTTTTATCACAGTCTGTTTCCTCCTTTTCTCTTTTTTCTTGTTACGTTCCTATTTCCTCTCCTCGCCATGTGGTTGGCCGTGTTGGGAAAATCGCTAGGGAGATTCTCTCCACAATTAACTCAACCTCTTACTACTGGCTCACACATCAGCATTCCAGTCCCCTGGCAGGACACTCTCCAGTGCCCTTGCAGACAGACAAGGATATGGGCGGCGTTGGCATTAAGAAGCAGTGGTGGCATGGGTGGGGTTGGGTTCTCTCTCTGGGAGCTACCTAGAACTTGGCGCTGTCTCTCCTGTCTTGGGCAGACACAACAAATGTGGCCCCTGTCCGTCCAATGAGCCATGACAACGCCAGCGTGAAGAAATATATCTTGTCACACTCAGGCTGGTAACCTGAGCTGACCCAAGGTATGCCAGTGAGTGAGCACTGGCTTCAAGAATGAAGATTTCGTCCATCCAAAAGGTCAAGGACATCAGCAGTGTAGGGGAGTAACTAGTTACATGTAACAAAATTATGTAATTTAATTACATAATAACTATAGTTGTAATCAGTTACAGTTACAAAGAAAGAAATTGGGATTAAATTACAGCTAATAATGAAAATGTTAATGATTACAAAGGGGATTACATCTGAGTATTTCTGTATAAAGCTTAGGCTACATGCTGAATAATATTCATTTTGGTGCTTTGTATGTTTTGATGTGCACAGTCTTCTTTTGCCATTCCCAGTCAAGGCCGTTCAGTAAAGTTTGATGCTATCCTGATGCTATTGATTGGTTCACTTGTTTGAATCTACAGCATCCCACGTCTGCCAGTAACACTGCCTGGTTTAAACATTTGAAATTGGTTAAAAGTTGAAAACATGCGTTTGAGATTTAGAAAAGTAATCAAAAAGCAATCAAATGTATAATAAGTCACATTCCTTTGATGAGTAATTTAAATAGTTACATTACTTATTACATTTTGAATGGGGTAATTACTAATCTGTAGCCTATTACATTTCCAAAGGAACCTTCCCAGCCCTGCACATTAGGCACCAATACAGGACGTCTTGCCTTTTTTCTGCTATAAGACAGTGTATTACGTATATGAGTGAAAACTATGAGGATAATACATTTCTATCCTACACAATGATTAGAAAAGATTCATCCTAATCCACGGATATCTGAGCATTTTAAGGGGATTTGCCTAGAAGCCCATTATGTGGCTACAGCAGAATACACAAAACAATCGATATTGACAATATTTAAACATTTTTTTTCTCACATCACCGCATATCCACTGGCTCCTCT
>JAQLOL010000021.1:6443500-6455520 GCA_029783665.1 Naso thynnoides | reverse complement strand
TCTGGGCTGCTAAGCTGCCAAGGACCCTGTTGTATTCATAGGAATTCTGTCTTTCTGTCCTTCTTCTTCTTCTGCTTGTTGTTCAGAATTGCCTTAAAATGCCCGGACCCGACCCATTGCTGCACAGCAGCTATAATCTATATTATATTTACCATATAGGAGGGCTTTCATTTTTATTTCAAGAGGCACCACACTCAGTCACACACATACAGTGTAGCGTCTCAGCCAAAAAATTAGCACACACGCACATACACACACACACACACACACACCACCTCACACCCCACACATCCTCTTTTCTTTTTCTTTTTTTTTTTTTCATGGCCCGTGCACGAAGCATGTGGGTGCACATCAGAAAAGACTCTCTTAAGTACCACTTACGGTCATCCCCCACAAGCTGGTCTCCAAGCTGTACACCTTGGGTCTTAGTTCCTCCCTGTTTGGGTCATGGACTTCCTCACTGACCGTCCACAACAAGTCAGAGTAGGTAAAAACATCTCCACCCTCACTCTCAGGATTGCTACCCCTCAGGGCTGTGTGCTGAGCCCTATGCTCTTCACACTATTCACACACAACTCCATTCCCACTCACTCCTCAAACGTAATCATTAGGTTTGCCGATGATACGACCATAGTGGGCCTGATCTCTGAGGAAGAAGAGACGGCTTGCGGGCATGACGTAAATCGTCTCACTCAGTGGTGCAAAGAAAAGGTCCTGGTCCTCAGCACCTCTGAAACCAAAAAGATGATCATTGACTTTAGGAGGACTAAGGCCAGACCGCACGCCCTTCTTTACATAAATGGGTAGAGAGAGGAGGAGGTGAAAAATCTTAAGTTCCTGGAAGTCACACTGTCAAACCAGCTGACATGGACCAACAACACTACAGTTGGTCAAAAAAGCTCAACAGAGACTCTTCTTTCCGAGGAAACTGAAGCGGACTCACTCTAGCTTGGACAACATTCCGCAACACACAATATAAAACATTACACACTCATTATAAAATTTGAAGAGGAATAAAAAAGGCTTTAAAACTAAAACTCTATAATCTTAATAACAGTAAAAGATAGCAAAAACATGAAAATGCAAGTTTCATAGGTCAAATTTTGGTGACTCATTTATAATTTGAATTAAATCTGTAGCTTAATCTACATGGAAGTAGGTAACATTCAAAAAGGTGTGGGTTTGATCACTTTCTCCATTAAAATGAATTAATATTTCTCTCTGTCTGCCTGCCTATATGATTGATCACCTCACAGTTGCCTGTACACCTATCAATCAAACTTTGAGCAGGTCACATATGGGTCATGCCTTGAAAATTCAAAGTAAAAGCACACACATCTTTCAAAATAAAAACCCTTTTTTTTAATTACCCTAAAAACATACAAAAAAGATTTTTTTTAAACATTTGAATGGGCTGGAGTTTATGAACAGGCCTATCAGACAGGCCAGAGTGCAAACCCCGACCAAGGCTGTTTGCAGCTTCAATTTTGTTTGTTTTCGCTCTCTTTCTTAAGTCCAGTTTGCACGAAAGATTCATGGTGACCAAACAGTAGCAGGGCAAGCTGCAGCAAAGTAAACTGGTCTGTCTCAGGTCAGTCAAGCAAGCATGTTATTATGGGATTTTTGCGTGATGACACCAAAAATAAACAGCCTATCCCCACTTTAAATGGTCCTCATTTGGTATTGACTTGAAAATTATTTGCATACAAAAAACATAAAATATCTAACCTTTAAGGAAATCAAGTATGAATAACCCAAATACAGCTGGAACATTTTAGGCAATCAGTGTCTGAAACTCCAATGTCATCTTGATGGCAGACTTATTCTGCAGACTGTGGGCTCTTACCACAAACACGCCCTGTTTTCTTGGCTATATGCTCCTGTCGCTGTGGTTACAGGAGCTTGAACAGCATATCCTGCTCTTGATTTACATATTCACTTCACTAATTATAGTCTTTAAAAATTATTTCTTTCACAGCTGCTATAGTAGTGTTCTCCCTCCCATGTTCACCTTCACTCCACACAACACCTTCTGCCTGAAAATGTCAATGTCTACCCCCCACAGAGAACATGCTGGGAGACAGAGTAACACCTGTACAATTTAATGCATGCCTGTCATTACGTGATGATGATACAAATTCTGGTCATATGCTTTCTCATCTTTTATAAAAACTACACCTCAGGGTTGCTGTAATTCTCAGGGCTATAGGGCTTCTCCTTATTATCCTCATTCCTCCTGTAATGTGGAACTGTGGGTGCTTCATTGCTGGCCAGTCCTACACTCACAGAAATATAATGGCCTTTTTTAATCTTGCTCTGTTGCCTGGGAACCAAATCCTCACTGTGTTACATACGTTACAAACTGCAATGAGGGAAGACCTCTATAGGAGATGCAATTTCCTTTTTTTCATGAGACATGTTTTCCATATGCCCTTTTCAGGGTGACCATAACTGCACAAATAGAAAAGGCCTGGTTCTCTGCAATAACAAACTACAGACACATTTCCTGAGCACAAGTCAGGGTATGGTTGCTTGTGGATGTTGCATGCGTTTTCTGTTAAATACCCCTAAAAAGATAAATTACATCATCAACAAATCCCCGGCAACACTAGCTAAATGTAAACAAACGTTATTTATTTTCTCTGCACTGCTCTTGTGAAAATTGACCGTGTTGTTTCAGATTTTCTGTGTGATCTGGCACAACTCTAACAAGTAAAATCCCAAGTTGCATATTTATACGATTTTTGTCGATTTAATCACATCATTTATCTGTACTCAGTGCATCGATTTTCCTCATATGATTCATCAGTATTCATAATATCATTTTGGGGGTTTTCAGATATAGATAATGTAATTTCATGGGGCCATTACAGAGTGTGCTCAATATTCCTTCTACACTTCCCTTTGTTACACAGCAAAATATTTGAAAGGATGTTATGAAATTTTATGGATTAAGAAGGCCTCCCAATTACACACCACATGCAAATAAGGGGGGACTTGTAATTTGTGAATGCCGATCTGCCAGTATTTGATGACACCTGAGTCCTTTGTGTGTTGGTGTGGATGAGTCCAGTTCACAAACTCTGAAAGACCAAAATGCTGTCTCAAAAAGAAAAAAATAGAAAAAAAAATCAATCTCACATGGCCCAGACTAAGATCCCTTGAAAAAACAAGAACAAAAGAGTTTATTATTATTATTATTATTATTATTATTATTATTATTATTATTATTATTATTATTATTATTATCAAAACAATAGGGTCCTCATTCTGGTCGGAAAGTACATGGGAATATGCTCTCCTCACTGACTTAGTGAGTGTGTTGCCGTAGTGATCTATGTCCCGAGCAAGTTCATAATAAAGGTTTATTATGAGAAACTTTACAAAGCACTCAGCAAAATTGATTATATACCTTTTGAATGAAATAGATGCATTTCATATGACAGCACATTTTACATGTATGGTTTATGATTTTTTTTTCAGCAGTCTACAAATGTGAATGTTTTTTCCAGTTCATGATGAATTTTTGTCAGTTTGTTTGGTGAAGGATGCTAACAATCACTTTGGCTCCTGGAGTTGAAAAAGTTTAGATCTGTCTGGAAAACATATATTCTTGTATAAATATTCAGCAGCAACTGTAGATATAAAGTATCATTGAATATTTGGCTGATAGAAGAGATACACCTGGACCAAAAATACTAGAAATTAAGTAGCTAATCAAACAAAGGAAACAGAAAAAAATGGCAGAAAATGAAACAAAGACAGAGAATAAAACTGATCCAGAAGGCAAACCATGACGGATGTGACCACCCTCAGAGACAGCAAGAAGCCAAACAACCCCATGGTTATGTCAGATGTAGAATATGAAGTCAGGAAGGGGGCATTGGAGAATTTGTCCTAAACTGCTTTTTTACAACACAAGAGGAAATGTTACAGAGAGCTTTCTCACTCCAGTGTCATGTCAGTGCTGGATGCACTGAAACTTACCAGAATTTGAGCTTTACTTTTTGCTGCCATCTAGTGAGCAGCTACTGCTTTTTTTGTTGTCAGCTCATCCCTAATACTTCATTTTCAACACAGATTGTGCAACAGAAACTAGTCAAATCTGAGAGAATATTTTTAAATTTATGTTTCCCAGATTTCATGGCTTATCAGCCAGACAACTTAGGACTTCTCCTTGTCATTTCAGTCTCATTGATTGCCTACAGCATTGTTTAAAAAAAAATCATAAAATTTTATCTTTGCACAGTATAGTGTACTTCCATAAGCTTACAAGATTCATCAAACAACACGGAGCAGGCGCGCACATTCAGAAATATTAAAGCCAGTGCTGGACCAAACAATATAACTGAAAATCAAAAGGAAAGTCCACACACAGTGGCTCACAGTAGCTGAGCCGAAGAGCATTGGGCTTGAAACATCACTTGTGTGGATGTGCCAATAAAATGCATATAAGAGAGCTACTGTGTGCAGACTTTCCTTTTGATTATAAGCTTACAAGATGCCACATCAAACTGTCACTACTATGAGGATCAGACTAGCAGATTTCCAATCACTATGCTGATTGATGAAACAAGGAATACCCCAAAAGACAGTAATGTTGTGAAAAAACAACCCTCATACTGATGAAAAATAATAATTGGGCCTTTAAAGAAAGATGTGGGTAATCATGAATCAGTTAAAGGGTGGCACTGACTGTTATAGGCCAATATTTATTATAAATAGTTTAATAAGTTGTCTTTCTTAAGGTCAATCAGAAAAGCCAATCAGCAAAAAAAGTAGTTTCTCTACACACCACTAAAATGCCTTATAGTGGCTTAGTCACACCCCTTCTGGTTGACCACATGGGAGCTTATTTTGGAAAAAATATGAACAGTAGTCAGTGGAAAAAGACAAATTATTTTTTGACCCCTTTTAAATTGTACCGCCAATCTCAAATTTGATATTTGTCATTTAAAAGATTTTTTTCAAGTCAAGAAAGTCTCAGTTTATCACACAACTGCTATGCGACTTTGAAAATATGTATCTAGAAAGACAACACTCCCGATCGTAGCATAAGTGTAGTCTTAACAACAATCTCTGACAGAAGCGACTAACTTTCTGTTTGCTGAGCTGCAGCTCTAACATGCCCATGCCTTGACTGATTTTTTACTTTATCAATTTGTACAAATGACAAACATCATATTTGCGAAATAGGGTACAATTTAAACAGGATCAAAAAATATTTTTTATCTGTCTATTGATTACTGTACAAAATGTTTCCGAATTAAAGTCTCATTGACTTGATGTAGAAGGGCGGGACTTTGGCACTCTATATCAGGAAGTCTAAAACTAATGGGTTTGAGATGCTGTTACTATAGTTTAAGTCAGGGCTATTCAATTACAAATTAAGTTGGACCAGATTTTAAAACCAGAAAATTAACTGGGCCAGGCATTTTCATTGGCTAGTATGCAGCAGGAAATGAAAAAAAATTAAACAACCCAAATGTGTGAAATCAAAAACAAGCTATGTTATGTTTCCCTTTTAAATACTGCAATGCACTCACTGCAAATCAGACACAATGGTTTGGCATTTGAATTTGGCAAAAAAAAAAAAATTCCATTCAAAGTTGATTATTGAACAAGTTTATAAAATTTGGCAGTAAAATAAACAAGTATTTGTCAGTCAAGGCAGAGCTATACCTTGTTTCATTGTCAGTTTTACATTTGAGGTTTGAGGGTTGACTGTTGCTACTATCGCTACTAGACACAAATTTTCACAACAGCGTGTTGCATGGGGGGTTGAATGTTGCAAGCCTACGCAGTGTGTTGCATTGAAGGTCTGTAGGATTTTCTGTGGTCTCATGCAACATGTTTTTCTAAGTTTTTCTTTGCTTTCCTGGCTGGGCCAATCAGGTTGATTCTGGGTTGCAAGTGGCCCGCAGGCCACCATTTGAATAGACCTGGTTTAAGTTATCAGTGGCTGCCTAATCAGCCTTAAAAAATGTGAGGAATCTGTCTTAAGATATCCATCCATCAAGCGACTTGCTGGCAGGCCCTTCAAAAATATGTTGTGCCCGATAAATGCAGAATGCAGCATTCCTACCAGTGACGTAGTTTGATGACATTGTGACGTATTGTGGGGTTCTGGAATTTCTCTTATTTCATTTTAAAACAGACACCATTGCTGAAAAAAAATCTGACTAACTTACTCTGGTAGAAATGTATTAATTTTTTTTTTTTTTTTTTTTTTTGCATTACATTTAGTCACATTTAGTTTCATCTTTCTTCCGTCTGAACTATGATGCCCTGCAGGTTAACGATAGTTGACAAAATGAAATACAGCCATACATAATTCTCTTGGTTAGAACTTTTTTAGAAACAGTTAATATAACATCAATACCAGCTCATTAAAAACATGACATATAGTCGCTTTTAGACATTTTACTGTGGCAATGTTACATATTGTAAGTTTAAGCCAAATCAGCAGAGGGAGAGCTCACTGCATACAGTGTGCTTGGCTAACGGACTCAGCGTTTCTGTTCAAAGAAACAAGAAGAAGTTGTTAGTGAACTGCAGTTTAATTTAGGAGCACAAGTTTGCAGTGACGCACTAAAGTACTTCAGCTGAGTACAGTTTAGAAGTAACTGTACCGTGAGGAGTAACAGACACTTCACATCAGTGTACATTTTACTGAACTTCTGACAGAGATGTAAGTAATGCAAGCAGTGACCATAGCAGTGGCTTCAGTACATAGACTGAGAAAACTGAGTCTCACAGACAGAATTTCTTCCAATTCTGTTATGAAATTCTGTTCTTATTTGTTTTTGTTCCCAAATTCTGTTTCATTTTACTC
The DNA here is from genome assembly GCA_029783665.1 of Naso thynnoides. Taxonomy (NCBI): domain Eukaryota; kingdom Metazoa; phylum Chordata; class Actinopteri; order Acanthuriformes; family Acanthuridae; genus Naso; species Naso thynnoides. The sequence continues at coordinate 6,448,685 of JAQLOL010000021.1, read as the reverse complement.
AACAGATAACTTTTCAATTTTGTTTAAAACTTATTAGTAGGTACTATGCACAGCGGAGAATAATTTTAATTATGTAATTTATATTTTAAAGGTGTGAAATTTAGTGACATTAGTGAAATTTTTATTTCACTAATGTCTGACAACTCTGATAAGTGAGTAAAAAAAAACATTTCAATCAGTATTTTCTGTAATATAAAACAGGGCTACTGAGCAGAACTGTCAGATTTTGTAAGTTTAAAAAAGGGCATCACAAAATGAACAAATCACATATCAAAGAATAAAATACGTATACAGTACTACTAGTCCTACTACAGCTACTTCTACTAAGACAAAGAGGCATTTGACAGTAGTAACAAAAAAGCAGTTTATTAGCTAATGAAGACAATACTCCTTTGAACAACTGTCCTAGTCTTTTTAGCCATGGAAAAAAAAATTCCAAAAATATATATTTATTCAAAAAAATTAAACTGAAATTAAAATAAATAAATAGAAGGTAACAGAAACAGATGTGTTTTATTGTATTTAGTTTAGAAAAACAAGACAACCGTGGCTGGGTTTGTTTGTTTTTTTGTCTTTCCCTGGGTAATGAAAAAGTCGGTGTGGGTGTGGTTTGACGTCATGACGTAGTTGGCTTTACGTAAACCGTTTGGCGCAAAAATTCAAAAACTCAGGAAGAAAAAGTACAGCTTGCCAAATAGAACCAGTCAAAGAGAGTGTCGTCGGATTTGACAAACTGAGGTAACGTTATCGCTTCTCGGCCTTTTGGCAAAGATCGAGTGAAGAAGAAGAAGACACCGAGGTATGTTGAGTACACTTAATAAAACTTTCTCTGTGACATTACGGTTGATGTGTGTCACTGAGTCAACCGGCCAACGTTAACAATGACAGTATAACGCGACCATTTAAGCTAATGCTAACCGAAGCAGAAGCTAACGTTAGCGTTGTTGTGCTTATACTGAAGCTTGTGAAGTTTAGCTCTGATTAAGCTCATGAAGCGTTTTTGTTTTGTTTGTTAACGTTAAGTAAGCCAATATGCTGTGTTAGGATAACGTTTTGCTAACATTAGCGTATTAGCACTAAATTCAATCCAGTTTCAGCACGACGCCACTGGAGACCCGTTGTTTTTACTCTGTTTTGCACCGCTGTTTGTTAATGAGTGTCGTTCTAAGGGTAACGTTTGCTGGCTTTAAACAGAAAGGTCATGATCTGGCGTTAGCCACAAAGATACAGCCCACAAATGGACATTTTCTTAAACTAATTCTGAGGAAATAGTCTTATTGATCTTTACAGCATCGGCGCCTTGCATGCAAACGGTAACGTCAAATGTAACTTCTACGTTCTTGCTTAATTAATTCTTCGGTGTAAACAGTGTATATGTGTATGTCTTTATTTTGTTTAATATCACAGGCAGTGATTACTTTCATATCAGATTCTCTCGTATTTCCCACCTGGGTCGCTATGGTTACATGTGGCCATTATTTACCTGTACATCAGTTCAATGAAGGCTGTTACATTGCACTTAAATGTAACATTGATCATGGAAGCTGAAACAATGTGCACGTTGTTTTTTGTGTCAGACTCGCAGTATTTCACAGCGCTGTCTGGTCATATGCACATTAAGATGTAATTCGGCCTCAGTTTCATCTTGGCTGCAGTTACCATATATCAGGAGTTTTAGCATATGCAGTTTGTTTAAGATTAACATGTCAATTTTTTTGACACAAGTTAAATCCAAATGCATTTCAGTGTGTGTAAGATTCTGCTGATTATTTTATTTCTGTGTTTCTAAGCATTAAAACAATATTCAGTCATTTTTCTTGAAGGTGAAACTTGGACCTGTCAGCATGGAGTCTCTTTGTTTGTATGTTTGTCTGTCTCCAGCTAAGATGAGTGCAGCCTCCACACCCGTTTCCCGGGTACGTCAAGGATGGACGTCGTCCTCCTTGAAGAACAAGGGTTTGTACCCTGCAGCCTGCAGCACGCCGTTGCTGGCAGCCTTCCCCGGTAACGATGATGAGCAGGAACGGCGACAGCGTAGAAGGTCAAGAGTCATTGACCTTCAAGCTGCCACTGATTCTTCCTTCAATGATTCTGCATCTCAAAGGTAAGTTGTCGGTGATGCAGCTTAAGCAGGCCATGCTTTTGTCCGTGTTTTTAGCATGGTGTTGGTGATGGGCCCTCATGCAGAGCTTCTGGTCCAAATTTAAGCCGATTTTGACTCCTATTAACATTTTAAATCATGAGTTTAACAGCTAATTTCCATTTGTCCTGGAAATGTATATATTCAGAGACTGAAGATGCTTTTTGTATGCAGTGCTGCAGGAACTCCTGCTGCTGTGCCCAAATTATCAAATGCACAGATCTCTGAGCATTACTCCACCTGCATAAAACTCTCCACGGAGAATGTAAGTATATATTCAACATGTGAACATCAGTTGATTGACTGAATGACCAACTGACTAACTGACGAATTCCTGCTTCTTCTTTTTTTGTCAGAAAATCACCACAAAAAATGCGTTTGGTCTGCATCTAATTGATTACATGGCAGACATTCTCAAACAGGATTCTGAGCTCACGAATTTCAAGGTTTGAGGTTTTTTTATCTGCTTGTTTTGATAAGTTAAAAATGTAGCATGCTGTATCTCTCGTAGCTCTTCCCAGTTTAACGTCACAGTCATGAAAAACCTACAACACACATTTTGTTTGCATTTGTCAAGTTGTGTAAAAGTTGGTCTTGGAATTTTTTCTGATAAATGTCAGACTCATTTTCTTGAAAGTAAATCTTTCTTTTCCTTGTAAATCGATTTTGATTTTATCAGAATGTATACTTTAATATATAAATGTTATATATATTATATAAAAATAATATAAATACTTTGGTGAAGCTGCCAGTGTGAAGAGTGTCCTGATAATGACTCAAGATCTCACAGTATTAATGACTTAAACTTAAGAATGAGTCAAACTGTGCAGACATGGCTTGTTTTAGAATATATTCAGTTATAATTGAATAACTCTGTTGAATAATATCTAAAGATTAATATAAAATTTTCCTTTGCTAATTCCCCCTGAAGAAATCAATACAAGTTAGTTCGCTTTGTAACATATCAAGGCGGTTTGTGGCTGAAGTGAAACCTTTTTTCCTAATGGAAGGTTCCATTGTCTGAAAAGAGATTTGTTGTGCGGTACAGTCCAATAACATGTTTTGCAGACTGTCTTAATCTGCATTCTGTCACTTCAGCCCCACTTTGAAAAACAGTCATCTGAATAACTGGCATGACTGTCTTGGCTGTAGCAGCTTGTTAGCTAAGCTCGCACACTGCTGGTCTTTCAGATATCCACTGCATAAGTTCCGTTTTTTTAAACTACTCGAGGCAAATTCTGGACCAAAATATTGAGTTTTGCAGGTACATCAGATATTGGAGAGATTCTGGTAGAAATGAATCGATTCTTGGCTGACTCGCCTCCGTATACATTTGTAAGTAGAAACGAAGTGTAAGGGGAAAAAAATATCCTGGAAAATGATCCCTGGAAGAGAGAGGGAAGCTTGCCAGGATTCGCTGCAGCTATACATCAGAAATGTGACAGTGTTATGGAGGTAACTGTGCCATAACACATTCATTTTCAGATATAGAGCACCTTTGTGTGTGTGTGTGTGTGTGTGTTCTAAAGGTGGCAGCTGGCACTTTGGATGCCAGTACAAAGATCTATGCTGTGAGGGTGGATGCTGTTCATGCTGATGCCTACAGAGTGCTGGGTGGCCTGGGAGCTGAGACAAAACCTGGAGAGGGTGAGAGCTTCAGCAATGTGATTGACTGATTGATTGATTTTTTATTTTTTTTTTTTGGCATATTAGTTGACTTTTCATGTAAATACTGAGTTTTGCTGGAAGTAGGAAGCAGATTTTCAGGCATTGTCCTTTAGAATGTAAAATAATGTGGTCTACCTGCCCAGTGCCATCGCTTTTACATCATTATTCTGTTTTGTTTTCTCATTGTTTGGACATATACAGACCGTGGACTACATGAAAATGATGGAGCTGAGGGCGTTGCAGAGGGTGAAGTGACTGCCAAGCAGCCAAAGAAAAAGAGGCCTCCTAAGAGGACAGTTGAGCAGAACCTGAGCAACATCAACAGCGCCGAGTCTGAGAGGAAGTGTGAGGTCTGATCTGCTGCTCTGAATATAACAAAGCAAGTTTAAGTGAAACCAACTGTAGTTCTAAAACGATCTAGGGCTGCTTGGTGATGGCAAGAATAATTATCACAATTAGTTTGATTGATATGAAAATAATGATTATTTACCGTGATTGGCCCATGTAAGAAATTCAAGAAAATATAAGAAATAGTGAGAAAGAATGTGATGACGCTGGTCATTTCTGTTATGCCCCCGGAAGCCACATTGATATGTGGTTGTGTTGGAAAGAGTTTCCTTGATTTTAAAGACGTGTTAGAAGCGGGCACGACCGTTTAACATTTTGCACTTGCAGTTCGTTTCAAGTATGATTCCACAAAACCAAAATGTCTCCATACTGCAGACATTATTTTATCTTCTTCACCCAACAACACTTCTTCTGCCTTCTTACAAGTTACACTGACAAAGTCTTAAAGTGACCAGAGAGGCGGGTGTTTTGACTCTCACACTCAAACTTGTGTTTTGGAAGGGTGGATGGTGCGCTTGATTTGCAACACGACAAAACACCAGCATTGGTAGACTTGTCATACGGTACAAAACCGTTTTCTGCAGATTATCTTGTTTTGATTATCGAGGAAAGCCAAAATCATAATTGAATATAAATCTGATAGATTGAGCAGCCCTAATGGAGGACATTGCAGAATAGCTTAGAGCAATATTTCACTGCAAAGCTGTTTTTGTGTATCAGTTAGTCATCTTTAGATGTCCACAACTGAAGATTTTTTTTAATTTCCAGCATTCCTCCACCATAAACAGATTTTTTCCAAAAATGCAACTCACTCTCTTTTGCTGCCTTTGCTGGCAGTCTATGGAGATGCATTTTCAAAACATCAAAACCATCTAACAAAAAAAGTCCATCCAAAACTCAACAGTCTCGTGTGGTAACATCCAAGTCTTTATCGTGTTGTTGTTTCAATACTTTGAAACACTGTTATTTTACTGTTTCAAAGTATTGAAAACTTCTGATGCACGCGCCTGTCCTGGCACGTGACGGAGT
>JAQLOL010000021.1:6427146-6443400 GCA_029783665.1 Naso thynnoides | reverse complement strand
CGATCTGTATTGAAAACTTCTGATGCACGCGCCTGTCCTGGCACGTGACGGAGTCTTGTACCGATGTGTTGCCTTTAGCACCATGCCAGCCTAAATAATAATGCATTGAGATCAAAGTTTTTGTTAATCATTGACGTATAAAGACTGAGATAAACCCGACCAAAAAAAAATCCACAAAGCTGGTGTCTTGTAAACAAACTCATGTTTAATATTTAAAATCCTGAAAGTGATTATGAAATGTTTTTTTATGATTATGGAAAACAGACAGAGGCCTTTCCTCCTGCCTAGTGGGAGCGTTACCAGCAGCATTTTTCATTGTGCGTGTCATGCAGCAAATACACTCATTTTAACCTTGCAGCTGTCTGCACCGCCCCCGTTGTACTCGCGTTTCAGTGGCGTTTCATGTGTGTAACCATCATCTGAAGTGTTTACACTTCAAGTCTTTATTTTTTTTACCAACAATATGCACGTCAAATGCAACGTTGATGCCCAATAAAAAGACAGATTATCTATTTGTTTGTCTGTCTATCTATCTATAGTGTATACAACCTTTCTGTCGCTCTTCTGTTGATTTCTCTCATCTTTCTTCTCAAATTTTGCCATATGCTTATGACGGGAAAACAGTGTTAATAGTGTATGATCACCATCTAGTAGTTATTGCTGCTCAGCCTGAAAGAAAAACAATTATGAATGATATTTGATGTTATACGCATCAGTGAAATAGATCAGGAACACTCACACATGGTGGAGAAATGCACGTTTGGCTGCTCTTTCGCTGTGTGACGCTTTGTTTCAGGAAAGCCAGAACCAGCATAGACAGTCGCTTCAGTTACTCATGAACACTGTCAATGCGCAACGGTGACATGACACTTCCTGTGTAGTCTTGGGGTTATGATGAGCACAGTTGCATCAATCTTTGGGAATCTTAAATCTCGACTTTGCCCTTTTAAAGATTAAATTGACGTGCATGTATATTGTCCAGTCGCTGCATCGCCCTGGCAGGAAATTCATCAACATATTAACTAATTCTATTTAACAAGAAAAAAAAGTTTGTTACATTAGTGATTCTCTTCTAAATCTTATAAGATAAGAATTATTATTATCTAAGAGACATCGAGAGACATCATTTCATCTAAAAGTGTAAAAAAATAACACTTTCATATTTTAATTTCGACATTCATTTATGGTCTGAGCCTCTTTTTTTCAGGTGGACCCCATGTTTCAGCGGATGGCATCATCGTTCGATGAGAGCAGCACAGCTGGGGTCTTTCTGTCTGTTCTGTTCAGTGAGAACAGTCGCTGCGAGCTGCTCTTTCCCTCCTACATGACCCTTCTTCAGTCTAGACCCTCGTACTCTCCTCCACCCCCACAGGGAGTCTGTGCATCACCATTCATGGGTAAGTAACTTTCACCAAACCAAAAAAGAGTTTTCTGTCATGAACAGAAATTGTTAGATGTCCCATTGTTATTTACTATTTACTATTATTTTCTGTTTAAAGCCTGTGGGAAACTTTCTTTATATGTATTTTAAGGTCTTACATGCATAATAAAAATTCTCAGACATTAACCTCAATCCAAGCTTGAAATATTGCCATTAAAAGTTTCCAGCAGTTTCTTGAAGTTGGGTTGCAGTGTTTCCCCTAGGTTTACTAGTTAAGGGAATCTTCTCTATTACTCTGTCTGTCTGTCTGTCTGTGTGTCTGTGTGTGTGTGGCACGTGTAAGACACGCCCGCAGCAGAAGCAGGAGAGCATGACAGAGACAGAGAATCGCTCAGGACAGCGAACTGCATAAAAAACGCTCATGCTCTTCTGAAATTAAGCGAGCGCACATTTCACTTACGCAAATGCCATAAACGGCCACAAATGCAGCTGAAAATGTCAACAGTGAACTACGCCATGAATCAGTCCACCTTAAATGTCAATATGACAACTTGCAGAGGATTTAAGGGGATTTGTAACACATACACATTATACATGTACAATAGTGAAATGTGTGAACATCAAACATAATTAATTTGCTTTTTGCCTTTCTTGCATGATGACTGACGCTTTAGTGTAGCAGCTTGGTTAAATACAACAGCATGAGACAAATCGGTTGGTTCAGACTGGAAGAGGCTGATTGATCGGCAGAGTGGTTTTGTATCAATGGACATTAGACTTTGAATTTTTGATTGGCTTTATCCATATTACGTCGTATGGATCGAGGATAACCACGCTCAAATCAACCCAGCTTCAGCAAACTGCCAAAAACTTTAAATGGCAATAAATCAAGTTTGGATTGAGGTTAATGTCTGAATTTTTTTGTTTATTTATTTTTCCCAGACCTTATGCATGTTAGACCCTAAATTACATATTAAGAAGGTTTTGGTGATTTGGGTTCCCAGAGGCCTTAAAGAAAGTGCAAAACATGTAAAAACACACAAAAGATGAACTAGACACCTGGAGCTGCTCAGACGGCTGCTGGCACAGCACCATCGTTTGAGCCAGGTTTCCTTATAGTTGGGATTATTATTGTAACTCAGACTTCTGTAGATACTCAATGAGACACTCAACTCTGTCATATGTGAATTCTCATTATTTTAAGCTGCCTTTCAAGAGACTTTACACCTTAGTGCCTCTTAGCCAAATCTTATCTCAGCTGTTTTTCAGCAGAAATGCTAAACATCGTCTTCTTGTGCTGTGTTTTTGCCAGACGGACTGCAACGATCCCAGGAGAAAAGCTCCATCTGCCCTTCACTTCAGGATTTCTCCTTCACTAGTTGGAATCCTGACCAGGTCAGAGAAACCACACAACCACCAAACCTAATATCATTAATTATTTAGGCACCTACATGTCCAACAAAAAGCAGGACAGTTCCATCACTCTTCATCTCCAGCCTCTTCTTCAGTGCTTGAAAGCCAAACTGAGATTCACTCTCATTCTGGAACAAGATTCTTCTGCTTGACGTTTCATCTCACTAGGACTACACTTCCTTTTCTTTACCGGTACATCCGCATCCGTCATCTGCATGGTGTCCAGTCTCTATGTTTTATCCACTCTCAACCTCACCTGTGTGCTGTCATTGGCTGGAGGAAACACACCCACCCAGAAACATCTTGACTAAACCAAACATCAAAATCCAGACAGAGGGCAGAGTTCTGCAGACACAGTCACCACCACACGTGTATAGAGGCCCAGAAGTGATAATGGAGCTGCATTACTTTTGTATTAGTCTATTTTTTTTCTAATGAAAATAATGTATGGACGGACGAACCCTGTCATTGTTTTTGTCACAAACACATAAGTACACAAGGATGAAATCTTTCCTCGACATTTGACCCATCCTGGTTTGACCTTCCCTTGGAAAGGTCAGGAGTGATCTGCAGCTGACATGAGCCCCCCTCTGACCCTACCTTTGACCTTTGTACGTGAGCTGTAAGCAGAGAGCTTGGTGTCTGCAACTCTTCACTGTGGACGTTTCTGCTTGTACACTTTGTCCCTACCAAATTTATAGATTAGGCTACATTTTGATTTTTATTAATTAATTTGTTATTCATTTTTAGAATGACCCCTAACAAAGCTTTAATTCTCTATTTAAAACCTTTAATTTAACCATAAGCTCTTCACAGTAAGAAAAAAGTCGTACTAGTTTGTTTGAATCAGTTAATTAGTTTGTTGACTTGGAGGATTTTCTGCTTTGGTTGGTTTCTTTTTACTTAGAGAAAAATCCCAGTAAACCCAAATGCATCACTGCAAACCGTGAGAATGTTTCCTCCGCTTACTAGTCATTTGAGTCTGGGGTGGAATGAAGCCTGTAAATACAGAGAAAAAGTTCCTGTTCTGGATTAATGCACATTTATGTAAGAGAATCGCTGCTGTGCAATAAAACATTGAAGAATGGCACGGGTACTAAAAAGGCAAAACTCTACCCACAGATGCCAAGATGTGCTTATGCTGAGGTCAGACTGCACGATATCAGCCTGATAATAGCCTGACCAGGAAAATGTAAGGAGTCGGGTCGGCTCCGACAGAAACAATCAACGTGCATCAGGCATGACAACCGATCGTTTCAATTCGCAGTGTGTCATAATGGACGACAGCAGATTCTGCACCTAGGACTCCTCACGACAGAAATACTAGTATGCTTGATTATTATTTTTTGTTATTTTGTTTTGTTTTCCTCTCATGATGGCGTGTCAGTAGTAGTAGTCATTAAGAAGTGCTTCCTCTCCCCTGACGTCACGCACATCATGAACTGGAAGCGATGATTTATCAGGGAGCAGCATGTAGTCTGTCATGTCTCTCGGCCACAACACGGCAAACGTTTATGACTCTTTAATCGCCTCATCTGACACAGTGAACATTTGAACAGACTAAAATGTCTTATAGTCTGGCCCCAACATAAGAGGAAACTTCTTTTAAATAAAACTGTACTGCTTCACACTTTCCCTTCATGCCATCTTCAGATGATTCAGTAGGCAACCTGCTGCTACTTCTGCCACATCCCAGAATACAGACGAATGTCAGATCACACAAATCGCTTCGAAGTTAGTTTGGGATCACACCGAGACCTTCACCTCTCAAGGGTCTCAGTGTGGTTGTTTTGGTCCTCATCCATGCACGAGTTTTGCATTGAAGGAAATGAAGAATTGTATTTGGGCTTTCTGTGGGCATTCATCTAAATAAGCCATTCGTTAAACAGCCTGTATTTATTGATGTAGTCACTGACCACAGTGACCACCAATTTACCATGAGGGAATTCTCTGGCACTGCAGGTTCTAGTCACTATCTTATACCCATACAAGCCGTTTGTCTGCCTGTGCATCTTTCAGACCATGAATCAGCTCTTGGAGAAGATGAAGCAGGGCGAACATGTGTTTGATGTGAACGCAGAGCCCGAGCTTGAGCCTGACGAAGATGAGTGCCCAGACTTTGATGCTGACTATGAGGAGGGACTCGGTGACAGTGAGGAGAGATCCAAAGAGCACAAGGAGGGTTGTGAGGCCTCTGGCTCGGGTAAAGGAAGGTAAGATTGTGGCTTGCAGAGCAGTTTAACTGCAGTGTTTTTTTCCTCTAAGAGGTAAAGAAGTCATTATTTTACTACAGACCTTTTGATTGGTGGTTATTGTAACATAATTTTTTACACTCTCAGCAAGACAGAGTGAAAGTTTCTGAAGATAGCGCTCTTTTCTGCACTTTTTCCCCTCTAGTACTCTTTTTGTGTGTGTGTGTTGTTGTTGTTGTCATCAATTGTTTGTTTATTTCAATGAGGGTGAAGCAGTATACAAACAAGCACTACAAATGACTGTACCCTCTAAGACCATAAGGTAAACCCTCCAGCCCACCCAAGTGGCATCCAGGATACCCCAAAACCCCCAACCTCCCCACAACCCATAATAGTTTTGTGTTACCTTATGCATAGATTCACAATAACAACAGGGGACAATATGTTAAATTTCCATATTAATTGTTTCTCACGCTGCTGTGTTTGTGGTACAGGGATGTAATTTCAATTGGAGAGGGAGACATCGCCACCATGTGTTTGCAGCTCTCCTCTCAGCCAAGAGAGTATTCATACTTCAGTCCCAGAACCATGGCGACATGGGCAGGACCTGGCTACTGGCAGTTCAAGCCAAAGCACAAGTGTGAGTGGAATTCATGATTTAACACCTCACGTAATTGCAGAACATCAAGTCTCTTCTGTAGTGGAATTTACATTCAATATTATTATGCATACTCTTACCGTGTTGGCCAGCCAGCAAATGCAGGAATAAAGTACAAAGCTTCAAATGACGTAATATTCATAACTTGTGCAACAGAAGAAAAATATTTAAACTGATGTTGTGTAAAACATGTCATTTATTCGTGACAATTGATTTCAAACAAAACCAGTACGATCCATCCTACTTAAAACTGATTGATGCTCTCCCTGAAACAATCAGATCAAAACCCACAGCCGGGACAAATTTGGCCTGTTTCACAAGAGACAAAGTAAATAAACATAAAAGTATCTTATACACTGGATTTAATGGTATGTTAGAGCACACATTTGTCTTTGTGTTTCAAGTATAAATTCTTTTATGTTAAGCTTTCATATTTTCTTAAACAGTAAAGATGATTTTCTGATTCTTTCAGTTCTGTCTGCAGACTAATAACTGTCTCTTTTGTCTGTTTTTTTCATGGTCTTTGTCTTCTGTAGCGGACCATTTGCCAGACAAAGAGACACGTAAAAGGAAGCCAAGGAAGACATTTGAAATAGACTTCAGCGATGATGTCAATTTCGACACCTACTTCCGTACCACAAGAGTAAGAACCCTCAGTGCTTTGCCATTCCAAATACTCATTCACTGTTGTTTCAATATATAGAATATGATGTAAATGTTGCCTGATTTTGTTTGTTTGTTTTAAATGTTTAGTGTAATAAATGGATAAATGGCGCAACTGTGGAAATAACTTACCAAGCTCTCACATTAAAGCAACTTACGTAGGAATTCATTTCTGTGCATTCTGGCACCTTACAACATTACAGGTATTTTTTCCAGATGTGTCAAACATCCAGCAGGAGTCATAACACATGACATGTAACTTAGCAAGCAGCTACTTATTATTCAACAGCAAAAAGTCCAGTTTTGTGTCTGCAGCCTTTTATTACGCTGTCCCCAACAATTACACACCAGTCCAAGGGAACTCGTCTGACTGAGCAATCAGCGTCGTCTTTGCAGCATCCTCAGCTCTGTCATGAAATTAGTTGAGGCTTTTCAGTCCGGTCACTTTGCCCTCCCACTCAGCTCTGGTTCTGGTGTTCATTTCGGCACTGGACCTCCATCTGCCGGTGACCCAAACCTCCTCTGATAGCAGATAGAGCTGCAGCTGCAGCTTCAGTCTGCAGGCAGCCTCCATGTTGCTTTTAGGAACCTCCGTGAATCAGAGTTGAGGCAGAGCAGTCACAGGACATTGGAGGGAAAACCAGAAAACATTTCCTCCTTAAAATATGATCTGGTTTCACTGAAAGTGCTGTTGTGCAATGTAGTAACATACATTGTTAAGTTTTTGTTTTGAACCACTGGGCGCAGCTTGTAGTTGCATAAGTTAACAAGCTACAGGAGGGCTGAGGCAGAGAGCCCAGTCAACCTGTTTCAGCTCACTCTAACATTAAAATGATTTTAAAACTGTTGTTTTATGGCAAAAGGGTTATATATTGTTGCTTTAAAATACATGAAAGGACTTGGAATGGAATCAGAGCTGGTTAGTGTAAACTTCCTCCATCTGTCAGAGTGTTGAAGCAAAATGGCCATAATTAGGCACTTCAGTGGCATTGAGCACTCTGTAAGTTACTTTTTATGCAGCAGATGTCAGTCACATGTCCAGCATGTTATTCAGCAGAGTAGATTTCACTTGTTAGTTTAACAGTCTTAATATTTTAACCAAGTTCAGATATACCTACATTTTTTATGTTATCTGATTCTACAAAATAAAAAGTGAATTTGTTCCTAGAAAATTTGAATCATGTAACATTCTGACTTGTACAGTGAAGAAATAGACAAAGAAACAGTTTTTGTATTTACAGCTAATAAACCAGCACAGCACTGATCTGAGCAGTTTGACTGTTCACTTGTGAACCAACAACATTTCAGATTTAAAGCTGCTTTTTCTGGCATGAACCTGTCTAGATAAAAACTTCTGTTTATCTGAGCACAATACATGTGATGCAACTACAGTGACCAGCTCTAGTAAATAACTTCAGTAGAATAAAATCAGCAAATTAAAATTGTCCTTTACTGAATCTCACGTCTGCTGTTCTTTCCCAGGCTGCCACGACCAACAGCAAGTCTGCCCTCAGTGCCAGCAATAAGAAAACAAGTCTACCCGCAGATTTCCAGTTTCCTCCAGAGACGCTCTCGCAGCTCAGCCTCAAGCCATCCAGCTCGGTGAGTTTTCACTAACTCGTATCCGCTGATGAGGCTGGTGGGACAGGATTTCAAGTAAACACAGAGGGTTTTTTGTTTGTTTTCTTTCTTTCTTTCTTCAGAAAGAGCAAATTAGAGCAAAGTGTAGTTGATGACTTTTTGCGGAGCACCCTGAATATCTGTCATTTGTGCTGCATTAAGATATAAACAATTGTTTTTGTTTACTGTAGTTGACTCAAGAAGGCCAGAAGAGGCTGTCTGGAGAGCTTGGAGAAGGCATCGGAGATTATGACTACAACAACGCCAACGACACAGCCAACTTCTGCCCGGCTCTGCGGGTCTGAAATCCACTTTTTATATTCCATTTAAATTAACTTGTTTTTTGTTTGTTTGTTTCTTTCTTTCTTTTCTTTTTTCTTTTCTTTTCAAATCTTATTTTATTAATTTTACTTAAGTAATATTTTAACAGATTTTCTTCATCTTGGAAGTAAGTGTGTTTGTTTGTGTGTGTTGCAGTAGAATGATTAAGTAACATCTGTTGTCGTGTGCCTTCCACATGGTATTTGTAGCTCTGCAGGTATTCTGCACACTTTCATCCTATTTCCTGCCGCTGGCAGACAGAAAGAATTAAAACACAACTCTGCTGATGGAGTCTCTTCTGCTCTTTGCTCTCAAGATACATAATGTGATTAAACCACTTTTGGTGTCAGTGTTGTTACTTGACAGTTTGTTCCTGCTATGTATTTGTGCTAAGATGTGGCTGATTTTTTCACCTGATTTATTCTGTTCTTATCATAATGTTACTTAGAAACATTCACAATTCGCATTCTTGAGCAGATGCTGTGTCCAGTATCCAGCAATGGTGTTGCCTTCTAAACTTAATAACCAGCATACATCGCAAATGTAGAGAAATTGTCCCATATAAAATTCCGCTGGCAGGATTTTACCCAAAGTGATTTAGAGATGGAGAGATAATTATTAACAATTCAAAAACTGCTGAGTCACATTTTCATCCTTTTGGGATCTCTGTGTCTATCTTCCTCTCCAGGGTGGCGACAGTGATGACGATGTTGAAGGGTTTGCTGGTTCAGACGATACCCAGCCTTCAGGTGACAGTATAGCTCCACCCTCACAAGATGTTGAAGGCATCTCAACATATGGGGAGGACCATCTGGTGCCTGAACCACACAGGGTGAGTAACACAGGTGGTTAGTGGTAGTGTTCTGGATCTGCTACAAAGCATCTATGAAAACATTTCAGGAGTCTGAGCATTGAAGTTTTGATTAACAGCTGAATTGTAGTAAAGTATAAACTTAAAATGTAAATGTTGGCTCTAAAATTTTATTCCCTTGTATTTTCATTGTTGCTTGTTTCTGTAGGTCAACAAGATTGAGATCAACTACGCAAAGACAGCAAAGAAGATGGACATGAAGAGACTAAAGAACAGCATGTGGACTCTCCTGACAGAAAAACCAACAGAGGTAAATTACACTGACAACAGAGATTGAAAACAGTCTTTGGGACACTTACACTAGATGTATATTGTAGACATGCAGCTAGTTAGAGATATCTCTGTGCCTCTAGTAGCTATGACGCGATAATCAGCATCATGGTATATCACAGTGTCTCATACTGTAGAAAGGTATGAGCTGCCCTTTTCTCCAACGGTTTCATCACTTTTTATTTTTGGGGTGACTGACAAGTTATGTTCACATAATGTTTCCTCCAGCCGCAAACATGCCCCAACATGCCCGTCCCTCCTCCCATAGCAGCAGCAGTGGGAAAATAAAAAGCTCACACTAGTCAAGTGCCAAAAATGTCACAAACTGGCTCAAAGCGAGGGAAGGGAAGGAGCGGAGGCATTCTCCTCAGCAGAGCAAACCCTCCTTATAGAGATTGATGAGGATTATTGCAAAATAATTCGAACGAAAGGGAACACTGCTGCCATCATCAGGGCGAGGGAGGTCGCCTGGCAAAAGCATAAGTGACACAGAGGAGCATTCAGTATTTCAGCATAAAATCATGTTTTATAAATCCAAAGGGACAAATTGAATGTAGATAATAACACTTATTAAACAGCTGAATGTAGATAGGTCTAATGAAATTCACCAAATGTATTAATTTGTTTTTTAAAAAGTGATATTTATCGCATTTATCAACTGATTGCTATGTAAATTTTACATAATGGTAGATTTAATCAAACTATTTTACATGATTCATCACATTTATCACACAATTGTTTGTAGAAAATGACATTTTCTAAATATATCAGTTTATAGGAGATAATGACACGACATTAATCTATTAATTGTAGAAAATGACATTTACCAAATCCATCAAATCAGTGAAGATGAGGACCCTGATTAGGTGAATGCAGGTGACAGTGAGTCAGTTATCTATCTCCTCTCTTGGATGCACTCCTTATATGGTCATGGCCTGTGTCAGCTGACCTCAGCTGGCTGTGAATGTGCACAGTTGGAGGCAGAGTGGTGATGGGAGAGCAGTCACATGTTCAGGTGGTTTGGTGAACATATCCAGTCTTTTGTCTTTAATGTATCAGTTTTAGTTATTATATTTTTGTTTTTATTAGTTTGATTTTGTCTTTATTGATGTAAGCGATTTTATATATTTTTTAATGAATTATATTATGTTTTACATATTATTATTTTATCATTACATGACAGTCGTGAGTGTGTAAATGTACTGGCAGAACTGTCTTTGGCTGTCTGCTCCTGTCTGTTGGACATTCTTTGAATGTAGATGAAGCTAATCCTCACCTTAAACCTGCTACAGGGCAGCATCGCCCTGCAGCTCTAATCACCATGGTTACTAGGCTGGGATTCACATTAACCACCTTGATGGAACGGAAATCTGAGTTTAGCTGGATGTATCAGGCTTAGCCAGAACCATGGTTCCCGTGGTTACTGTTGTGGGGCTAATTTCAGCCACTTTGATGGAACAGAACTCTCACTCACATTAGCCAGACATGGCCATTTAAGCCTGGATTTTCCTTTAACCTGCTTGATGGAATACACCCCCACCCCACCCCCCGGTATCATAAAATGTTTAAAAGTGATATTGGAAAAATAAAAAAGAATGTGTTCGATGGCAAAAAAAAAAAAAAAAAAAAGTGTAATTTACCCCCATGAAAATGTACAAGACATTTTGGAAGCGTTCACGCACCGATACTGTGAAACCGTGATATTTTTGCCCAAAGTAATCATCCCATGACATGTCTAGCTTCTACTCTGCTCTCATTTGTTTCACGAGTTATGTCTAAATGTTCCTGCAGGAGGCGGTTCCTGTGGAAGAACCCGAGGTGTGTGGGGAAAAAGTCTTCAGTCAGACCACAAAGACGCTGCTTCAGAGGTACCAGCAGATCTCCTGCCACAACACAAAACTAATAATTACACTGGTCAAAAGGGCAATACATGCAAATG
This sequence comes from Naso thynnoides, assembly GCA_029783665.1. Taxonomy (NCBI): domain Eukaryota; kingdom Metazoa; phylum Chordata; class Actinopteri; order Acanthuriformes; family Acanthuridae; genus Naso; species Naso thynnoides. The sequence continues at coordinate 6,432,072 of JAQLOL010000021.1, read as the reverse complement.
TACCTGTATGAGGGTTGTCACAACACTACTGAAGAAAAACAGAATGTATAAAAATTACATTTTGATATAATATTAGAAATACATGTATCATCAGTCAAACAACATTTTTGAAAAGTGTTTTTAAAAAATGTGTTTATTTTTTTAAAGAATAACCCTAACAACAGCAAAACCTCAATTTTAGTTTGTGTAATAAATAATAGTATTAATATAAAAAAACAGGTGCATTAAAACATCCACTTTAAAAAGCCCAACTAAATTCTAAGTACCAGAGTCGGCTGTAATGAAGCTAATAGACATACGTTTTTAGTCTTGATTTAAAGATTTTAAAAGAAGATGCTACTTGAACTCAAAGAAACATTACAGAGATCTTACTTTTAATAATATCTCTATTACCCATAATTTTTAATAATATTTTTAATGAACCTCCTCGATTTTGATTTCTAGATGAATTAAAGTTGGATTTTTACTGAGAACTTGCCTGACTCTTACTCTCTATAACTCATAGATAAAAGTATATATGTGAATATTTTGACAGAATATACCAGAACAAGTTACCAACCCCAGCTGTAAAGGCACTAGGTACAGATAACATGATTTTCATATTTCCCTTCTCTTTCTTTCACTCTGTGGTGGTCTAGACTGCCAAACACGATGGCTCAGAACCTGTCGGTGCCGCTGGCGTTCGTTGCTCTGCTTCATCTTGCTAATGAAAAGGTGAGTTTTGTTCTAAAACGGCTTGATGTTAATTAGACAAAAAAGGAACAGCTTGTTGTATAGGTAAAAAGAAAAGAGATTCCCAACATGGTTTGAAAATCAAGCAATAGTTCAGCATTTTAGCTTCTCCCCTTTCTTGTATGCAAGTGAGTTGTACGAGAAGATAAATACAACTCTGTGTGGAGTATCGATATTTTCATCTACCTCTCTGCTCAGAATCTTTTTATCACTTGATGTGATGATCAATTGAAACTGTCCCATCAAAAGGATAGTCTCTGACTGCAGTGTTTTTGGCTGCAACCAGCAGCTCTACAGGTCGCTCTGTCAGTCCACAAAAATTCTCCACTCTTTGGCGGCCACAGTTTTCACCCTAAAATGAATTAACATTGTGTGTGTGTGTGTGAGTAAAGGTGTGTATTTGTGTTCATGCCAGTTGTGGGCATGGCAATGGGAGTGGCCATATGCAAAAAGGCACATAATTCCAAATGGATTAACATTTTGCACAATTTGGAAAGGTTGGTCATGAGCCAAAGGACTGCTGATTGAGGCTACATCCACATTGCTGCGTCTTAAAGTCAAGACAGATGCTGTGTTCCAAATCGCATACTGTCGCCTTTTACTACCAGTATGTACTATGGCTGCCCTTACCCAGCCCTTATTGTTGCATGCAGTATGCACACAATTAGGACATACTGCTTTGTCATAATAGTGCACCCTTACTTTTGACCCTCTATATTCAGAACAGTAAAATAAGATATAAAGGATTCAAACGGTTATTTTCCTCACATAATATACTGTGTGGAATTAAATCATAAATAAGCCAAATGGTAATATTCCTTCAGTGAAAGTTTACATTTGTCTTCGATTATAGTGAACTTCGTGCAGCAATTGTATAAAAATAGTTTGTTCATTGTACACGCGAGTCGCCATACATTTGTGTAGTACTTAGACTTCAATGCGCAGTCATCTGTCGACTTCGCGGCTTCGAGCCGTCACACATACTATCATCTGTCAATGAGCTGGCAAATGTTTGCACTCTCGGCTTTGTTTATAATCGGGCCACATGCCATTATGCACTTCCAGTGCGCAGAGGATTGTGGGTAAGAATATCCAGAAAAGCATGCTGGTTTGTATACTGCAAAATCCTACGCAGCAAGAGTCTCTTAGGAGGAAAAGTGAGTTCACAGAGCTACTTAGGACTTTGAATTATATTTTATATTTAGCTTTAATTACTCCAAAGTCCATTTGGACCCTGATTCTAAAATAACAATTTGATGTATTGGGACATGCTAATTCTTTTTTCTTTTTTTGCTTACTATATAGTATAGTAGTATGCCATATGGAACGCAGCAAGAGTCTTGAGTCAAAGACGCTCCTCGTCCATATGTGCATCGTAAGCTCCTTAGCAGCTCTACTCTCCAGCCAAACTTCACACAATTCACATGACCACTGTTTCCTCTTTCTGTTATGTAACCCTATGGAAATTAATTCAGGTTGATCAGGGATGACCTGGACCAACACCTGAAAGTTTTCTAGCCATTCCTGTGGAACCACAACTCTGTTTAGTTTCACCAATCAATGTAGGTCTGCTAGCTCTGCTGAGTGCGGAAACTGTAGCAGTTCACTCAAGTGATGTCTTTTCCCTTGGACATGTCAGTAGTAGTAGCGTGCTGAAAGGCAGAATTTAACTGCACAGCAGCTGCTAGCGGAGAAAACAAGGTCAGAAATGCCTGTAATTTGTTATCACACTTCTGCTGGTCTTGCCTTGATCGCCCCCTTCCATCACTTATCAACCATTTGTCGTAGACTCTCGTGGGAGGCATCATTGCAGATAGAAATTTTTGTTTCTTTTCATTCTTTCTTTCAAATATATAGTAATAAAAGAATTTAACATTCAACATTATTTGCTGCAGCTCACAGCAATCGCAAATTCACGCTTGTTTTTCTGCACAGTTTCTTTCATTTCAAGTTTGTCTATTTTTTTGGAGAACATATCATAAACCGTAGAATCTAAAAGTAGAACTCACAACGTGGCTACCCACTGAAAAATGTCAAGAATTCAATTTCTATTAATTGTAATGTTCAATATGTTTTGTTTTTCTACAGAATTTGGAGCTGGTGAAGGTTGATGACATGTCAGATATCATCATCAGACAAGGTCACTGAGGAGAAATGAATATGTTGTATAAAGAATCACTGTTATTCTTTAATGCTATTCTCCACTTACATGTCCGTCTTTTTATTCATTCTTGATGTTTCTCTGTAACACTCTTGATTTTGTCATGTTTTTATTCATTTTCTGGTAATATAGTGTGTAATCAGGAGCTGTTTGAAAGTCAAATCTGTCTTTGTTCGTTGGAACACATCATCACACATCGTTTGTCTTTGCCTTCGTTCTGTGCTATTCTACGGAAGCCTGAAGCAGGCGCAGATCCTTACATTTTATTTAGTTAAATTCTCTTATCTTGGGATAACAAAGCTCGTGATCTAAAAATAAAACAGTCCCTTTTTTGTTGTTGCTGCTGCTGTTGTTGTGATAATATTATTCATTGATTTAAAATATTTATAGATTATTAACTATGCTAAACCCAGGCCTTTTCCATAATCATTGTGACATGTCATACTGACTGAAGCATTAAACATATTTTTTAATGTTTATTATAATGATTATTCATGACATTTAATGTGCTGTTTAGGCCAGAGTGACCAAACCTCATCCTTGATAGTCACGTTTGAATACAGAAGAAGCCTGGGTTTAGCAGGAAGTTGATCAATCTAAAATAAATAAATTAGGTTAATTTTAAAAAGTTAAATTAGCTTGTTATCTCAAGAAAATAGAAAATTAAATATAAGAATCTGCAACCCCTTATGACTTCAGTACTATGCTTCTTATCCTGTGTGTAGCTAATACAACTGCTCTACCAATACAGCAAAAAATGCATATTGTCAAAAGAAATAAAAGCCTTTTTTCTAGAAACAAGTTGAAGAGGTTATTTCCAAAACGTTTGGACTTTTCTGAGACTCCATGTCCAAGATTGATAATCTGTATTTTTCCTCACACTTGCAATATGCCTTCCAGACATAGTTTCAGAAAAGCCTGCAACAGTGCTCTGACCTGACAGCAGGAAACAACCTGCTGTTTGGCTTCACTTCCTGCTCCCTGGATAGAAATTAAACCAGTTGGTCAGGGCTGCTCGTGCTGGCTGGGTGGGGCTCTGTATGACATCAGTGTATCAAGCAGCTCCAGAGTTGGGAGGGGCCATTCAGCAGAGACAGACAAGGTGGAACAACAGGTGTATGTTCTTTGTTAGTTACATTGCTGTCTCATTGACGTTAGGAAACTAGTAGGAGTTACCAGTAATGAATGTCTTATTTTAACCACTCATTTTTAATGAGTTTTCTCCACTGCATCAACTTAATCTAATCAAATTGGTTTTGTGACATGGATTACTGCTGCTTATGTAGAGATACTAAATTATTGTGTAAAGGTATGACTTCAGTCCATACTTTTTTGTTTAGCCTAAAATCACAAAGTACAATTTGTCTCAGAGGTCCTCACAAACTGCACAGGTGTGACATCCTCTGTCCTTAGACCCTCTCACCAGGTGAGGAAAAACCTAAAAACCCTGAATCGATGGGAAGAATCAGTGAAAAATAAGAAACCTCTGAGAGAACCACAGAGGAGGCATCCCTCTCCCTAGGACGGAGAGATGTGCCATAGATGTCAGCTGTAAACAACATATCAACAAAACAATCATAATGTTGCTGCAACATTTTGAATTTATGATATATATGAGTATAGATCCAGAAGGAGGTGAAGTCCATGAGTTCAGGGGCCTTTACTACGAAGTGAGATTCATGCTTAGTGAGGTAACTTTAGGTTTAACTCTGGGCTTTCAGTCCTATGAATGTGGATCACTTCTTACCAGGCTGTATCACTGTGGTAACTGATGCTGAACACCTAACCTGCTCCTGAGGAGGTTAGGTTTGAGATCAGAGATCAGTGGGCATAAACACACCGCCCACTGACCAATCAGATCAGTCGGTTCTCTTAGAAAATGACACCACCATTCATAAAAGATCTTGCGGAGCTCAGAGCGCGGATCATGAAAGATGCTGCATTCCAAATCATATACTGTGTCCTTTTACTACCAGTACATACTACGGCTGCCCTTACCAAGTATGTACTGTTGCATGCAGTATGCACACAAC
>JAQLOL010000021.1:6403603-6420463 GCA_029783665.1 Naso thynnoides | reverse complement strand
ACACACACACACACACACACACACACACACACGTATATTGGTGCAGTCGAAGCGTCAGCATGGTTCCAGACCTCTGAAACTCTGGCCACAGATCCGATTTGTTTTTCATTTCAAATTGGTCTGCTGTTGTGCTTATTGATGCCATTACCAAAAACTGAGAAGAAATTATCCAAAGTTAGCGGGCAGGATTATGAACAGGGACGTCATTGTCTTAAATAACTGGTATTTAAACAGTGAAGATACTTTCCATAGAACTGCATATGTGGTGCAATGCCAGCTGGGGGCTTTTGTTGCTCATCATATCCTTCTAACAGCATTTCCTGTCTCTCTACTATCTGCCATGAAAATACAGGAAACATTTTCTATAAATAACTTTTACATGCTAACTTAAGTTGACAATTAATCCTTATTTTAGCTTGCGAGGCCGTATACTAGTGCCTCTCTCTACATGTTGTAATAGATGTGATATGACCTAATTGTTTAAGTGAGTGAAATCCTACCTGGAGAGGTTTGTGTGTCTTGATAAGTCTCGCCACTTTGGTCACTGCCTTTTGTGACCAGGCGAAATGTGATTTTCCTCAAGAGCTGCTGTCATTGGTCCAGTTGGCAACACAGCAAAGCCCCCCAGTGTTTTGTCAGAAGGACTTTGTCGTGTAGCCTGAGAAAACACCCATCATAGCTACTTCTGCAAACACCATTATGTCATAATCTGTCTACACAGTAGGGGTAATTATTGGCAAGAACTTAACGATTACGATACGCATCACGATACATGGGTCACGATGCGATATATCATGATACATTGTGATTCATGCATGTTGCAATATATTGCGGTATTCCAAATAATTCACTGAAAATGTAAAAACAGCTGAAGTACAAGTTGTTGTGCAGGATCTAGGTAGTCTTAATACATCACATCACATTATATTGATAATTCAGCAGACAAAACAATTTAATTCTAAATTTCCTTTCCAATTTATTTGCACGGTATTGGCAAATTACCAAACACACTGATGTAGGTGCCATAATATTACAATGAAAAATGAAATTTAAGTGCACTCTTGCACTTTAACTGGACACACTGAAATTGAAAACATGAAAATAAAGTTCAGTAGTGTTCTTTTGTGTCACTGAACTTGCATAGACGCCATCATAAACTGACAAAGTAGTTTTTCTGTGTTTCTGAACACAACGTAAACATCATAAGTGGGGGGAAGGTATTAGCAAAGATTTCACGATAGATAGCTGGAAATCAATGCAGTATATAACTAAAATAAATATTGTGGTATATTGCCATTCCTGTTTTTTTTTTTTTTTTTAGCACAGCCCTACTACACGGCTAGCTAGCTACCTACTCTACCTCACAAAAGGTGACACAAAATGATGACAAGCAAAATACTAGTATAACTCTGTCTGCAAGAAAAAAAATTGGCTTTTGTGATAAATTAATGTAGTATACCTAAGTTGTCCATTCTGTACAAAAAGTGTTTGCATAAACTGGTTGCTGGCAGACTGTACAGACATAAAAATTGCTCAGGGTGTAAATCACAAATTTTCTATGACAGTACAATACTTGCCAAAATAACAAAGTCTGCTATGATTCAAGTATGATTCCCTTCGATCAGGGGACTGATCCATAGGAGACAATATCATATGCACATTTAACACATTCAGTCACTGAAATGCAGCCTCCAAGAAAAATCTGTTGACGGTCAACATCACCCCCCCCACCCCCACTTAGTATCCCTGTCACCTTTTACTTGGCTACTTGCCATCATCTGCCAGCCGTGAGAATTTTAATGTGAACGTGTATCTTTAAATGATTGATGCCTCCACTTTGTATTTGATGATGATATTGAATAGTTGATAATCCGTTAATTTAGCTATCAGTCTAGATTGATGGATAATTACAACTCTAAGAGTGGTGTCAGTCTTCTAATCCTTCTCTCAGCAAGGAAGTGAATTAGCCTTAAACGCAAAGAAAAGTGAGTGCTTCTAAACAAGTAACAACAACTACTGCTGCTGCCGCTTCGCTGTCAACTAGAGAAGACTTCAACAAGTTAGAAGAGTCCCTTGCTTAAAATTGGTTGGAGTAAAACAATAAAATAACTCCCATCCCTGCAAGAAATTCCACACAATAACCTTGTTTCCATTAATTATGAGGCAAATTTTAAGGGAAGTTTTGAAATCTTGCAAATTAGGATGGTTTTCAACAACTGGTCCGGAGCGAATAAACTAGGCTGCAAAGCGTGGTTTGGTCAGGAAATGGCGGTATAGGCAACGTTACACATGGCCGTAATAAACAGTGGAAGTAGAAGAGTTTGCAGACCGGAAACAAAACATTGTTGCATTCCGTTGTTGTTTACCATCTAAAATTGTCGTTGTGCTTTTTGGATGAGATCTAGGATTACTTTAGCCTCACATCACTTTACACACGCCTGTTGCTGTTGTTGTTGTTGTCTGTTGTTGTTGTTATCAGCCATGTTTTCAGGAGTTTGGCTGATATCAAGGAAGACAGTGAAATCTATGTTCTCAACACAACACAACAACATTGCCAAAGATAATCAGTATAACACAAGATACCCCACTGCACACTGCATCAATCCAGTCTCCAAAGTGGGTGGAGTCTCGTCTCCCATGGAGACAGTTACAAACCACCATCCCTCCACCTCGTCTGGAAGTGTTATAACGTTGTGTGAAAGGATTAAAGCAGGTGGATTTTACGTTGCATGATATTTGTTTGGTGTAAGTTTTAATTTATGGTTTCACCTACAAGACCATTTAAATGTCAGGGGGCTGTGATGATACCCATGTGACACTGATACAGGAAATGAATGGTCGGTGGGAGATCTCAGTTTTTTGACCATCTCTGGCTTCTCTACTACTTCTTTTGGGGAGCCAAAACAGCTGTTTCTTTTGTTTAGTTTTTTTTATTTTGGCATTTCCATTTATTTCTAATGCAATATTTCAATAGGCCCATCAAATATATGTCTATGGAAACATGGCTTTTGAGGCTTTTATGGAGGACTGAGCCATTTTAGCAGAAAAACATGATGTGTGTCTTCTTCTCTGTCCCTGCTCAGGCTCAGCACTTCAAACAGACGTCTCAGAAAGTGGCCCGCTCCTATTGGTGGAAGAATGTCAAGCTAATCGTGGTCATCGTGGTGGTTGTCCTCATTATCGTCCTCATCATCATCCTTCTGGCCACCGGAGTCATCCCTGTCAGTAACCCTGTGCCTCCTATAGTGAGCCCCACCAAAAAGCCATAAACATACACACTCACAACACAAAAACGAGTGTATATTTAGACATAATTAAGTCATACACAAATACATTCCTGTTGAACACTATATAAAGTAGACTTAAGCAAATCACTGCTCTCTGATGAAACATTTACTTCTAAATTCGTTTCTACTGATAATTTTCTTGCTTATATTGGAAATGGATTTTACTCTCTGCTTTAAGGAACTTTATGACACATACGTTTTTGAAACCATTTAAAAACACAATACCAGCACAGCTATTTTAAAATTTCTTAACAATAAAAGTCACGGAAAGGTGTGAGGTCTTCTTAACCTGACACCTTCCTGACTGCAGCAAAACACTTGTCATGAAGGTCCAGTGTGTGAGAATTCGTGTCATCTAGCGCTGAAGCTGCAGTTTGCATGTGACTGATTATCCCTCCACTAACACTTCTCCCTCCAAGCATGCAGGAGAACCCACAGCGGCCATGAAACGACTTGTTTGTCCGCTCTTCACTGCTTTAGAAACATAGCAGACCACAGAAGACTCCCTTTGTTTGTAGCTGTAAAAGACTCATTTGAAGGTAATGAAAACAAATTCAGGCAATTACACACTAATGAAGACATACTTATGAATATAATTCCATTTCTGCTGCGTTATACAAATAGTTCTCCCTAATCCTACACACTGGACATTTCATAACACCATGTAAACTCTGCCTGGTTTAATTGTTTTACTATCAACAATGTTTTTTCGTACAGGCAAAGAGAATATCACTGCAGTGTGTGCTGATGGAAGCGTTGTGTGTGGATTTCTCATTCCTCTTACTGGAATTTACGTTTGCCTTAAATTTTATCACTAATGCAACCGTCAGACTACAAGATATTTTAGTCTGTTTGCGGTGTCAGGTTAGACAATTGAAGAGTCATAAATTTTTGCCGTGTCATGGCTGAGAGACATGACGGACTGTGCAGTCATCGTTCGCTGTGACATCACCAGAAAGGAAGCACTCACTACCGACTTTTACTACTGACAAGCCGTCGTGGGAGGTGAACAAATAATTAGATTGGCTCGTCTTTCTGTGAGGATGTCGTGAAGTTGACGTCCATCGTGACACTACTTGAGATGAAACAATCGTCCGTTGCACCCAATTCTCATCGATCATTTCTAAGACCCCCCGACACCCTGCGTCTTCCCAGTCAGGCTGTCATCAGGCTGTTGTCGTGTAGTCTGACTCTGGCCTAACATGCACCTTTTAAAAAGGACAGTGTGTAGAATTTAAATATGAAAAATGCAGTTGACAGGAAATTAGGCGATTATTCTTTTTTTTTTAAACGTTTCTTTTTTGTTTTTTGTTGGTGACATCAGAGGAGTATAGCGAACACAAATCTCCAACAGTCTTAGCTCACAGTGTATTTCAATGAAAGGCTGCACTTTGACTTGAACATTATGTTAGTGTGTCAAAATGCTTCAGGGGTCTTAAAAGTCAGACAACTTGGAAGAAATTGTTACATTGAAAGTCTGTTGAAACTTTTCAGTGGGTTTTTTGAATGTTTAAAGTCAGCATGGCTTTAGTTTCTTTGAAAAAACTGTCATCGGCGTACTGGTGTTGAGTGGAGTTTGTGCTCTGCCAACAGTAAACAGCCGAACCTGAAAACAACCATTAAAAACTGTTCAGTTGTTGTGTTCCTCAACAGAAATTAAAATACTGGTTTGTAGAGAGGATGGTTTGTCAACACAAAACTGTAGATTGGTACATTTATGCTGTGCAGTCATTTCAGCTTTTCTTAACTGATTTTGTTATATTTTTTCTCATTTGTTTCTTTGTTTTGACTTAAGAACTGTTGCAGTTTCAAAGTACTTGGATAAAAACAAACCACCAGGGTCAGCTGTTTAAAGTTTATTCTAAACTCTTCCAGCCAATCAGCTGAGAGAGATCACTCTGACCATTCATGTTTCTCTCTGCTGGTTCCACAGCTTCGGATTAGAAAACTTTGTGTCTTATCTTCCAGCTGTCTCTGCTGTTACAGAGCCAGCGTAGTTTATAAGGGGTCAAAATATATGGCATTATGAACTGTAAATAGTTAACACATATTCTAACCTATATGTATATTTGCACCAGCCTTTAACCAACATGTTGAAGTATCTGTTCTTTTAGAAGCTATTTATTAAATGCTTTATTCTTTATTCTTTCTTATTCTGACCAAAACTACAGTTACATCACTTGTATGTTAATCATTTAAGTGGGTATAGAAAGCAGACTGTGTTTCAAATAATAACACGCTGTGTTTGTTTCATGGCTCGGGTGCAGTTGTCCTAATCTCTTTGCCTGTTCACACACTCATACTGACCTGACTAATGTTGTATGAGATCACAATCGCGTTGTACTCAAACAGGCTACAGCTGCAGCAGGTCTGTCATTGTCTTCAAAACTTTTTTCAGTGACATTCTGAATACATGTTTATGAAATACCAGAATCCTCCTCAGCTGAATGTTGAATTAACTCAGCTGTCTTATTTTGGTGACTTATAATACTGAATGGGTTTAATGATCTGATATGAAATAAAAATTTACCTTGGCTCTGTTGTGATGGTTTCTCCTCCTTTTTAAAGTGCCACAAGATGGAGACAGAATCTGATTAATTTAGAAAGTAGATCAGTAAAGAAGTTTTTGAGGTTCCACTCTTTATTCTTGCTTCTTAGTCTTTTCTTCCATTTTAACAGTTTCTGTCAGGATTATTCACAAGTTTAGTACTAACAACTGATCAAAAGCAAAAAACAATAACATAATTTGACTGAGAGCATCTAATAACTTAAGCGTCAGTCTAAAAATTACTGCTTTAATGATTGTTTATAAGTTGTGAAAATTTTAAAGACAGGATGTTGGACTAAATCTAATAAATCATGATCCCCAACATTGCAACAAAGTGAGTTCGTGTAGTTGCTGGACATTGCATACCTTTGATCCAGGAGTGGTCCAGCAAGAACGTTCTTGAAGATTACAATCAAAGTAGAAGAGGCTGAGATATCCTGACTTTTTGTCCCCAGTGTTGATCAGTCTGCAGAATGTCCTGCATCCTGAACTTTCTTAATGCAACTTTATACATATGCTGTGTCAGGACCCCGCCTGCTCTGGTAAGGGCTGCATTAGTTAAGACAGGTATGTGTCACCTATTGAGGAAACAATTCTTTAAAGAAAAAAAAAATGCATCAACCGGCTTTTCTCAAGTGTATTCTCAAATATTAAGTTAAGCCATACCATTAAGTATACATAGTATACATATATGTGGGACTCCCTCTGCCCCATGAAGTCCCATGTTAATTTTGCACCAAACTGATATCTGGCAAGACCATCCACTGCATTCGGGCTTGTGTTTGCATGTGACAATAAACTCTATTGTCAGTCAGAACAGCTCAGCCACACAACACTCTACACAGGCGATGAGGTGGTGGAGGGTCACCAGCTTTAAATTCCTGGGCCTGACTGTGACGGAGGATCTGTCCTGGGGCGTCAACACCGCCTCAGCAACAGGGAAGGCACAGCGGTACCTCTTCTGTCTGAGCAAGCTGAAAAGAGCCAAACTGCCTCAAAGGTTCATGGCAAAACTTCTGTCACTGTGCAAAAGAAAGTGTTCTTACCTATAGCCTCCCAGTATGGTTCATCAGCTGCACTAAGGCTGAGCAGCAGGCAGTTGTTCAGAAATCATCGGGACCAGTCTACCAGAGATCACCACCGTCTGCACCTCCCGCTGCTGGCGTCGTTGCAGAACATCATACGGGACGGGTCACACCCAGCACACCACCTGTTCAACCTTCTGCCTTCCAGTAGAAGATTCAGATATTCCTGCTAGAACCACCAGAATGCCAAACAGCTTCTTGGCCCCAGCAGTTAGGCTGCTAAACAAACTCTCCAACCCATCTCTCCCCCATCCCCTCCACATCCCCACTCCTCATCCAACATCTACTACATTACTACAATAAGAACTGTGAACAGGACCTTGCATTGTTGCCATACAAACATCACACTCCAAAACTTCCAAGCCCCCTGTAACCAACAAGAACTCTGCATAAGACTTTGCATTCTTGCACTGTACATGCCACTTTACACACAATAGCACTTTAAATGTTTGTCTGTGTTTCAATTTGTACTATCTTGCATCTACCATTTATTTCTGTTGTTAATTATTTATACTGATGACACGTGTACTACCAAGGACTGCTAGTTTCAGTTAAGTTGTCTGCACTACTTTTGATTGCACTTGCTATACTGAAGGAGATGCTCTGCTGTTGTCTCGTTTTTATAACAATGACAAAGTTCTTGAATCTTGTGAAATTGACAGTACTGGAGTTAGTGGTACTATACTTTAACCCTGTAGTATTTAAACCTCTGGCTCAGGGACAGGTCTCAGACATCGCGAGTACAGACACACAGACCCACTGTAATTGTGACAAGGTGGATAAATGAAAGCAGCGCAACGTCACGCAGAACTACACACTCCCTTCACGCCCTGTTTTCAGTGAAAACAGAGGGGTCTGGACACTGGTGCCAGATTCAGATACCTAGCAGAATCATCCCTAAAAGCTGCTGTGCTGTGCTGTGTACATCTTGTAACAAGAAACCCCCAGAGTTACGATTTTATTTACTCAGCAAAAAAGTTTAATGTCTCAAAAATTCGCTTGTTCAGCGCTTGTTAGGCAGATGAATGCAAATCAGGCTTACTGTAATACTTGCAAACCACTATAATACTACTGATAGTGGTCTGCATGTATTACATTATGCCATATCTGTGTTAATCTGCCTAGAAAACTCTGTAAATGATGCATTTTAAGGCATCAAACTTTTTTGCAGTATACAGTGGCTTCCCTCTTCATTTTTTTGATATATAGGATGGAATTATTCCTGTTGTCTTTATTCATAGGATTCGATCGCAAGCATCTTGGTCATAAACAACAGGTGAATCAAATCAAACAGCAGGTAAATATTAATGATAGTTATGGCCATGAGCTTCGGCTCTGTGCCATATTACTGTAAGGCAAAAAACCTCATGAGAATGCTATTAACAGGCTGTTACAGCTGCAGGTACTAGCTTGCTAAAACCCTGCTAAGCTGGTGCAAGTAGTTAACAGTAAAGCCACATTTTACAGATGATTTAATGAGGCAGTTGTACTTGTCAGGATATGATACCGCTGGCCATTGCATGGGGTTGTTGGTCCACTTTGATGGACACAGGCTGAAAGGACATTCACCAATCCCCTTGTCCTTCATTTCTTCAACGTAATGATACCGATCATTGGTAGACATTATATAAGAGTTAGATTGGCTGGTCGTTAGTGTGTATGCTCCTAATACCCAAAAGAAATGCAGTATTCGTTTCTAAGGCGGTTAAATTCACAATGTCTGATATTTTTAATTTACTGCCAGTCAACGAGGACAGTTTGTTTTCACCCAAACAGGGGTGTGGCCAGGAAGGACCCTGCTTTGCTCTCATCTTTGGTATCTCCCCACTTTATGTCTCATTAAACCAGGTAGCAAAAGTCTGTAGAGTCAGTTTAGATGCATAACATTTTGAAAGCTCAACTGTGAAACTATCAGGTCTTGGAGCCTTTTTCATTTTGAAGCCCATAATAGTAAAAACATTTTCTTCACTGGCTATTAAGTGGTTTATGTTTTTCTTTTGCAAGTCTATCAACTAATCCCTCTTTTTTTCATATACTCCTCATAGTGTTCAGCAACTGCTGTATAAAAATCCACATAGACCCAAGCCTATCTAAACATACTATTAATATTTACTGATTTCGGTCTAGGTTTCACCCTTTTTATAGTTCTAGTGAAATAAGAGATGAGAGTTCTTTTGCTTTTAAGCAGTTGGCTTGTAATTTAATTAAGCAGTATCACACAAGAGGGAGTGCTGTTGTACTGGATGTCATCTAATACTCGCCCAACAGCACAACCTCAAGTGAGATGTATTGCTTTTATACAACAGTTCCATAAACTCCATTTAGTTGACACTAATAAGCAAAAACAGATTGTGATTTGTTAGTTAATTTAATCATTTATTCGGCGTTGCCAGCACAAATAGTTCTGCTGCTGAACTGGTACAGTACTGTTGCTAAGCAACACAAGCAATTTACATGTTTCTGCACATTAGCCTACTTTATAAGTTACAGAAGGGCCCGCTACTTTCCTTTCTTGCTTGCTTCTTTCTTTCTCTTCAATCTTCTCTAAAGGTTATCTTAAAAAAGTTCCGTCTTTTTGGTGCAGTTTGTTACAAAGTAACCTAGCAACCAACAGTTGGTGATTAGAACACCTGTGAGGCAGAGTGATACTAGAGATGATAATACATAAAGTCAAAGGTCCCCGTGCTGTTGTGCTCCACATCAACTCAGCTCATGAAATACCTCATTTCCGATCAAATTGCTTGGTAGGAACTAACTGGTGTTGTATAACCACCTTTATCCTTCCAATTTGTATTTTTGTCTCATTCAATGAAGAGAGAGAACATTGCTGTCTGTGATAAAATACCATAACAGTCATACTTAAGTTGTGATAGAATCCTAAGATTTTTTTAATGAAAGTTCATTTTATGTCTTTTTTAACTATCTAAATTTTATCTTCAATTTCTTTCTGCATTGGAATGCTGGTGTCCGATGAGGGAAATGAAGGGCGGAGCCTCTGGGCACTACTCTGAGACTTCCAGCAGAGGTTGCTGTGGGTTCACTGAACTCTACAGCAGGCACGTGTAGAGGAGGCAGCTAGGGCTGCCTGAACACCCATCCCTTGCCTCTGACAGCCAAAGTGCCCCTTGTTAAGGCCTTTTTTTTTAGGGTGAACAGGTATGAAGACTGTTTTCCTGTAAAGAAGTTTGCTTAATTAACTTTATTATTTCTATATAAACAAGTTGCTATTTATCACTGACTTGCTATTTATTGTACATTTGTCGTATGTTTGTGTGTTCAGCATTCCTGGACGAATGGTCCCATTTTTGCTAGTGTACTTCTCTCTGCTTACGGCTTGTTTGTTGTTTGTATTTGCATTTGTATGTTGAGCTTTCCCCACCAAGCTGTATTGCTTTTTTTCCTCTGGAACTGCATTCTGTATTCTTCATGTGTAAGATGACTATTGATGGATTTCTGATATTTGCTAATTGAGTGCACTCCCTCCTCCTGCTCATCCTCAGCTGATTTGTAATTTGTGATTGACTTTTATGGGGCATCAATGCTTTTGTCCACTGTTGGACTCTGAAGACAATGTATTGACAGTGAAACTTTAAATAAAAGGCAGCAACTGTCCGTGTGCTTCCGTGAATCCTAACTTTCTGTAAAGTACTCGACTGCCAAACTTTGCTGAAGCGAGGTGGAGTCTCCTTGCAACAGGTATGAAGGTCTGTTCATTGACCTTAACAAGAAAAACAAAGTGACAATAAAACGTAATTTTGCTTTAGATAAAATAAGCTGGCAGCGGATAGTTTACCTCACATGATAACCTTTCACCTGAGGTCATCTGCAAAGTGCCTGATGCAGCTGCAACTGACAGAGATGACAATTTCCTTGCATGGTGGTATATTCTCCTGATGCCAGTGAGTGTTTGCAGCAGTATTATGTGAGCTATGTTTAATGTACTTAACAAAATGATGTAAGCATGTGGTATGCATGCTGTAATTATCTGCCGTGCTGCTCTTTTAGCTACATAATAGTATAGGCAGCCGTGAGTTGCCAGCTAACAACACAGTTGTGGTGCTGGGATAATGCCCAGTGACATTTCCACCAAGTCAATTAGGCCTTTCAGACCAGGAAGGAAACATGCTGCCGCTGGTTCCCCAACCTAATTTTGAACTTACCACAACATTCAGACAATAAAATAAATAGGTCTGGAACCTGAAAAGTGGGTTCAGAGTGGGAAACAAAAAACCTTTTTTCTTTCCTTGCGAACCATGGCAACATCAGTGGGTGTGTCATATATTCTAGGCTGACAAGAAGCAAGCCCTGAGGCTACACACTACAGTACAGTAGGTGGTGACATACATCTATACACGTTGGTTGTGATCCACCATTAATATAAATAGCAGATGAGGAAGAATCAGTAACAACAAAACAAACATTTCCATCAGTGCGATCCACCGTGAGTGCCACCATTGCTGTTGTCTTCTTTATTGGTGTTTTTCAACTGCTGTGTTGACTTCCATTTGCCTTGTGCATTGAGCAACACCCTTCAATGGTAATGCAACATTAGTTTCTCTCAAACTGTTATGAAAGCGGGCTGGTTCACTAGATTAGATAATTAGGGGACTGCATATGAGACAACATCAAAGGCACTTTTAACACAATCAGAGAGGAAGCGGCCATCCTTTTCTTTTTCTCCTTCCTTTCTTGTCTCTCATAATGATCTTGACCTCTCTGATAACTTGTGTTATGTTACATTACTTTATGTTGTTATTTTAAATTATGATATGTTACGTTGCGTATTGTTTCACTGTTTGTTATGTTATGTTGTGTTTTGTTACGTTATGTTACATTATGTTACATTGTTACGCTATGTTATGTTGTGTTACTTTATGTTGTTATTTTATGTTGCGTTAACTTACAAAAACTTGTTACATTATGTTACGCTATGTTATGTTATGTTTTGCTATGTTACGCTATAATAAGTTATGTTATGTTATGTTATGTTATGTTATGTTATGTTATGTTATGTTATGTTATGTTGTGGGTTTTAATATATTTTAATTAAGGAAGTAGGATTTTCTTGCAACCACGCTCATTGAGATTACCTCTTGGCAAAACTATGGGCATGGTGGCATGTCTACACACTTTTGGTTTCAGTTCAGTTTAACAGCAGGATTTGCCAACACAAACACACCCAAGCAAGAAGGGGGAAAGGTTTCTGTTTTCTTTTTTATACTGTAATCATCACCTCATTGAAAAAAGGCATTTAACTTTGAAAACAAAAATTACATTTTTATTTAAAAATATTCTGATTTCAGTGCCATCACAAAAGCCAACAAACTGATCAAAATGATGGTACAGTCTCGTGTTTTTTGTGGTATTTTTCAAGATATGCCCACCAAACTTTTCAGACTGCAACTGAACCAAACTATAACCTGTAAGAGCAAAAGAAAAACTCAAGCAGACTTTTAAACAAGTCATAACAGCCTCACTTGTCATGTTGACTCAACAGGGTGAATCTCTACATACTATCAGAATGAATGTGCTGTTTTGTCAACAAGTGGTGACAAACATATTAAGGTCAAAAGGCCTGATGGGTTTTGGAACAGTTACCTCTTAGACAAACACAACAATCAAATCCACTGAAAGCCCATTTGTTTCTGATGGGAAATCAGCCTGGACTCAGAGTCATGCAGACATGAGTCCACCACATGGAGTATTGGACAATGATGTGAGGGCAGGGTGGTCATCAAGCTGAATACGGCCTTTGTCTTTGTGCAGCTTTTCCCAGAAGAAGCCTTTTGTTAAGCTCTCAAAGTCTCATGTGCTGCTTCTGTTGGGGGGAAAAAAGACGAAAAGCAGAAAATGGTAAATACTGAAATACTAAATAAGCACTGATTTTTTTAATCTTCCTGCTTTAGGTCCAAAACAATTATTTAATTTTTTCTGTTTTATGAAACAGTTTCACTGCGTATGAGTGAAGCCTGTCGCATAACACATTATAACATATTTGAACACTCTCGTAATGCATTATGGGTAGTTATGGTCAGATTAGGTTAGGATTAACACTAACACACTGCTTATAACTTTGATTGTACAGCACTGTAAGTGCATTATTATGTATTATAAGTGCGTCCATAATACATTATAGATGCATACTTTAAGTAAGGTGTTAGCATAATAACTGATGAGTCTCTTTAGTGTGAAATATGGCTGGAAAAAAGAGTTCTTTACATAAGTATCTTCCGTCCTTCACTGTAAGTCAAACAAAAACAATTTAAACTCAAAAAAAAAAAAAAATCCATTACACAATGTGACCACATTCTTCCCCTACAGCACTTGTTCTGCTGGGCTCTTATTTTTGCTGGTCACCACCTCCCAGTTTTCAGAAGTTGCTGCAGAATTAAACACACAGCAACTTCTTCTGATCTAAGTATATCTTGATATCTCAATTATGTTTAGATCTTGTCCATAGTCAGAGGTAATGGGGTCTGATGGTGTTTTTGGCACATAACTGCCACTAACCGCAGGAAAAAATTTTAATTGCCTGTGTGAGTGACACAGTTACGCTGGAGTTGTGATGCCTGCCTGCCTGCCAGCTTCTTATCATAAGTGTGGCACACACAAGCACACACACACAGAGCATCAGCAGTGATGATTAACAGCTTGTGTAGAAATTGTGTAAAAAAAAAAAAAAAAGTAAATGATATGCAGTTTTAGTACCTGATGGCCTAGTGTTCTGCCATTGTCTTAAAAAACACATTTTCTTTTCTCTGTTGTAAGACAAAGACAAAATTCTTTACAATGAAAAGAGAACTGCAAACACCACTATAAAGGTTACAATCATATTGTATTTGGGAAATCAGTGCCATAAAATACAGTGAGGGCAATACGGTAATTTTTAAGTTCCAAGACACACTGAGTCTCTGTGAGGATATTAGCCTATATGAATATTACACATTATTGTCACAAGAGTGGACCGGCAGTCACCTCTTTATAATTTTAGGTAGGCAACACCCATCGCCAAACCAAACAGTCAAACAGCACCCAGTGTTCTGCAGTAAGTCTGCAACAGCCGGCAAGAAAGTGACTGATGCTTTCACAATGCTGTAAAGAGAGGACGAGTTAGCATGCTGTCAGAATGTCACTTGAACACACTGCAAACATATAATGTTTAAAACGTGTCTGTTGCTCAATAGTTTCCCTGCTGGATAAAGAAGATAAGAAAATGTCACTGTAGAGTCGCACTGCTGCTGCATTCAGATGCTTCTGGTAATTTTGAAACCGACTTCAACTAGAATACTATAGCCTAGATTATAAGTTTTTTTCAAAAAAGTCATAGACAACACATCATACCTAAATGAATGATGTCTGTCTTGTATTGTCTATTTGTATATTGTTAGTTGTTCTGTGTTGGAAAATGTAACTAGCTGTAATGTACTGAAAGTTAATTCCACCAGCCTGGCTGTGTGGTCAGTAAAGATTCCAATCTAATCTAGAAGACAAAACTTTTATTTACTTCAACCCACAATTTACCCCAGAGCGAGGTTTGTTAAAAGTACAAGTAATGAATTAGCACGCCCTTGTCTCTATAGTGAATGTAGTATCTGTCGGCAAGGTAGGACGATCTTGGTACCTGAATAGCTCTGGTTTCCGGTTGTAGTCCGCATAATTAAGGGCGGATTGTTAACTGTTACTGGTGTGTTTTGGCTACTTGTGAAAAGATGGTAGATATGGTCTCTCACTCCACCTCCATTCTCGCGTCAAACCGTAAAGAGTCGGACTGTGAGCTGCGAGCGGCACGTGGAGAAGGCAGTCAGAAACGGAAGTTCGCCTTCTCCAACTCAGTCCAAGAATAATGGGGTTTGACCCCAGAGGTTGCATGCTGTCTGCCGGAAGTCAGACAGCAAATTCAGCTGATGGGTCCTGAGACTGGCATCGCCGTAACCCAAACCCCCGCGTTTTCATGTTGAACACAACAACACATCTCTCCTTTAATCAAACTGTAGCCTCTTTTTTGTCTGTTTTTTTGTTCACACGGTTTCTCCTGTTTCACCTTTCTGCCACGGGAGCCGCAGTGTCTCATGTCTCCGGTTTAAATGCGCTCACATGGGTCCGAGCTTCCGTGAAGGGCCGCGCATTTTCCCGTTTAGGTCACTTTTTGGGGGTCACAAATCCCCGAGTTTACTTTAGGAAGAAGCGTACGCCTTCTTTGTTGCGTACGCCTCGTTTGTAAAGAAGCCAGCGGTCATTATCAGGCTTGGGGCAAAGTACCCGGATGCACCGGCAGTAACATGAATGCTTCATAACCAGAAAACTCCAAGTCCAGCAGGTCGAGGGCAGACCGACTGTAAGAGAAGAGCTTTCACTTCCTCTGACAGCTGTGGGCTCTCACTTCAAGGAAGAGAGCAAACTGAAAAAAGAAAGTTGTTTGTGTCACCAGGTGGAACTTCAAGGCAGGTTTCAACGTGCGGAGCTGTTCTCTGTGTTTCCTGTTTCTAAAGTTATCTTGAGTCGCACTACAGATGCACTGGATCCGGTGACAGCCCCGACATAAACAGCACGAGACGCCACAGTCATGGTAAGTCAATATTAATGTCCTATGGATCTAAAATTCTTCTTTATATCAGTTCTAACAGTTTCTGTAGGACGAGAGAGGAAACTTTGTTTTGGCGGAATGTATTTTATATATACAGTCACTCTTTATGATCTACGGTAAAACAGTGGACAAATGGGACGTGGTGGCTGTAACTTTAGTCAGTAATGTCCTCCATGTGAAATGTATCCTGGAAATGACAGAATTGATGTTAAAATTTCCTTTTTATTCACTGAGAAAACACATCTGGTGTCAGACAATGTGATGGTTCTCAGATGAAAAAACATACAAATACAAAGCATACATATAGAAAAACAAATGATAAATGTCTTTACAGAGTTAGTACAGAGTTACCGTAATGAAGTGAGGCTGTTCATGTCAAGGTTTCAATTTTAACCGAGCGAGTGTGAAGGGATGGATGTAAATGAAATCAAAAAAAGGGCTGATTTTCTCTGGCTTCTCTCTCAATACTGGTACAGATAACAATACCTTGACTTTGATACTGATTCCTACATGATACCTCTTTCTATACCAAATTTATCTAATCTGTTTTAACAAAAGATTACATCACATATACTCAGCCCTTTCTCTGTGTGTAATCTGGTGTTTTTCCTCCAAAACACGAGTACAGCCAACGAATAGTACTCTTAGATTTTGGCACAACAAGCATGCTGTTAGCTTACTGATGCTGATGAGATTAACTCCTTCAGTCATTCGTTATCAAATCTCAGTACCTGACAGTTTTCTATGTTTGATAGTACTAAGGCAGTTCAGTTCAGTTGATACCACAAAAGTATTGAAGTTCAATACCCAGCCCTTCTCCTTTCTTGCATTTCTTATCTTTTCAAGATGTAGCCATTAAGCTGTTGTTTAAGAATGCATTTTGGCAGTCAATTGCAGCATGGGTCACATTCCAATAACTGTCATGCCTGCCGTGTATGAACTCTTTTCTTGTTAAGGTGTTAAAGAGAACATAATGTTAGTATTATCTGTTCACAAAACAGCATTTTTACTGTAAAACAGCATCAGTTCCGCACTATGTGATAATGAACATGATGTTATATGATGTGGGGGCGGGTTTCAATGGACATGCCAGGTAGTGCTTTAAGTGTGACTGGTACGCAGCACCCCCACTTCTCGATTTTACCCCCTGCCGATTCATATTGACACTTAATACACTGAGTGCACTGCATGACACTCACCTCTCTCTTTTCTCTCGAACTATGTGACACATTCACTCAATTGTTCTCGGAAAAATTGAATGCCGCATTAAGGTTAACCCATGAGTCACAACAATGTCAGATAAATGCGAGGAAAAGCAATGGAATAAAAACACATCAGTAATGGTGTGGCTCTGAA
>JAQLOL010000021.1:6390745-6403503 GCA_029783665.1 Naso thynnoides | reverse complement strand
AGGACGAGAGAGGAAACTTTGTTTTGGCGGAATGTATTTTATATATGCAGTCACTCTTTTTGATCTATGGTCAAAGTCCCGCAGGGCAACAGTGGACAAATGGGACATGGTGGCTGTAACTTTAGTCAGCAACGTCCTCCATGTGAAATGTATTCAGGAAAAGACAGAACTGATGTCAAAATTTCCTTTTTATTCACTTAGAAAACGCATGTGACAGTGAGAGGGTTCTTAGAAAAATGAATAAACATACAAATTGAAAATAAAAATCTAAATAAATAAACGATACAATAAATGTCTTTACAGAGTTAGTGTAGAGTTACTGTAATGAAGTGACACTGTTCATGTCGAGATTTCAGTTTTAACAGGAGTGAGTATGAAGGGATGGATGCAAATAAAATCAAATAACGCTGATCTTTCTTTGGCTCCTCTCATGCATTCCTTATCTTTTTGAGATTAAGACATGTAACTCATGCATTAACAACCGCATGAGTTACATTCCAATAACCCATAAAACCAACTTTGTATGAACACTTCTGTTGGTGAGGGGTCATTGAGAACACAGTGTTAGTATCAGTTGGCCACAAAACAGCATTTTCACTGCTAAATAGGATCAGTTCTGCACTGTGCAAAAATGGACATGCTGTTACATGACGTGGGTGTGGTTTCCCTGGACATGCCAGGTAAATTAATGCAGGCAGGAGGGAGGGAGTGAAGGAAGGAAGGAAGCAAGAAGGGGTACTGGAATGGGCAACAATTCCTGTGTTACGTTGTCACTAGTTTAATTTAAAGCACTGACTACGACAGCTACAACTTTATGGCCTAAAATGAGATCAATCACAGGGCATCCTCAAATCACTTTCCAATATGAACACGTCACTTCTATCTATAATGCATTAGAACTATACTTACAGTGCGTTTTAATGTAGTGCTGTATAACCATAATAGGCAGGCTTGGGGTTAACCTTAACCATAACCACCTACTGTGCACTGTTAGTGTGTTCATAGTGTGTGACAGTGACAGTGAGTGATTTTTTTAAATTCAAGATGCTGAGGGCAAACTTGTTTTGCTCTATCTGTCCGTTTCCTCTTCCTGTCGACCTCTGAGATTGTGGCTTCCTCTCACGGCTCAGAGAGCAAAGGTGAAAGAGAAACCTGTCAGGATATAAATTGGTTCGAGGTCAACCTTCTTTCTAAATATCCTGCTCCAGAGTTCTTATCAATCTGTTACCTTGTTGTTGTTGTTTGCCTCATTTACTGTCCCTGTCAGAGGGTGCTGCTTCTTTTCTCTAAGCAGATGTAGATGATGGTGTAAACAACTGAACATGAATGAACTCATTGTTCTTGATCTGGAAGAACTTGTTTTATTGCATTTTTTTACTTTTATGTGTCAGAACTTCTTGTTCCTCTTTATCTTTTCACTTCTTAAGTACTTTAAACAGTGATGGACAAGTTACTCAGAAACAGTAATAAGTTTCCTATTAATGATTACTCCTTATAAGAGTAATACACTTACTTATTACTCTGTATCAAAAGTAATTAGTTACGTTACTTGTTACTTTACTATATTACTTTCGCAACCCAACTGGCTTCCTAAAGAAGTGATGCACAACCATGCTTAAGACATGCTTAAGCACAGTAACTCTATTAGTAGCTTAGTAGAACTTAACATTAGCGATGGCTCAAATCAAAATAAGCCTCTTGTAGAAAATAGTACGAAATAAGTAATGCATTACTTCCCAACTTTGACTTTAAGTAACAGTTAATGCACTATTGCTTGGATCGATCTAAAAACCATGCCACAGTAGTTCCACTAAGATTAACTGCAAGACTTAGGGGTGAAATTATCCATTGATCTGGATCAATATGTGTTATTTGGATTTGATCAACACCTAATATCATCAGTGCAAAGTGAATGCATCGATGTCTTCAATGCAGTGCACCACTGCTACGAAATTAAAAGTTGTCCCCTTTTTCACAGAGTTGCGGCTCATCCACGACCCCATGGCAGTCTGAAGTTTTACGTTACCGTGGCATGTGTGTGTGGATGTGCTCGAGCCCTGCAGCCAGGGAGCCGCTGTGGAGTATTTCAAATTTCAGAGGAAAGAAGGGTCAGCAGGCAAAGCACACGCCACATGCAAATAATTTGTGAAATAAAATACTTAGGAAAAACAAATGACAATTGGAACCATTTTAAAATATTCAGCATAAGTATGCATTTAAAAAAAACAATCTCTGACAGCACTAGGACGATGGTAGTTAAGGCTGCAAAAGCAGCAGAAAGGAGTGGTTGCTTCTTCTGCAGCTGATCAGGCCTAGGAAAGAAAAAAGTCTAATGTGACATCTTAATTCCTTAAACAGCAGGCCTTCTGTTTAAAAAAAGTGTAGGAGCCAAATATGTTTTGACATTATGCAGAGGAGAATTGTATTTCACTTCTTCCAAGACTGGGTGTCGCTGTAATACATTTATGTGTTCTCAGGTATGTATGTGCCGAGGTTACAGCTTAAATCAGGTGTTTGACCCAGAGGGCCAAAGGGTTTTTGACCGCTATGGTGCTACCTGTGTTTTACCCTGTAAGCCGAGTGTTTTTGGTCTTTGATTAAGCTCACAATGAACATTGTTCACATGCCTGTATGTTTGGAAAAAAAGACTTTTGCTGTAAACAAAGAGCAGCCTGTGTTTCCATAAGGAAGCAACAAGTAGTTTATGATAATCAAACTAATAATGTAACACATCAATCAGGTCAATTCAGGGTCAAACAACTCAGTGGCTAAACATTAGGCTAGCTCCTGCACCATGTGTAAGACTAGTTGTTTTTATCAAACTTGACAGAAGTCCCTCCAGAGCCACAAGAGACCCTCTGAGAACCGTTCCCCGTGACTACTATACAGACCTCTGTGCATAGATGGACAGACTTATGCAGAAAAAGCTTTCCAAAGCTCAGGATGTCTAAAAGATTGCTTTTACATTGAATTGATTTTTTAAGGATTGGGATCAGGATAAGGAACATTCCAAAGTAACTTACAATCAGTACTTTCAATGTAAATATGGACAAGAGCTATCAGTCTTTACAACTTGAAAGTGCATCCTTGAGACAGTGCGAGTACAGTGAGGGGATGGAGGGTTCTATGTTCAGTTATTTACTACATTCTTCTAGTCTGGGTTCAGCTCTGTAAGGAAGCATCTGCAAGTTACTCATATTTTGAAGTTACCATTTTGAGTGCACAGTCCCAGGTTTTTTGGACTGCAGTTCCTGGATCTGAAATCATTTCTGTCCATTGGAAGCAGACTGTTTATGCTTTCTACCCATACCAACTAACTTCCACTGTTTATCCCAAAACATAAAACGCATTCACATCCTGTGTGCCTGGAGATTTCCCTAAAAAACATAAAGTCAACTCTGGCTCTTATGTCTAGAAATGAACATCATCCAGTCCGTCGACTTTCTTTCACTAAAGGAAAGTGTAAATGATATTAACACATTGAATCCTGTAAATGTCATGAATAACTAGATTAATCCTCTTGTCATACTTTTAAATTATTTTGTTTATGTTAATTGGACAGGAGAATGGGAAGAGCCGCCTGCAGCAGCTCGAAGAGGGTGTGGAGGAGGTGAGGGGCATCATGCTGGAAAATCTGAACAAGGCTGATGAGAGGTCTGGCAAACTGGAAGAGCTGGAGGACAGGGCTGAGGTGCTGCTGCAAAAGGTTAAGTTCTCCAGAGAAGTGTATGAATCTGAATGACTTGAGCAAATAGCACAACTCTCTTTTCATAATCATCTAGGGAATAAAACAAGGAAATGTCATATTGATGTCTATAAATACACCTTAGGTGGAGCAGGAGAGGAAAACAAATTTACAATTTACATCCTGATTGTGTTTTATGGTGCTATTTTTAGAAAGGTATTTCTTATTGTTTCCTAAGATGAAAAAAATGAGCTGGTCTCCCTCTGTGTGACAGAGTGAGCAAAGCAAATGTCTGTCCGGTGGTTGTCGAGCGGGTCATATCGTTTCCATGTTTTCCCTTTGGCCTGTGTTACATCCAGGGGTGAAGGTAGATATGAAGGTACAGTCCGATACTGTGTACCACCAAAAGACACAGTGACAGGACGCAGTATAGGAAAGAGAGGAATAGGGCTGCCTGTCAAAAGCCAAATACAAAACTAGTCACTGTTGCACTTTTAGCAGGAAAACACGTGCTAACATGACATCCTAAACGACACTCGATCTTATTATTTGCTTCTAAGTCGTTCTGAGTTGCTTCTGAATGTCCATGCTCTGTTTTGATCCGTGCTGGACGGAGCCCAGCTGTCTTTCATCAACTTACTGCTAGTTAACATTAGCGCGAGCTTCTGCTAACACGCTGCCACTGACTGATGTCCAGTGCTGTGAGGCGTTTGTTGTAAAACCTTCCGTGTGAAACACAGACAGCAGCTTAGGCAAAGTATGTGTTTGGTGATGGTCAGGGACTCCTCTGTTACTCACGGTACGCCCCAGTGCCTGTGAAAGGGAGCGTTTGATTTATTGTTCTGGGACAATCGATTTCTTCCACACCAGAACCACAGACCGTAATGATGCTGTTTGCATCGGGAAGATTGATAAATGAATCCAACGAAATTCCAAACATCCTTGTGGTTGGCTGACATGCTGTCAACATGTTTTAAACGTCAGCTGTTACAGACAAATTTAGTTGTAATTTTTAAAGCAATTTGAGACATTTTATTCACAATCATTTGTTCTCTCATATATTTATGTGACACCTATATGTTTGAAAGTCCAAAGACAGGGACTTATTAACTGTTAGGGTGTTAAATTAATTTAAGCAGTTATAAAATCAAACAGAACAAGTCTTGGATGTTTCGAAAGTTTTGAAAGTTGCACTCTAACCATTAAAACAGATCTTTTGCTACACACAATGTCAAGTGTTTCCAGTTTCTCTCTATTCCATAAAGGTCTCTAAAAATATTAAAACTTTTTTTTTCGAGCTGAGGAGAGTTGAACAATATGAAGCAATGAGGGTTGTCGTAGTAGTACCAGCAAGAATTTAAAACTGCCTTCACCCCTCATTACATCACACAGTTCTCGAAGGACTAAACAGGCAAACAGGCGGAGAACTTGAGAAAAACACTAAGCTGAGGTTCAGCACTGATAGAGGTTTGGCACTATGATAGAATTAAAGCAGCACCAGTCAAAATTTTATTTCAACAGTGAATCAAATCATGATGATGATGTCAAGGTTGTTGATCTTACAGACAAACAGAATTATCACCAGACTTTGCAGTTCCCCTTAGCTTTACAGATGTTTGATCATAAATGTATCACATTTTGCTTGTGAATAAGTTCTTCTTAGTTGCTTGGAAGTTGAACTGGATGTAATGGGCAAGATCTGCACTGAAGGATGACAAAAGAGTTTCTATTGGCAGTTTTTCATCCACAGCAGGGCCACATCCACAGTTCTCTTGATCCGACTAACAACTCATTTTGATGTGTGCTGTCGTGTGTGTGTTAATTTAATGCAAACATTTTTGCTCTTGCTACATCACCTGCGTAGTTAATTCCCTCTGTTGAAGTAAAAATGTTTTTAAATGTAGTGGTTTCTGTTACTTATATTTCCCATCGTCAATAGTGGCCTTGACAAGAACCCCTATACTTCTTCTATAATTATTTTAAAAGTCCAAGCAGAATAACCAAATTCCTTCTAAAAATCTCATTTACAATAAAAAAAGAGGCCCAAATCGATGGAGAGCAGTTGCAGACGAGTAGTTTACAACTTTCAATAAACAATCAAAAGAAAAATTGTCTGATATTTATAGGCATTAATAAACAATGATCGAGAATTGATCCTTTAGAATTTTATTGCTCACGTTGAAATTTTTATCGATCAAACATAAGCATCAAATAGAGGCAATGCAATGAATTTCACTATGTTGCAGCAATGAGACATCCTTCCAATGGGGGATGATATTTAACTAGTTTGTAGGAGACAGAGAAAATGGAAATACTCAGCTGCCTACAAGCTGCTGTCATGGCTACCGTAGATATAAACGTAAACATGAAGAGGTCAAGGTGTGGGACCATTTTTAACTAAAAAATGATGAGGGTCATTGTAAACCGTGTGCAACACAACAATGACCCCAATAATGTAACACTTGAACATCGTACCCACGACCGTGGTTAACGTCAATGCATCCGCCTGTCAACCTACCATCACCTTAGTCTGAGAATGGAGGAGCTGTAAGGCACAACATTAAATAATGTTTTTGATGAAGTTACTGTCATTTGTTCTGATTGTTTTTTGGAATCGTTTCTAAAAGAGGCTCAGTTGTGTTTAAGAACGTCGTTGCGTCTGCTCGTTGATATGTCATAGCCTCAGGCTCGACTGCTTTTACGTTACAAGCACCACATATCTTTTTCATTCAAGTTAAACAGTTGGACTCTAACTGCTTTGTCCAAGAGGATTGTTGTTAGACTTAAAGTTCTTCTTGGAATAAAGATTTAATTGAGGAAAAAACATGCTCTATTTTCTGCCATAGGCATTTTAAATATTAAAAAATAACAATTGATCAGTAATCAATCATTAATTTCCTTGAGGATGGATCGAGGAAATTTTTTCAAAAGCCCATCCCTAATTGAAGAGTCTTTACAGCATATTAAATATCAAGTTGTTAAATAATATAAATAATATCTCTTACTAGGATTGTGACGAAATATTATGACATGGGATCTCACAATATTAAACATGAAAATATTTCTCCTTAAGGTGAAAAGCTGTCTCGTGATATCAGGACAAAACTCATACAAGCAGTAATCTGCACTCTCATCTTTTTCAGTGCTTTGTTTGAACAGATGAGGGCGCTCTTAGTTCAGGTGAAGGTATCAGGTGCAGCACATTTGCAGCAGCCAGTTTACTTTCTGTTTTACACATCTCTCCACACACACACACAGCAGACACACACAGACACAGCTCAGGTAACAGCCATAAATATTATTCCCGAAAAAGTCATGTGACAGTATCCTCATCCTCCTGCGCATTTATTTGACAAAATAATGACACAATTAGCCCATTAACCGGACAGATAGTAGTCATGTCGTCAGAATAATCCATTAATAATATAAACTATCAAGTAAAGCTTTTTAAGGAGATGAAAAGTAGGAAGAGAATGGAGAAATTAATGCAACATAAAGTTTCTCTTACATACACCTGAAAGCAAACGTAAATTAAAAAAAAAAAATTCAGTCTGTGGTCCATTTCAGATGAGCTTAATGTGTCAATACAGAAAGATGTTTCCTTGGTATTTTACAGGCTGTAGAAGTCATTATGGGGTGAATAAATCTTATCATGGCATATATTCTCTATGTCAAGGCTATTAGACATTTATATCAGTGCATTTACAGAAAAAATGTAATGTTAACGTTTATTTTTGTGTGTTTTGCCTGCAGGGTAAAACCTTTGAAAAGACCACTGGCAAGGTGAAGCAGAAGAAAAGATGGGAAAACCAGAAGATGAAAGTGGTGTTTGTGAGCATCGGGGTGATAGCTGCACTTGTCATTCTTGGACTTATAATCTTTGCCATTGTTAACAGCACAGGAGGACAGTAGCACCTTTGCTTATGCAAACTGTGAGACTCTAGTATCTCACCTGAACTGCTCAGTCTGTGATACCCCTGTGTTTTTAGATATTTATGGGACCATTGGTCCTACTCTAATTGTAAGTGTTTCGTTTATATGGTACCATTGTTTTGACTGCTTCGCTGTGTTTTGGAATTTTCCAAGGGCATGTCTCTGTCAGGGAGGAAATGCAAATCATAATAAAGGTCAGATGTAATAAAAAGTACCTCGGCACAACGGCACCACTTAAAGTCAAACAATAACTTACTAATTTCTGTTAAAAAAAAAAAGAATTACTTCATTAGACTGCCACTTTTGCTCTATTTGCTTTGAATTACTGGTTCACATAACACAGCATCACTCAGAGGAACAAAAAGTTGCCATCACTGACAGCTGAACTGAAGCCTGAGTTCATTTTACTGATGACAGACTTGGGGATTATATATACCACTTCAGATAGCTTCATATAACTGATGTATTGTCCTATGAAAAAACCTTCTGTCAAACATGAAAGTTTCCTCTATCATTAAAATATTTGTGCTTAAAAAGGTCTCTTCTAGATGCTAACATTTTCTCAGGATTCCTGTGGGTCACGTGATTCCTGCGGGATGGGAGTCAATTTCACTACTCTGTGCTGCGTATCAGAACAATATAAAACTAAAGTCATAATATACATACTTCCTCATAAGCGATCCGCTCTGCTTGGAGAGCCTCCATCTGCCTCTTCCTCCTTGACCCCTGCTTGGTGCAGCCGTGTCGCTCCTCGCACTTGGCCTCGAGCACGACCGCGGCCCGTGGATGTGCTTTGCACCGGAGACCCTGACATGCTCTCATGGGAACTCTAAAAATCAAAGTAACGATTTACATATAACGAGTAATTCACAAAACCAACACTTATCTACGACTTTAATCAATGCAGTAATGATAGACATGATTGATACTGTTGGCTTTTCCCTTGCTATCCCAGTAGCAGAGCTAGCTGTTTATAGTTGGCATTACATATTTGTGACATGGCACTCATAGCGTTACCCCAGTAACATGCTAATACTCTAACGTTAGCTTGGCAGCTGTGGACATTGTAGTGAGTAATAAGAGTCATGTTTGTTTAAACATGCATTGTAATAACTTTACAGTTTGTTATACCTGTGACTCCAACGTAGTTGAATTTTGTTTGTGAAATGATTTGCGCTCCGTTGGTGTCACTCCCCTCTCAAAACTCGCATCCTGTTTGTGGTCTGCCTGCTCGTTCTTTTACCAGAGGAGGTGTGTCGGTGGGAGGCTCCGAGGGAAGGGTGAAAGGGAGCTCAGAGGGGAGGGCGCATGACATCGGATGGAGCACAGAGGGGAGGGGGAGGAGTTTAGAGAAGATGCAACTTTCAAATCTCCAAGATCGTAAACTCCAACTTTAAACTATGTTTATAGTTTTTGTCGCTATGTCTAGTGGATCTAAATTCAGAGGCATTGTCAGGACAGACAAACCAGGCAATTATTTGGGGCCCCTTTAAAAAAATGGAAAGTGGGCCCCAGATGACTACTCTTTGGGATATTTCGCAATGACAGCCATAAACCCCCTTAAAACTATGAAGGCCCTATACAGTGCACTGACAGTGCCCTACAAACAACCCCTAGTTGGGCCCCACTGGCTACCAGTCCGCATAACAGCTTTCCTTTCGCAAGTTGGACAGATCACTGAAGCAACGCCTGTGTGGTTTCCAAAAAAGAAATTAGAGACAAAAGAACAAGAAAAAATGTCAACAAGACAGTGGTTAGTGGATTTACCAAAAGGCTAGTATATGCCCAACAGTTAGATCATTTTAAGTTTAAATACATGGTGCAGTGTTTTGTCTTTTTCTTTTTTTTCAGTTTTGTCTTCTGAGTGGTGGCTGTTAGTAACATAAGTCACTTAAGTTACTACAGTTTTGCAAATATCAAACAACAGGTATGGTGAGTTATTTGCAAAATTACACACATATAGGCAATGAAAAAGCATGCCATAAGTAAAATGAGGAATGAATGGCATCTAACGTAGTCTACTAACATTAGCAAACGTTAACATACTATCAGAGATGGGAGAAAAAGCTGGGGGGGTGCTAGCTAACAAGCCTGCGAGCTTACTGAGTCTAACCAGCAATTTGTTATCAGTTGAGTTGACATCCATGCACAAAATTAAAATTCTTAATATGCCGTGATTACAGCTATAGACCCAGAAAAGGAAGATGCATGATAAGATCATATTCAAAATTTTGCTTATATACTGTTAGACATTTTGACTGAGCTGCCAGCTGGTGTGATAGCTTATGCTTACTTTGCTAGCTAGTTGAATCGGCATTGGAAGCTTACTTTAAAACAGACCTTTGTCATCATCTAATTGTGTTATAGTGCCCAATAAAGGGAACTGCACACATATTTTCTCAATCCATGCACAAAGTAAGTGTCATGCTTTGACAATTATTCTGTTATTATTGTTATTATTATAATAATATTCCTGTAAGTCAATCACGTCAATTATCACTTAATAATAGTGTTAATCACTGCACATTTTAAGCACCTCCTTTTCAGTCTCCATTGTCACAGTATTTGTGAAATGTCAATTCAGGTAATTTGTGCCATTTAGGCTGTATTAACTCCCCATTACTTTTACTCCTTATTTTTTACTGTGTTACAGAAACCACATGCAGCAAAACAGTTATGCATATCATATGTGAATATTTCCTGTGTTAAAACTCCCTGCTTTAACCAACATCAAACATAAAAACACTCTGAACTTTACAAACTGGACTCTTTTTTTCCTCTCCTACTTTCTTTTATGTGATGCCAGTGAGTTGGAACCAAGTAACCAGCTGATAGAGAATTGTTTTCAAACATGCAATATATGACTACATGTAATTTTCTTTATTTTTCTAATATTATTTTAAATACTTAGTTATATATTTATTTTCTTTATGTTTTTTTAAATATAACCCTACCCTAACTCCGGGAGCAGGATGGGACAGTAGCCATTCCTCTGGGATTGGGATTGGACAGGAATTTTTTATTTACTCTTTCATGGGATTGGGACAGGACAGGATTATTTTTGTGGGAGTGGGATGGGACAGGAGTGAAAATCCACTCTAGTGTCACCTTCTGCTGTACATGTCTATATTTGTTCATACATCAGTACAACATGCAGTATGTGCAAAGGAAACAAAGTCATGTCTAACTTTTCTCATAGTCATTATGTGATATGTTATAAAATGAAAGCTAATACACAATATAAAAACTTTGGGTTGATACAGATCTGTAGTCTAAGAACTAGCAAAAGTAACCAAAAGATTCTGTTTTCATGGCTCAGCATGATCCTGGCTGTTGATGAAAAATGCAGCAAGGGGTGAACTGGTAAAGATGCACAACTGCAGAGCAGTTTTGTTGTCATTTTGTATTCCTGTGCTTATGCCAACTTCAAACCAGGTCAAAGTGCAACGTAGCCACCGAAGGACCATTTCCTAGGCTTTAGTAGGCAAGAGTGCATGAACAGACAAAATCCCACAGGTTTGTTAGATGTCCTGCCTATTTCATTCCTCTCACATAAATAATCAGGTTTTTTCAATGCAAGATTCAAATTTGGTTAGCATAAGCATACTCTTGCCTGCTGAATTGGATGTGAAAAGGCAGTTGGCGCTCGTTGTCACACAGTACCAGTTAACTACTAATGAATTGTAATTTATTTACTCTTAAAAGGGTCACAGTTCTAGGGAAGGGTACTGCTGCTGCGTAATTAAACTAAAAATGGATCGGTATCACATTTTGACAGGATAAATTTGCTAAAATAACACTTTCATGTTATAATGTAATATTTTTACGTTATAACATTATATTTTCACAGTATTTCAACATACACATATATGTAATCACATGAAACTTTTGTCATAACAATATAATTATATTGTTAAAACATGAAACTTATCACATAACATATAATTTGTTATAACAATAAATAACATAAATAGTATATTGTTAAAATAAAAGTTTAATTCTGTAACATGATAATTTATTATAACAATAATATACCACATTATAATGGGATAATTGTTATACTGTGATAGTTTATTGTTATGATTTTAAATTATCACATTTAAATGTGAAATGAAAGTTTCATGTTTTAACAACATAAATAGTTCATTGTTATAGTAGAAGTTTCTTGTTATAATGTGATGTTTGTATTTTGAAATAACATGAAATATCACATGATTATAACGTGAAACTTTTATTGTAATAACAATAAACTTGTCATCTTAAACAGAATACTGATCCAATTTTATTTTTATGGTGTGTCATAATGGTTACAGTATCATTATGGGATAGCACCATTCTTCAACCATAATGACATTTTTAAAGGGACGAGAGTTGCTGATTTTATTGGCCATCATGCAGTCAGCTGTGACTGTACTTCCACATTGTGGAATCTGTCTCTCCTACTTTACCACAGTGTCACACTGCACAGATGCGCATGCGTTTGCGTTTACAAAATTATGAAGTGCAGGTTGTCTTTTAAGATAATAACCACAATTAGCTTTATTTTTAATAGCCAGAGCTGACAATCTTTAAAAAAGATCAATCTAAAAATGAATCCTCAGATAATTTTTAATCCTATGAATCTTATTATAGGTCAGTACTTTAATATTGATTACGCTACTGGGGCTATCCCTCTTAATCAGTTACATTTGGCTTTATAACCTTAAATAAAACTGCATATTTTCAATGTTTTCTGAGTTTGTCTAGATTAGTAACATGTTAATATTACATATTTGTCGGCTCAAGGACATAGGAAATAAATATTGGTTGATCGTTTAGCCACAGGTTGGAACAGTAAACTTGTCATAATTATCACAAAATATTCAAGTCAAGTCAATTTATTTATATAGCGCAATATCACAACAAATGTTATCTCATGACACTTTACAAAAAGATCAGATCTAGACCAGACTCTATATATTTACAGAGACCCAACAGAACCCCCAGGAGCAAGCGCTTGGCGACGGCAGCGAGGAAAAACTCCCCTTTAATGGGAAGAAACCTCGGGCAGAACCTGGCTCTATGTGGGCGGCCATCTGCCTGGACCGGTTGGGTTGACAGTGAGAGGGAGAGAGAGAGAGAGAGAGAAATAGTGAGAGAG
>JAQLOL010000021.1:6301555-6312588 GCA_029783665.1 Naso thynnoides | reverse complement strand
TTATCCTTCGTAGGAGGGGCCTGGAGTCAATCCCAGCTGACACCGGGCGAGGGCGGGGTTCACCCTGAACGAGTCGTTAGTTCATCACAGGGCTGACACATAGAGACAAACAACCATTCACGCTTACACCTACGGGCAATTTAGAGTCACCAGTTAACCTGCATGTCTTTGGACTGTGGGAGGAAACTGGATTACCTGTAGGAAACCCACGCAGACCTGAGGAGAACATGTAAACTCCACACAGAGAGGTCCTGACCCAGCTGGGTATCAAACCCAGGACCCTCTTGATTTTAGGCAACAGTGCCAACCACTGAGCCACCATGCTGCCCATTCACTAAGACCAGTGCCTTTTAAATGCAGTCCATCTCTTTACCATTATACTGAACAGATGGTCTAGTGGATACATGAGCTCACTTCAATTCATTACTGTCCTGAGGAAACACTGCTTGTAGGCTGTGTCTTTTATTCTTCTGCTGGGAGTCTTTTAAAGGAGGAGCTGCCAGGACTGTTCAGTTTCAGCTCCTTCAGTCTGAATTCAGCCCAGTGGCAGACTGTTACTGTTCGCAAACACAACATGGCCGCACAAACTTAGCCCTTCCTTCACGGCTTGAGAGAGCAGTGGTGGTCGAGTGAGCTAAAGAGTGAATGAAGCTCAAACTTCATCCTTGTCCCTGTCTCTCTGTTGTTTGTATGTGTGTTTGTATGTGTGTGTGTGTGCGTGTGTGTGCGCGCGCCCTTGGACAAATCAACACACAGACCTGTAGCTCATGACACAGAGAGCAGTTGTTACCAGGGGGCTAAGTTTTATAGTCTGAAGTTCACAGGCTGATGCCCAGAAATGTCCAAAACACAGCAAAAGAAGAGGAAAAATAGGAAACGTACAGTCTGAGGGCAGACAAATACAAACTCTAACAAACAGTCCTAGTGAGTCATACATGATCACTGACAGGGATAACTTTTGTTTCGTCCATGCTTTGTTTTAGGAAAATCCTGCACATTATGCCTTTATGGAAAGCCTATATACTTATGCATGCCAAAAGTTAATCAAATGCTTCTAATACTGGAGTAGAAGATTTTTAATTCTATTTAATTCATAAATCATCCACCTTCCAGTGCAACGTTATTCCACAAGGACCCACATGTATGCATTGCAAAAGCACACAGCACCAACACCTTGTTTCCACTTACATATGTGTCAGGAGGCGAATCAACCGAAAATCCATTCACTGCTATTGGAATCTCTGTGAAACACCTCCCCTCTGTAATATTTCGGTATGGAATTTGACTTGGGTTAGTTTAAAAAAAATTGAACTCTTGCTGTAAGATTAGATTTGAGAGACATCAAAGGACAGTGTGCTAGCTTAGCTAACAAGCTGCTACAGCTAATAGTCTATTTCCTTTTATTTAGTTGCTCATTTGGATTGTCAGGTAAGTTTGTATAGTCAAAAAGATTAAGATTGTCGTTTTCGTCACGTCATGAATCTGATTCTGCTTCGGTTACGTTTCTATTCTTCCATGAAGAAAATGCCTTTCCTTATCCATTATTTACAGATCTACTGACACCAGTCACACAGTATATGGAAACAAGGCGTAACGTCTCATCCACACGTATGTTAGTATTTCTGAAAACATAATTCTTCTCTGAGTTTTCATTTTGGCCTTCCGTTCACATGCAAACATAGTGTTAGGCCTCTGAAAAAGGAGGTTTTCGAAAACATCCTCCAAAAACCCAGTTTTGTGTGTATTTGTGGGGACAGCTGACGGGGTTTTGAAAAACACTGATGTCATTACCTCAGCTTCGGCACTTCAGTTGTTGTTTATATGTATTTAAATGTCCTTGTACTTGTTTTGGCACGACTCCCAGTTGATATTTTTGTGGAACTTAATGACTTAATACACCAGAGTAACCACAAGCAGTAACACTGTCGCCCATTCAAACTTATGAATCTTCTCTCTTTTTCGATTTTACCATTCTCGTTCTGCTTACACTTGCCGCTCGCTCAGAAAGACGCTTAATATGCACGCGCACAATGTTCTTCCACGGTGAATGGTTCTGTGTTGATGTGGGTGTTTTCAACCATTTCTGCATTGTCAGGGAGAAAGAGGAATATTCACAAAAACTTCTAGTGTGGACAGGATTTTTCGCAAACAGAGAGAGAAAAAAAATGCGTATATGTGTTGACATGGTCTAAGACTCTCATATATGGAGAGCAAAATGACTCATTTGTTAAAATAACCATAATGATGGTGATCAAACTATTAAATTAAATCTCTTTCCTATGTTTTCAGTTTGACCTGGATTAAATCACGGCTGGAATAATAAGTAATAACATATGTAATAAATAACATCTTTGTTTACTGTTTAGTGATCATATGATAGACTTTCTACAATGACTGTGGATGTATATAAGCAGAGACTGGACCACAGGTCATCTGATCTCAGGTCAGTCTTTTAAGCGAGCCATGGAGTAAAGCAGATGTTTGGCTTTGAGCTAAATATCAGGTCTGTCACCATTAAGGCATTAATTGTGATCAATTAAAAGGCTGTGATTAACACGGTATTATTTTTTAATCACGTGCTGCCGTTTTGTCCCATACACGCACCCTTAGTCAAGCCGCTGTAGTGGTTTCCTGCTTCCTGCCAGCAGAAGAAAGACAACAACATGCCTCTGAATGGCTCATTTTTCTTTTTGACATCTGCAGAGTAGCACTTCATGTAATTTCAGAATCAAATACATACCAAACGTAATACACAGGGCACATGTGCAAAACACTACGTATGTGCTTGTAAGTAGGTCAACAAAATAAAACGTCTGTTAAAAACTTAAAATTACTTTAAGTGCTAATCTGAGTCTAAACACAACCTAATATGATGAATAAACATTTCACAACATGCACACAAGACTGTTTAGAACTGTTGGAAAGTTAATTTGATCACTTTAGCCGGAGGCAGGCTAGCACTTCCCATTGACTACCAGTGTTTGAGCTAAGCTAATTAGCCTTGGACCTGTTTCTCTCTTTTTTTCATCTCCCCCTTGCTACTGCACCAGACTTAAGCAAGAGAGGTTCTCCAGTTGGCATTTGATTCCTAATCAAGTTAGCACTGGTAAGAATTGCTGTATACTGTTAATATGGACTTAAAAACTGTTCTGAAATGCAAAATAATGTAATTTTAAACATGCTATAAGAAATGCCATGAATCGCAATTAAGTGTTGAAATTCTGCAATTACTGCAATTTAAAACATTAATCATTTGACAGCCCCAGCAACTCTTAAAAAAGGAAGAAGAATTGATTAAAATGTGTGTAACACACTGTTATCATAAAGCATATTGTGGAATATGCCATTCCAAACAATGTGCTACATTATGAATTACCAGCGGAACACTGAGAAGGTCTCACAAAGAGGAGACAGATGGTAAAAATGTTGAATGTAGCCAGAAAATAAACTACAGCAATAAATAGGTGTAAAGCTGAGCCAGAGAAAAGAGCAAAGGCTTGATCTTCAGAAAATTCATTTGATGAAAAAGCTTTTTTTGTCTCAGGTTTTAAGTCACTGTGCTGTGTTACTATAAGCTTATGTCCCTGTGGGCACGCGGGTGTTGAGTTTCGTGGCCAGATGTGATTCTCTGTGTGATGGCTCCATAATCCTACTTTCCAGTGTGGCAAACAGATGTGCGGTCAGTGGAGGCAGATGCAGGTCACAGTGGTAAATGTGACATCTGACCCACTGACCCAGAGCGCTGGCGTATTGAGATCATGTCACAAAACCACAGAGCAGAACACAGACTGTCTGATTTGCAGAAAGTCACTTAATCTGCGCATGAATTTCTCCGATCCCAGATTGAGCATTACAAGCACATCGGAACAACCAGTTGCAAATCGGACAGACCAACAGAATCCAGGGCAGCACAGTAGGGTTCAGCAGACAGAAACATGCCCCTATAGCGTTTTTATTCTGACATTTAAGTGCCAATAATCTTCACTTTCCCAAAGAAGTTTGAAATTTGAAAAGTAGCCTAATTGTCCCCCCTGTTGATTCAGTTTCAGGCTGTCTGTAGCCGTGCAACAGGATCGAGCAGATGTTAGTGCAGGTGCATTAAAAGTCTCTGGTGACACAGCCGAGCATCAAACTGTCTGCTTCCTTATGCCATCCAGTAGAGCACATTCCCATGGTAACAACACATGGAGTTTCAATTTGCATGTCACTCCGGTAGCCATAGCAACCAGGGAGAAAATGGAATTGGTGGAGATGTGACTTGTGGTCTAAATGCTTCTGTTTTTTTTTCCTTAGTCACTCTGTCACAGAGCACAGCCTTGTCTAGACTTAAGAAGGATGGGCAACCCCACGTTCAAACGGTTACATAACACCGTAACAATAGGTGCCAATCAGACGGCTGAGGCTAAGAGCTACAGCTACTACGGGCTGATGGGAGGCAGATGCTATGTGCTCCAGTTGCTGGATGGATGTCCAGCAACTGTGTTCAACACTGGCTAGAGGATGTAAAGGAGTGAAAGTGAATCCTGTGCAGTGTGCACTGTGGATACACTATTAGGGCTGCAACTAACTATTATTTTCATTATCGATTAATCTGCAGAATATTTTTGCAATTAATTGTTTGTTCCATTAAATGTCAAAAAAGTGCCAAAAATGCACATCTCCATTTCCCAGAGCCAAATGTGACATCTTCAAATTGCTTTTAGTCTAAACAACAGCCCAAAACACAACAAGTCCTCATTTATTTTCATAAATGACACAGAAAAGCAGCAAATCCTTGCATGTAAGACACTAAACCAGCAGTTCTTTTTACTTTTTTATTTGAAAAATGACTGAAATGATTAATCGGTTATCAAAATAGTTGGCGATTAATTTTCTATCGATCGATTAATCGATTATTTGATTAATCACTGCAGCTATATACGCTATGCTGATGAGGCGCAGACTCAACATAAGATGTTCTGAGATTGTCTTCAAAAAATCTGTCCAATACACGTGTGAAATGCTTGTAAATGAGAAGTCTGAGAAACAGAAAAAATAGCCAAAAATAAATCATTTTGAAGTGTCACTGAGGCTGCTGTCAATGTTTTGTTGGTTCAACTCTAGAGAATCGACCATTGCCATTAAACAAGCACTGCAAAATATTTGCTGTGACATTTACAGTAACTTACTGGCAGCAATTAAACAATAACTTACTGTAATTATATTTACAGTAAAACTGCTGTACTTGTATTTACAGTAGTTTCTTTATTATGATAAAATGTATTGGCGGTACTGGTTTGTTTACTGTGACTCTTTTTACAGTGCCGATTTCTTTACAGTATTTTGGTTTACAGGACAGTTTCTTACTGTAAAATATATTCACAGTGCTTGCTTATGTATTGTAATTATTTTCCAGTGCTGTTTTCTTTACTGTGCATTTGTTTTTGTTGCTGTTTTCTTCACTGTGCGGCAGCTTATCTAGTTTGTTTTTCGATGTCACAAGGAAGAGTTCTTAAACTGGGTCTTGAATCCTGGTGTCCTGGACCATTAAACAACTACACTGACCAATCAGCCAAAAATCAGCTCCACCAGACTCATCATGATATACAATTATGAATAAGAGTACAGACAGTGTATACAGTAGTCCTTTACTACTGTGATTTTCTACAGTAGCTGTTTTCTACTGAACTGATTTTATTCTACTGAGAGTAGAATATACAGTATTCTACTGTAAAAAAAATAATTACAGTGCTTGGGTATCAACCAATGAATTACTGAGTATTTCACAGTGATTTTTTTTAAAAAGTGCAGACACAGATGCTGGAGTCAGTGCATCCCCAGCCTTTTCTGAGCATGTGTGGTAATGTAATTAGAGTGAGGTCTGCTTCCTGCTGGCCCACTCTGATCAGATTAGGCCTGAGGAGATTGGCTGATCTCACACTCAAGGCCCATACAGACCACTGCACACCTCGACTCCCCTCCTGGATCAATGGGAACTGATTTTCTCTCGGTGTATCGATGAAACATACAGTTTTTATTGCCCAGCACTGGAGAGTTCACCCACACATGCAAGCAACCAATCAAAGAGGAATAAAACAGGGCGCATTCCTGTCATCCCGCGATAAAATGTAACAACAAAATTTTTTGATCTGCTTTGCCTAGAAATCTAAGTTACCTGCTGTTATTAATCAAGTAGAGTATAGAGCAGAGTTGTTTTGGTTCCTGACTGAATGCATATGGTGAGGCTATTAGCAAGGATTACAGCCTAATCCCCTCAGCGCTGTATATTACCCCCGACTTACATCACTTCCTGTGGAGTGCCCTGCCTTCTCAAGGTCATCCCACTGCAGCCAACTGAAAGCTCTGTTACCAACTCATTCCTCAGCGGTCAGATGGGTGATAAACTCTATTTCTAACATTAATCAGTGACTACAAGTTTGTTTTTTTTTAACGCACTTTCTGAAAAGCTTTGATATACTGTATTGAAGACAAAAAAAGGACTTTTGAATACATACATAAATACAAACTAAGGCCCGACCGATATGGGACGTTTGGGCCGATACCAATACCATTAACTGGGAGTGAAAAAATTCTAATATCTGACATTCATCAGCTGAGATTGTACATATACAATACTGGCTGAATGTGGTGACAACGATATATAATTCAGGCAGGAAATCTTACATTTGAACAAACTTTATTCCAAACTTCAGTGCACTAAAGAGTAAACACTTCACTTTTAAGTTATTAAATAATGAGCTGCAAACTACATAATCACCCCATTTTAAATATCTAATCCAAGCATTTTTTCCAGCCTTAAAAACAGTTTAAATATCAGTTTAAATATTGGTGAACCATATGCCAATACCGATATGTCTGTGACGGCCCAATATCGGCCAATAATATCAGCCAACTGGTCAAGCCTTAATACAAACAAAAGTAAATGCCGACATGCACTTAGAAGTAAATTTGTAAATAATAAATATTAAATTTAAATTTAAAAATAAATAAATAGAAGCTGAAATTAACACAGAAACAGGTAAATTCAATTAAATGTTGCTCATTAATCAAGAAATAAAGAATTTATTTTTTTTATTTTATTAATTTTTCCATTACTGTATTTAAACTTCTTTTTTTCTAATCACTTTAATTTGAAACTTTTTTCATTGATAAATGCATTATTATTCATGTTATGACAAGCTGTTTTGTTCCTCCTAGTTGCGTATTATTGAAGCTTGGTCCTCAGTATATACGTCTATCATCCAGTCATCACTCTCTGAGATGTGATTTCCAGCAGGCACACCAAAGGACTACAATATCAAGCATAATCACTTGGGCAGTGCATAGAAACATGTGCTGTTACATGGATTTGGACAGGCAGACAGACCGATGCAGCAGACACTTTCAGTTATTAAGGAGTGAACTAGAGGACCGAGGTGAGGAAATTGCAGTTGAGGACTGGGAGAGTGCGCGTAATAGGCACAAACACAAACAGCAAACACATGCCTTAAAATACTGCAGTACAACTGGTTGATACGCACGTACATACACTCAGAAAAGTCAATAAATACAATAGTATGACATCTGATATGTGAATTAAGTGTGGCAATGAAAGAGGTACACTTTTCCACTGTCTTTGGCAGTGTACTAAAATTTAAAAACTTTGGGAAGAAATAAGAGAGTGTCTTCAGAAAATGCTTTCCATACAAACACCTCTGGACCCAAAGCTTTTGATATTTGGTTTACACCAGCTAATCACAACAGTAAAAGAAAACATCAAAAATTTGTAGAAATATTAGTGCTGGTGTTGGCAAGAACTTCACAATATCATACACATCACGATACAGAGGTCACAATACGATTACATCACATTGCATTGCGATATGATTTATATCACAATGTATTGCGATATTCAAAATACTTTACTGAAAAATGTAAAAACAGATGCAAGTTGCTGTGTATGATCTTGGTAGTCTTTATAAATCACATCTCATTATATTCATAATTTAACTGACAAACTGAGTCAAAACAACTTCTTTCAAAATTTCCTTTCTAATTAATTTGAATGGTATTGGAAAACTACCAAACACGCTGACGTAGCTGCCATAACATCAAAACGAAAAATGAAATTTAAATTTAGATTCAAATGTAACTGGTCACACTGAAACTGAAAACAAAGCGCGTCTATGATACGATACAGATATCATGAAAATAAATATTGCGATATATTGCCGTATTGATTTTTTAGCACAGCCCTAAGAAATCTGTCTTTTATTGGCAAAAAGAGTTACTGCTCTGGCATGGAAAAACCTCTGCAGGTCAAATACAGGTAAATGGATCTCAGAACTCTCTACTACTCTGCCTCTTGAGAAAATTACATACACTATCAAGGGTAAAAGCAGTCACTCTCTGACAACATTTGGGGGTCTTTCATTCACCATCTTGGAAAATTTATTTGGCTCATTTCACGGACGAACTTGGGGAAACTCCGTCAGCAGCCTCTTCAGTATCCAAATTTGTCAAAGCCTTTTAATTCAAAATTTTTATCGAAACTTGAGTATTTCACTGTAATATCCTCAACCATAGGCGCTTTGTTTGTGTTTTCTTGTTTTGTGTCTCTTTTTATGTTGAATGTATGTTTGTGCATGTGGGGTTATTGTGTCTAGTTAAAAGATGCAACACAGGCTGCCATGTGAATGTGAAGGATATTTTTTGTTTGAATGCATGCTGTTAAAATCAATAAAAGACACTGTTGGGAAAAAAAAAAAGAATTAGCTATTATGAGAGACAGCGAGGGCATATTAAAAAAATATCAGTGGATTTACTACCACATAATTTTCTCAGGGTTGTTGTGCATTCCCTCTATTCACTCTGAGCTGCAAACAGTTAGCATTACTTAGTCACAGCCCATTGCTTAGTAATGAGCATAAACAGAGAGTGAAAGAGAGAGGAAAGCAAGACAGATAGAGAGAAAGTGGGATAAAATGAAAGCGAGAGTAAGCACTGTGGATGACCTCAGTTATTCTATTACCCAGCAGGTCTCCCTCTGTCTGCCCAGTTCACTGAATCATGAGATCTGGATCGATGCATTCAATTAGCTCTCATAAATTTCCCTGAGTCACAAAGACTACAAGATATCCTCTTCATCCCAAAACACAACACTGCTGTAGAGACCCATCTACCCATCTAATATATATATATATAGGGTGTGTGTGTGTGTGAGAGAGAGAGAGAGTGTGTGTTGGTGTGTGTGTGACAGGCCAATACTGGCAGATTTAATCATCAGTCAGCCTCTACAATTCAGGCTGCTTTGAGGGAAAATCTTCATAGATTTTCCACACCC
This sequence comes from Naso thynnoides, assembly GCA_029783665.1. Lineage (NCBI taxonomy): Eukaryota > Metazoa > Chordata > Actinopteri > Acanthuriformes > Acanthuridae > Naso > Naso thynnoides. Next base: position 6,303,266 of record JAQLOL010000021.1, on the reverse strand, counting down.
AGGTTGCAATCAACTTAAATGCAGTTTAATTATGCTAAGTGCCTGCTCCTGCTTAGATCTATAGTGAATGACCAATTCATAACAGTCCTTGATAGCAGTGTGATGATGCTGTTGGGGCAAGATGGGGCGGGAGGCTGATTTAATCTGATCGAGACTGGAGAGAGCTGCTCCGCATAGCAGCAAGCCGAGGGGTTAAAATAAACCGCACAGCCTCCCCCTCCCTGAGCAGCGTGTGCCTGGTAGCACCGCATACCTTCTCCCAAGATGAAAACACACACGAGTGTGAGCGTTGCCTTGTCAGCAATGCTGACGGGGTCATCAAAGCACCTGCACAGGCTTGTCAACCTCAGTATGTAAAACTCTGGAGAGTCCTGAAATTTTGCTTCCCAATGCCACCCACTGCCAGCCTGCCTGTCAGCTGACAACACTGATGCCACTTACATTGTAATAAAGGTCCTGCAGGTGTTTTAGAGAAAATAACCTTCCGACACGCTGGAAGCATGACCAAGTCCTGCTCTTGGGAATCGAGCTCACCACCGTGACCTATGAGTTCTACAGAATGCTGAAGTGATATCAAACAACAGAGTGGGAAACACAACGTACACACTGACAAACTTTGTTAATTTCATCCCCAGCGACCATGCGGAACAAAACAGCAGAAGTTGAAGCTTTTAAACAATGTTTTGAGGTTGCAGCTATAAATGCAAAATGCTGGACGTGTTTCCATATTTTCTCAGGCAGAAATCACTCAGTGTGCCGCAGAGCGCTGGGATGAAGGGCTTCAAGGCTGTACATGATTAAACACGCAGTGAATCTCTCTGAGTCTAAACAGCAAAACCAAACTGTTGCATCAGACTATATAAGTTTTTATTTAAGCTAACAGGTGACACTATATTCATTTGCAATTGATTGATTTATCTATTTTGTGTATTTCCCACTGGTACAAAGTTGGACCAAGATGATTGAATCTAAAATTCACCATGTTTGAGATGGTTGTTCCACTAAAAAAAAAATTATTCATTATTGCTCAAATAAAACATCACTTTATCCATTAAAGGAGAAGTTATTTTTTTTGCACACAAAGCCTTATAATGAGGACATTTCCGATCATATACAATAGTAAACAGCGATATAATAACGAATGGCACAGTCAAAGAACTGGAGATCCTTGCTGACATCACTGCTAGCTGAAAACAATGGAAGCTAGGGGCACATCAAGTGCTTTGACAACCTGTCAAAAAAATGTTTGTGTTTAAAAACGAGACAATCGCCAAAAGTCTAGCGGTGTCCTCGCATGTTCCGACACTAAAACATGAAGCTAAACAGCTGTTCGTTTGTTTCCTGAAGCAGCTGAAAGAGCCGTTACCGGGTTAAAAGGTGTTGATCCACTTGGTGTTTTAGTGTCTGAACATGAGAGGACTCCACTAAACATTTGGCGATTGCCTCGTCTTTTAAAATGGATGTTTTTCAGCAGACTGTTGGAGCACTTCATATGTTTCTAAACCTCCGTTGTTTCTCTGAAATTGACTGAGGCAGATCTGAAAGTGAGTACCCCCATATACTGAATCAGGAACCGATTTTGAATCTGAAATTGTTTTTAATTGAGAATTGATTTTGAATAAAAATATGACCGCAAGATTGAAAATCGAATCAAATCGAATCATTAGACGCCGAAAGATTCACATCACTAGCGGACAAATTAACAGCAACA
>JAQLOL010000021.1:6275936-6292333 GCA_029783665.1 Naso thynnoides | reverse complement strand
ATAGCTATCCCGAAGCTCCGGTAGCCAAGGGATAACTCCGGTTTGGTCGCATCATTTTTAGTCGCGTTTTTTGCTACACTGGGTGACCCTCAGGAAAATGAGAAGAGGGTCAAAAATGGCTGGAGTTCTCCTTTAAACAGTTTTGCATACCGTTTTGACGTTTCAAGTTTTCTGGGGGTGGGCCCCACGACGCGATGGGGCCATACTTACATAACTCCTCCCCTTACACTGTAGCGTTATTTAAACTACAAGTATTGCCAGCATCGGTGGTTATCCCTCTCGTTCTTCAGTCAATACACCATCACACCAGATTTTTTTTTTTTTTGCTAGCTAGCTAGCTATGCCTTTGTATTGCAATCATATTTTTCCCATTTGCTGAAATTTGCAGACCAGCTTGGTCACCTTATTCAGGTTTCTGAGGGAGGATGACTCAAGGAAGAGGTAGGTTGATTTTAGTCAGGAGCCACAGAGAAATACATGCAGACTTTAAAAAGATTGTTTTTATCTTCAGAGCAGTAGCCTATAACAGCTTGTCTACTTTTACTATTGCATTAGGTATAGATCTACAGTATCCGCTGCTTTTTACTACAAGTTGTTCAACAGAAGGTTAGTGAAGTCTCAAGCTGAGGAAAGTCACTTAGCTTCAGCACCACATTATGTAATGGCATAAGGTAAAAGTAGGTTGTATTCATTAATCATCACACATCGAAAATTGACAAGAAAACTCTCCGAGTTCTGTGCAGATATGAGGTAACATAGTCATTTTGAAAGGTTTTTGTCAGATACATTGTTTCCGTGGCAGGTGGTGACCTCATCCAGGGGGCTACTGTATGTGGGGAAGTATTTAATTGAGGGCACTTCCTGGATATGTGTTTGTCCAGACACAGATTTCTCTTCTGATTACAGTAACAAACCTGCTTGTTTGAATCAAAGAAGCCTGCAGCAAGTGAGCCAAAAAAATGTCATCAGTACATTGGAGTCAAGAATCAAATACACAAATTCAGTCACATCAAAACAGCAGGGAGGATGTGTAGAGATGGAGCGACAATGAGGATATGGAACTGCAGTGGCCTGGCCATAGGTACAAAAACAGTTTGGTAAAACAACTAATGCAGCGTTTTCACCTGCCTTCATTGGTACTACAGACATGAAAGTCCAATGCACAACAAGTAAGAAGTATATTTGTCATGCCCTTGTTCTCTGTCTGCCACACATTACTGGATCGCTCACTGATTGCAGTGTTGCCTTCTGAGCATTTTGTCCCTTCCGCTGCGCTGATGTAGTACTGCTTGCCAGGATAAGTTTTACCATCTGTTACTGTATGTGTAATCTGTCACTGAGTGTGTGTACTTTGCTAGTCAGTATCACAGTGACGTGTCACTTGGCTCACATTCTCATAAAAACATGAAAGGTGAGGCTGATCTAGTGTGTCAGACACTGTAGACCTTGTAAGGTGCTATTAATGTTTTATTCTGGTACCATAATACTTTCATATGCCAGTTATTGTTGTCTGTTTACGCTCTGTCACAGTACGATCAGTGTTACTGTGCCGTTACAGGATATCCTGATACAGTGCACTACAGTACAGGGTTCAGCGTTATTACTGAAGGCAGTTACAGACATGAACATTCCAGTATGGAGGTGGATAAAGGGGACATTTTGGCTCTACAAGATTATAATATAGCAGAGATAGTCAGTTATTAACACAAGATCCCCCACTCTACGCTGCGCCAGTGGTGTGAATTGGTATACACCTCCCGTCTCTTAAGTGGGCGGAGTCACGTCTGCCATAAAGACAGTTAGGAACCACCGTCCCTGTGTTACAGGGATGTGTTATAACATCATGTGAATGGATTAAAGCGGATGGATTTTGCATGGTATGATATTTGTTCGATGTAAGTTTTAACTTTTAATCCATGGTTTCACCTACAAGATCATTTAATGCCCGTTTGTGTCCATTGTGAAGCAAGGCAGGAAGCTCCGGTTCCCAAATCTCTCAAGGATGTGTTGCTGAGACAAAGACAGGTCTTGAACAAAGTTAATTTTCTCCTGATGTGTGTGTCTGAAAAATGCCATTTTGTTGTCAGAATGTTCGGAAGGTAAGTGTTTTGTGAAAAATGGGTCCAATATGTATCTTGGTGACAATAGGGTGAAAGAATTGGTTATAATCTGTGATAATGTTCATTTCTCCCTCAGGAATGAATGGACTCAAGACCACTTCCTGTCTCTCAAAGGGGCGAGGCCATGGCAAAAAACCGTGTGACTCTGATACAGGAAATGAACAGTCAGAGAGACGACTCGCTTTATACTATTAACCATCTTTAAATATACTGTTGAAAAGCTCCCACTTTGGCTCATAACACTGGTCTCTATTTGAGAAAATGGTCACATCTCTGCAAAAAGAATGATGATGACTTGAGTTGTGCATCTACATGTTACATCTCAAATGTGCAATCTTTTAAAATATTGTCATTTCACTACTATAAAATTAATTTTCTCTTTTGCTAAAAATCTGAAAATAAATGGACTTTTTAAACAGCTTTATTCAGGATACAATCGTATTAACAAAAAAATTCTACATTTTGCATTACTTCACAACACAATACGATACACACGCATGGATCACGAATCACAACACAATTATATCGCAGTATGATGCATATTGTGATATATTGTGATATTCCACAGAGTTCACTGACAGTGTAAAAACAGAGCTGATAAACACGTTTCTGTGTACGATCCGTGTAGTCTGAGTACATCACATTATATTGATAATTCAGTGGACAAAGTGAGTCAGAACAATTAAATTCTAAATTTCCTTTCTAATTTACCAAACACTGATGTAGCTGCCATAACATCAAAATAAGAACTGAAATTAAAGTACAGTCTTGCACTTTATCTGGACATACTGAAATTGAAAACATGAAAATAAAGTGCGTACGTGTTCTTCTCTGTCACTTTAGGGCTCGGTTTCGGCAAAGACGTCACAATATAATATGTATCACGATACATGGGTCACAATACAGTACAGATATGAAAATAAATATTTGTGATACATTGCTGAATTGATTTTTTTTTTAGCACAGCCTTATTTTACATGTTAACTGGCTTCTTTAATCTTGCAGCTACATGTGTCTCTTTGTGATTTGTTGCTCTTGTTTACCAGCAGATGAAAGCAGAATCTTACTGTAATAACATCCTTGTCCTGCCTTTTATTAGATTTCATGGCTTCTGGTCACTTGGAGGAGGTTTAGTCGGGGGTCATTGTGTTCAGTCACTAATGAGCTGCACAGTTTGAGGAGTTTTTAGTAACTGACTTGAACCCACAGTTTGCAACTGTTGGGAGCCGACTGTTATTGCAGCGTGTCAGGCTGCAATCATTAGTGTAATTAGTGACGGCTGCTGCAGTTCAGGAAAGGAGGAAAGAGTTTGGGGGTGGTGAGGGTGAGCAATTCACAGAGAGGAGAGAGATAGAGAGAGGAAGAGCTTCCACTCACTCTCAACAGTATGTGATCACCGGTCTGCTGCATTACTCTACAATGCCATTTCTCTGTATTCCTTCACTCCCTCCCTCTCTCCTCCGCTCTAGCTCTCCGTTAGCAGTAATCTCCAGTCGCTCTCGCTGCCTCTCAGCATTCTGCACCGCCACAGCACATCTCTCTCACCCCTCGGCTTCACTCTCTCCCCAGTGAGGATGACATCCCCGAATTTGATGAACCAGCGAAGCTCTCATTCTGGCTGGTGGCTTCCGAGGGAGACCCCACATGAACGGGCTCACTGGACGAGGTGGTGCTGTGTCTAAGGAGCCTCGCAGAAGACTCATCAGCTGTAGCAGTCTCCGAGTAAGTGCCATACTATTTTACTTACAGTACTGCTCCTGTCAAAGATAAGGAAGGCGGTGAGGGTGATGACTTGGTCAGGGAAAAAATAAAACGAGTATCTATGCTTAAGAGCTGTAAACTGCTACAATTCATTGTTTAATTTAATCCCCATCTCAGTATGTTGGAACTATTTCCTGACTGACTGACTGATTGACTGACACTACAGCTGAGGATGCATGGAGTGATGAGAAAGCATCGGTAGCACTGAGCTTATGCAGCAGCTGTATCCTGTCAATCAGGAGGGAGCTCTATTCTTGGTCACGACTCTGAAGCGCTGTGTCTTTGTTTGCTCATCTCTCTTCATCACTGTGCTTCCTGTAGCATACACTCATACAGATGGCTATCACTCCCTGGGGTGCTGTCAAACTCCGCACTGTTATCTGGTCATAATGCGACCACAGCATCGTTTTTTTTTTTTTTGTTCCGTAGAAATTTGATCAATCCATTCCACGACTGAGGAAGTTTTGAGACAAAGTTTATCAGAATGTCTACAACGCAGGGATTTTTTTTCAAATGATCTTATCTTACTTCAAGCTTCCGGTTGATGAGGTGCAGGAGTAGTTTGTGTTTGGATTTGGTTCAGAAAGAAAGCTGAAATTACAAAAGTCTGTCGGAAAAAGTGTGACAAGACGGAGACTGTGATTGGAGGAAAATATCTCTATGGTAACAGCAGGTTTCTCCAAGGGTAGAGGAAAGGTGAAGGAAGCTTGCTGCTTCTTCTGGCACCTATTCAGTTGTATCACAAATTACAGAACTGACAGGACTTTTCAGGCAGAAAAAATGGAATATTAATGAAATGATGGAAGAGGCAAAATTTTCCGTGATAGATGGACTGATAAATGATCACAGTATATATGTATGCATGTACAGTGGTGTTTTGTAGCGCAACGAGATCATGAGACTAACGTTCAACACTTCACTTGGATTTCATAAATTAAATAAATGGATGATAGTTTGGCAGGAGGACTTTGCATTCACTTCTGTTGGTGTTTATTTTAACCTGCGTTTACCTAGTTGGGGGGGCACACCAAATTTTGGTGGATGGAAGAGAAAAAGAGGGACTCCTGTGCATCGTCTCAAAGAAACGAACTCTCTGCGGAACAGTCCTGTCAATGCTAATGTGAACTGTGATTAGAGAGAGGGAGAGCTCTAACGCTCCATATCCTCAAGTGTCATTTTCTCCAAAGCCTCCTTTAGAAGCCGACACTGATCCTCTTTGTCATTTGGATTTGTGATATAATGACGGACTGGAATTTGAAGTGCTCTCCCAAGTGCTCAGCACACTTTTATAGATTGTGATATTCTGTCAGCTCAAGCACTAGTGATGGGTAATGCATCAGCGCGAGAGCATCAAGGTTAGGGTCTGTAGCACTGACAGCCTCAGCGGCAGCTGAGCGTTTCTCTGCCGTGTTTAATCCAAACATCATGCAACAGCCTCTTCATTTGAGAATTAAGGAACAATATCAACCAATTTGTGATTAAAGGCTCACTGCAGCCTTAGTTGACTGACTCTTCACATCTTCTATTGGAACTTGTTCCACTACATTTTTACAATCATTTTAAAATGCTGCTTAGCAGCTGCAGGCCCTAAGACCCCATGAAACGGATGTCAGGGTGCCATTTACGCCAGTGAAGTGACGTATTTCCTGTAAAAACGATGAGCTAGGGTGGGAGCCGTTGCAGATAATCACTGGTGTTTGCAGTAGCCAGTCGCACTGTATGTATATGTCCCCCACCGCACAAAACTTTAATCGCCATCGCCAACTCCAGCTGATTTAAGTGACTCAGAGCGGGATGAAAGGGAGGAAGAAGAGCCTCTAGATTTTGGAGTGAGGCCGTACATGTTCGAGCCGCTCTGCATAGCCGGCAGAAACGCAGACTCTTCCTTTCGACGGTTGCAAACTGACGGCGTTTATACAGCATGATGGGAAAGAATATTCGACATAGGGGGGAATATTTGAGAAACTGTTTTTTTTAATGTATGCCCTCAGTGCAGGGTGAGTCGTCAATATTTTTAAAATGTGTTCCAGGAAATGCTTAACTGTAAAATGAAAATAATCAAAAAATGCAAAACTACTCTTTGATCATTATATAGGCAAAGATAAGAGCAACACATATCTAATAAAAACAAACAAACAAACAAACAAAAGTTTAAAAATCATTTTTAATTTCATGGGGACGTTAAAGTGCAATTTCCAATACCAGCTTTAAACTGTTAAAGGGTGATTTTCTTTTAAAGTAGAAGTCCGTTTTTTTGCACTTTGAGCCTCATAATAAGGATATTTATGATCATATATGATGTTCATTTTTATGACATGACGTCACCGCTAGCTGAAAACAACAGAGGAGCATGTGCACTCAGACAGCCCATCAAAAAAATACAATAAAGCTCCTTTTTTAAAAGATGTGAAACTCGCTGTCGTAATATGTACTGACGCTAAAACACGAAGCTGAACACTGATAGCCTGTATAACCCTAAAAGCTGTTTGTTTGTTTTGTGAAGCAGCTGAAAGAGCCACTTTTGGGTTATTTATCAGTGTTTAGCTTTCTGTTTTAGTGTCCGTACATGTGAGGACGCCACTAAACATTCGTCGAGTTACACGTCCTATAAACCGAGCGTTTATTGTATTTTTTGACAGACTGAGTGCACACGCTCCTCCATTGTTTTCAGTTAGTGGTGAAGTCAGCAATGAGCTCCAGCTCTCAGGACTGAACGGCTTGTCATAATAATGCTGTAGAACATTGCATGCGACCGTAAATATCCTTATTATGAAGCTTAATGTGCAAAGTGCAAAAAAAAGGAACTTCTCCTTTTCAGGCTTATATAACATAAGGAAGTTTTTGACCAATGCTTACGTATTCCCTTTTGACAGTGAGGCAGAGGGCCACGAGGAGGCAAATTTCCAGTGTCACTTGCAGCAGCTTCAAGCCAGTGGTTACACTTATGTATGAACTTTGCACAATTTGCTCTTCTAGCTGCTATTTTAGAAACTGTTGTAATGTATTCTAATGCATTCAGATATTCATGCATGCAGTGTTTTTGTCATTCAGACCACATACACTGTGGCCTAATGAGAGCAAGTCAGTCTCTCTTTCATGGCTGCCCTGTATGCACAAGAAAATAAAAGCTAAAAATAAGCTAATACATACAGAGCCATTATGAATAGATAATTAGTAGATAATACTTGTATAATATAAGTAAACCACACCACAAGCAGTCAGAGGTAACACATGCATTCACGCTGCTCCAAACCAGCTAAAAGGGCCTTAAACGTTGCAAAAGGGATCAGCGTGTTCAACCTCGCTTGTTACATTAAATGTTCCACTTCTGTAGAGCATGAATTTAAAATCCAGTTTCCCAGTCTCGGTATTGGATGGTAATTTTAAGGGACCAAATAATCCTGGGACCTAGTGCAGTGCATACCTGATCTATATTTTAAAAGACATGTAAGTTTCTCGGTTAGTCTGCTAAGAAGTGCTTTGGAGATAAAAATAATGCGGTGCTAACCACTGCAAATGCACCAGACCAGTTGTGCACCGTCATAAATGGGGTTGTATAACCAAACAGATTCTGTGAAAAGCCTGTGGTGTTCTGCAGGAAGCTGGTAAAACCACGTTTGAATCAGAGAACTGCTGCAGTGGCAGAAGCCTAAAGCCCTCAATCTGCCTTGCATGACTGTGGTATTACTAATTTGTTGTTGTCATGACAATAGGAATAAAAATGCCTCTTCGTGTGGAGAGGATGGACTGAAAGATCAAACCAGAGGGGAGTAGATGGGAGAATCTGTGCCACTACAGTGTTGCAACAGGTTTGTGATTCACCGCTGCCTACAGCCCATACAGTAGCACCGGCCCCTTGTCACCCTGCCGACTGGATGTAGAGCAACACCATGACTGGGATGCAACCTCTATCCACTCTCCTCCTCTTCAACAAATCTGACTCACAGCCCAGCACACATTATTCAACCCACGAAAAAGAGCTCCTCGACTGAGTTGGAAGCCAATGTTCCTCAGTGAATGTCACTGTTCTGTTGCCGATGAGCTCTTATAAACAAGGCGTATTTATGAAACATTTTCGCTTGCAGGTGCTGTAGTTGTATTGCTTGTACGGATTGTAAAACCAAGCAAAAATGCAGGATGGTTTTCTGGACTGGAACGCGTGTGAGTGTTAGGTTTGAATAGCAAGAATTTAGAATCAGCAAACTTTTAAAGTATAGTTATGAGAAATTGTTTTCAGGGAGCTAATTATTGCAGAGGAGGAGCCCAGATGCACAGTCTGTTAGATCAGCTCATTACGGGCAGTCAGCTAGCGCTTGAGTCTATGAGGAAGACAGCCAGAATCTGAGTCCCATCTGCTACCTCATGCTAAGATGGCACCCTGTAACCACTAGCTACCACTGGCTGTGTGTGGAGGAAGGTCTGCACATTGTTAATAAGTATACAGCCCTAAATATGCAGTGATGTCAATGCCTGAGCACATAGAGGTGCATCAGGTTCAGTGGATTAGTGGATTTGAAGCTCCAAGAGTCATGAACCATCAGCACATACGGCTCTTTGGTGCCCCTAAAACGGACTTGGGATGTCTAAGGGGCAGGGGCGAAAAGAGTGAAAAGGGCACCAGCGTGCAAAAAGTCATCAGGCACGTAATTGCGTTTTGTCCACTGGAGGGGCATCCTAGGGGGGGCTTCATTATGTTATACCTACCGTAAGGGCATCCAAGAGGGCACTTTCACTGTGTTTTTTCTAACATTAGGGCACCAGGGGGGACGATTGCCACCCTGGCCCCCCGCTCTGAGTCCGCCAGGGTCAAATTAAAGCAATAAGCCCCAAGAGGTCATAAGGTTAGGGCTAGGATGCTGTTAGGCACGACACCATGCCCCCTTAGCAGTTCTAAAGTCACTGTAAATCATGACCTCGTGGGGCTCGTTGCTTTTATAAAACAGTTATGACATACCTGGCAAGGTTTCATAAAATGAGCACACAGCAACAAGAAATGCAATCATTTATTGATAACAAATAATAATTCTTCTGCCAAGCAATATAGGTCTTCTGTGACATTTAGCATAATGGTTGGCTAGCAACGCGCAGACGCAGCACATCGACGTAGCAACACACAGACACAGTGGAAAGCATGCTTAAAGAAGGGATGATTATTAACATTTTTCCGGATATCGCCATTAGTTGTGCAGTTGTTTTGTCACGTCCCTCTCGACAAAGTTTTTTTTTTACTCCTCCAACAAAAGTGCTGTTGCCAGTGCAGGATCTTTTATCAGACACCAGGAAAAGCTGCTCGGTAGATCGCTGATGTACCAGTTAAGTCCCGCACGTAGACCAACATTACTGCTGAAACCGTAAGGTTTACCTCTCCCGTTTTGGCATAAAACTGACAGAGACACTGGTTTAGCTCAATTTTGCAGTTGATTTCAAATGAATGGCCAGATCTTTCTCAGCACAACAGGTCTGAAAATAGCAAACTAACCACAATGTCTTATTAATTTGCCACCTGGTTTCTAAGTAATAAATACAAGCAGGATATTCTGACTTCTCATCTAAACCTGACAGCACTGGGCTACTGACGAATGTGCCACTGATGTAACATGCTCACAGATTGAAGATCAGCAGGTGCCAGAGAAAACTCACCTCAACTAAACCTTTACTCATGCCAGCATTACTCACTACAAGCCATCGGCTCCTACATCTTGTCAATGAAACTGAAGAACAAAGCAACATTCTGGTGCAGCTTGGGCACATGCTGTGTGTCCTGCTGTGTCACTTAAACACCCATCCCCCAAATGACCCGTGAAGCATAGGGATTACATCTGTCACATATCTGGGGGATTTATTAGTAAGCTCCAGAGTCGTCTCTAGAGACTCATAATACTTCATGTTTCTCAGCATAGTGTGCCTGCATAGTTTTGTTTTAATTCAAATACTACTGCATGCTGGCTGCCACCACATTAGATATTCACTACGCCATTCAATACTGTGGCCTAAACAATTCACAATAAAGTTCTCATCGTGATAAATAGGAAAAAAAAATCTTTAACCCTTTATATTTTGTGGCTCTTTTTTGGCAAATGAATTACAATCAACATATAGCAGAGAGTCCAAAGTGCACAAAAGAACAATTACACTTGATCACGTTTACATTTAAGTGCTTAAGTAAGCAGCTACTATGAAAAAGCGAGAACATTACAAAATGAACATGACATGAAAAAGATTTACAAGGCGTGATGTAGAGCTTGGCGATACTGGTCGAAAATTATATTGTGATATTTTTAGGCTATATCTCAATACATGATATATATCTTGATATTTTTAAATCCATGTAGATATAATGACTCAGTCAGTAAAGGCAAAGATAGTCATCATAACGCAAGATCTCCCACTGTACGCAGTAGTGTGAAATGGTGTATACACTTCCCGTCTCCTAAGTGGGCGGAGTCACGTCTCCCATGGATACAGTTGAGAACCACCATCCCTCCACCTCGTCTCAAAGTGTTACAGTGTTGTGTCAGTTGATAAAGCAGATGGATTTGGCTTTGCATGTTATTTGTTTAATGTAAGTTTTAACTTTTAACTCATGGTTTCACATATAAAAACCTTTTAAATGTCCGTTTATGCCGGTTGCAAAGCACCGATTTCCAAATCTCTCAAGAATGTGTTGCTGGGACAGAGACAGGTCTCCAACAAAGTTAATTTTCTCCTGATGTGTGTGTCTGAAAAATGTCATTTTAGTGTCAAAATGTTCGAAAATAAGTGTCTTGTGAAAAATGGGTCCAATATGTATCTTGGTGACGATGACGTGAAAGAATTGGTTATAATCTGTGATCACGTTCATTTCTCCCACAAGTATGAATGGACTCAAGACTGCTTCTAGTCTCCTAAAGGGGCGGGGCCACAGTGAAGCCCATGTGACACTGATACAGGAAATGAACAGTCAGTGAGAGGTCTCACTTCCTGTTAACCATCTCTGGTATAGGTAAGCATTAAAACAGGTAAAACTGCCTGATAAGCTGAGAAAATTACATCACTTTACTGTAATGCAGCCTTTAAAATTAGGAAAAAAAAAAAGTTTATTCCGTATCATGATATAATAATATCCAATATCTAAGCCGATATATATAGTCTCCTGTCACAATATGATATAATCTCTTCATATCACCCAGCCCTAGCCCTGTGTATTATTAAAACAAAATCAATATATAATTTTGTAAATTCTAAGTTATCGTCAACACCTCTCCTGTACGCAGTCTTCTGGACAGCAATGTGATGCTCACGTCCTGCTGATCATGTCAGTACACATGATGGAGCGCGCTCAATAACTGACTTACAATACAACAACAGACGATATAAATTACAATTCACATGATCGCAATCATGCAGCAGTAAAAATACATGTTAGTTGAGCTTGAGCTGCATGTTACTGTGGGGAATAGTGGGAGGTGAGCCTCTGTTTTTAACAGACATTCTCCCTCTGTCGCTCATTCTCCTGCCTGCCTCTTAAACAACAAAAGCAGCCAAATATATCCAGCGGTGGTAAAAGAGGCTGTTGTGTGAACACGAGCAGGCTATTTATAGTTTCTGTGAGGCTTGAATCAGAGCAGCACATATTTGGTCAGAACAGTAAGCATCTCTAGTGGTATACACAATAAATACCTCAAGTGTGAAAAACATAAACTATATCTACTTGTTACCTGTGTGATCATGTTGATTTTTAAGTAGAAGAAGTGTTGTAGTGCGAGGGCACTTAGAGCCTGATATACTAAGATCTTACTTGTGTGTGCATTCTAACATATTGCATATTTTGTTGGTGTATGTTTTGAGCGTGAGAATAATTGCCTGATGCAAACATGGTGGAGGGGGCGGTATTTAAATGAGGGTTTTGCGTGTTTCGGTGGTTTCTGCATGGAGAGTTCAGAGAGTGACCAGCACAAGAACACAAAATAAAAACAAGAGGGAGGAGAGAAGCGGACGGAAGCGTATTGCTGCTACGCCATAAAAATAAAAGCACATCAGTATTACATTTTAACGTGATGGGTTTATTGTTAGAACAATAAAAGTTTAATGTTATAATGTGATATTTTTATGTTATAGCATATTTTCTCAATATTTTAACATACAAAGCACATCAGTAATGTTGTAATGTGAAACTTTAATTGCAATAACAATATATTATCTATATTGTAAAAATGTGAAAAGTATCACATTATAATATAAATTTTTGTTATAACAACATACTTATTATCACATTTTAACATGACCATTACTTGTTATAACAATTAAAAATTATCATATTATCACATGATATAGCATAAGTTTATTTTTATAACGTGATAAGTTTATTGCTATAGCAATATATTATCACGTTACAACAAGAAATGGCCACGATGTAATTAAATAAGTTTCATGTTTTAAAAACATTAAAAGTATGTTCTTAAAGTTTCATGTTATAACATGATAGGTTTATTGTTATAGCAATAAATCTATCACGTTAAGTGTGATACTGATCCATATTCTTTGTACCGAAGCAAAATGCTTCTGTAGGAGCGCGCTAGAGGAGACGCACTGTGTAAAAGAAAAGATTACTAGGCAGACAAATATGGATTTTATTTTCTTTAGGCTACAGTGGCTGTAAATGTTGTGTTTTGTTTGGCTACAAGAGTTCAAGTGCAAAAAACAGTTAAAAGCTGCTCTCAAAATAATGTAATAAATGAAAATTACAATGAATTAAGCACAGCCTGGAGCGTCTCAGAGAAGGCTCCAAATCAGCTCCCAGCACCTCCAAAAGCTCCAAAATTGCATCGCTTGACAGGCAATATGTATTCTTTGTTGACAGGAGTGGTAAAAATACATTCTCTACACATTCTTTTATTATATTCGTTTATGCCTCCTCACCTTCCCAATAACAGCAGGCGTCTGTGTGCAGCACTGGGCAGATGAACACCTCCTTTTCAAACGTATTAAAAACTGACGCAAACTGCAGTCGCTGAAATCGCTCTCAGGCTGATAAATCGCAATGCTTGTGTTAAATGAATGTATTTGCATTTTCTCCTCCCTGTATTTTGCACACTTGGTTATGAATATGACCCATGCTGCATATTCATTGAGGCAAAGGCGCTAAAGCGACAGCGTGCGCTATCAGGCTCATTTGAAAGACGCAATCCTCAGTGCGCACCCCGAGTAGATCAGTTTGCACATTTGTTCGCAGTTGATATCAAGTTTGCGTATTTTTACATAGGCGGACCTTTCGAAAATCAGGCCCCAAGTCTGTGTGCTATATGAATCTCCTGAGCCTTCGGTGTTTGATTGCTAATTGCTGGATGAGTTCTGTATAATGAACAAGACCATGACGATGATTTTGATTGCAATCATCATGTTGCCTGGAGCTTAATATCTCACCTGGTTTATTTGTTTAATGAGTAAACATGGAGGGACATGAATTCAATAGTCTGTTGTAACATTTATGATGAGTGACAGGACACACATGAAAGAAAAATTGCTCCACTTGACAGGCTGAAAAAAAGCCTTCTATACAGTACAATTATGAAAGCTAAGTGTTTTACATAAGAGCACTGAGTCAGCCCTTCAGTGTTCAGGAGGGGTTGTGTGTAAAGACTGTTTAATGTCATGTTTCTCTGCTTGTTCCCTATCTCCCTCTCTCTCTTCACACTCTCCTTTCCTGCAGATTAGATTGACTACATCCATCCACATCTCTAAATAAGACCATCTCCTGGAAAAAAACCTCATTAAAAACACGCGACAGGCAGAACTACCGGACACATGTCACAGGTATTACTCCTCACATGGTAAGAGTTTGTTTCCAGAGCAAGCAAAATGAGCCATCTGTTTGTCAGTTTGCCTTTACACTGCAGCAGAGCCGGTGTGTTTATGTGTGTGTATATGTGTCTGTGTATTTTTTATCTTAGTACTCCACATCACTCTCTGACTATTTGTGAAACGTCTGTCATCAATCTGTTACAGTTGTACAGGCTACACTTAGAACACAAACAACAACACACCGTACAGCTTCACAGCTCTGTCGAACAAAACGGGTTCAATTGCAAGTAAAAGGACCTAAAAAGTAACACGAGTGCTGCTCAAAAACAGATGTCACGTGATCTTTCCCATACAATCAAGAACTGTGAGAAGAGAGGTCAAACCAGGTTCGTCTAAATGAAACACCAAAAAGTAAACAACCCAAAAACCGTTAATTATCATTTATGACCTAAACATGGTTTATGTTTGTTTTGGAGAGCAAGCTTCTCTCCCTTCACAACTCAGTCGTCAAAATTCTTTATTTTTTTGTCCTTCATCAGCAACATTTTATATATAGCAAGCTAGAATGTTTGCAAGAAATACTTGATTTTCTCAGTGATAGAAAAGAAAAAAAAACTATAAGTCATTATCAGTTTAGGTTAATATTGTCACAGTAGCTGTTTTACACAGAGACCCCACGTCAGCATCGCGTTGAAGGCTCGTCAATAACCTGCCTTCTGTTAATTCAATGTTGTTTACACAGACGCGAGCAGTCTGTCATTTTACACAGCGAGCCGCAGCCACTGACTCAAAGGAGACGTCACTGGCACGAGGTTTAACAGCATCAGCTTCCTCCGTTAAGATAAATGTCTGGCATGCACCACAAACAGTAAAATTAGTGATTGAACTGTGTAAAAGTGGTCAAACGACGCTGACAGTGGTAACGTAACACAGTCATTGAATCCATCTCGTACAGAGCTGCTTCTGTCGATTTCATGTGAGTTTAAAAATGCCCGACATGCGCCACAATTGTGTGTCAAGTTATGTGTACAAAAACCTCTAGGCTACATGTTTACAGTGGGCAATTTTCACCATGTACATGTTTATGTTTCATGATTTAAGAAGAAGAAGAAGAAAAAAAAGACGGCTAGTTTTTTACAGATCAGCAGGCTGCTGCCTGTACCGGACTCTTTTTTCCTCTCTTCACAGCTTTGCGCTGCATCAATTGAAAGATTAGTCCATTCACCCATTCCTTTATTTCTTTTACACAACTGAGTTTGATACCAAAGTTTAAGAGAAAAAGTTATACAGGATAAAAATCTGTTTTTGTTTTTTTTTTCTAAATGTTTATGCAATATGCCCCCTGAACACGTCCAACCCCGACCACAAACAACTAAAGAAGTGATTACACTGATAAAACTCTTAGAAAAACTCCAAGAACAATGTAAAACAGTCAAACGTCCATCGTGTCATAATTATGTTTTATCCTCTGAGTTTATTTTTCCTCTTTCAAGATAAATGCCCCTGACCCGCCCTAACAGGTCTCCCATTTACACAGACGTCACCCGACCCAGGCTCCGATGCTGCCTACTGAAGGTGGGTTATTGGTGGTGCAACTGGGACCCCCACCCTGTGCTGCTGTTTAAACAGACCAGAGAGGCGCGTTAGAGGCACATTAAACCGACGCTGTGTAAAAGGGGCTATAAGGTCTGTTTCTTTATTGACCGACTTAAAAAAACCCTGATTTTTACAGATGTGTTTATCACTGCTGGTAAAGATACTCTGTGGTCGATTTGCTCTGGTGGCTGTCACTTAGATTCCAAGGATTATTTAAGCCATATCCGGAGAATCTTGTATGCTGACGACCCAGAGATACCAGGTGCTATCAGTGTTGTTATGCTATTGGCTCTCAAGCCTTTGCTAATCAAACTAAATTTTTAAAACGGTAAATTCACAGTAACAATAACTTTGTGGGGAAAAGTAGTTTGGGGTTTTTTTTGTTTTTGTTTTTTTGCAGCTTTCTGAAAGCTCTGTGGATTAATTATTTTTTAAAAAAACAACCACATATAAAGATAACCTTTGATTTGTCTTGTAATAGTAACAAAATACTGAAAGTAAAATGAGCATGTGGTTTAGTAGGTTCCAACCAGCAGCTTGCAAGTGATGTGTGAATCAACTTGCAAAACAGGGAACACTCCAGTTTAAAAAATGAAGACTCGACAACAATAGCTGAACCACTCCACCACCTCCATCCCACCATAAAGCATTATTCAAGATCTACAACCGAAAATCGCAGACCTATTTGTGTTAGATTTCTGGGTAATGTTCTTATCGTGTATCATTGACTAGATTACAATGCAACATTTTTTGATCTGTCTCTAAAATGGGTTGGGAACAGTCAGAACTTCTGAAAAAAAAGGTTGCAGAAAGGTTTGATTTCATTTCATTGCTTCCAGCCCCATGCTGAGGCAGCGTGTGGTTATGAGCATGTGTCTGCATTCTGACTGTGCGTTAGTGCTACAAAGCACCAAGAACTGTGACTGTGTATCTGTCATTGTGCAGGAAGCCCTGCTGTTCCTCTGGTTTTCAGGGCTCCTCAGGCCATGTTACGCTGTAATGGCACATCTAATTGTATCATCAATCACTAACAATGCTACCAAAGTCCAGTCTTGCAATCTTGCACACACACACACACACACACACACACACACACACACACACACACAGGGGTGTGTGAGTTCAGCCTCGCCCTCCAGA
>JAQLOL010000021.1:6230445-6250846 GCA_029783665.1 Naso thynnoides | reverse complement strand
ATATCGCTGTATGTTGCATCTGGCAGCACTGGTCCGTGCCAAAATGCTAATGTAAGTCTGTAATACGGGGCAAGAAAAAAAAAACACCTTGTTGATCTATGTAGCAGAAGGAGGACGAACAATGAACAGTGTCGGGGGTGAGACGAGGTGAAATGTCAGTGTCTGTATCTCGGAGTGAATCACCTCCTCCCCCCCTCACCTTGAATGGTCCTTGTTTCTGTCTCCCTGTGTAGATTGGGCTGGAGCATGAGGAGCAGAAGCTGGAGATTAAACGTCAGGTGACAGAGCTAACCCTGTCGATGCAGGAACGTGAATCCCAGATCAGCAACCTGCAGGCAGCTCGCCACGCTCTGGAGAGCCAGCTGCAGCAGGCCAAGACGGAGCTGGAGGAGACCACTGCAGAGGCTGAGGAGGAGATCACTGTACTCAGAGTGAGACAGAGAGAAAGCAGAAGAATGCTAAAGTCAGTGTATTCTCCGATGTTATATAAGGCAGGCTGTAAAATCTCTCCCTATGTCCCTATGTCTCTCTCGTCATATCCGCTAGGCACACAGAGACGAGATACAACGCAAGTTTGATGCCTTGAGAGACAGCTGTGCGGTAAGCTGCTCATTCCTTTTTTCTGCTCTGTCACTCTCTCCAGCAATAGACTGCTCCTCTGGCATTGAACTCCAGCTGACTCATCACCTATCATCACTCATAAATAGCAGCCCAAAGCAGTCATAATGTTTCAGTCCATATGTGCTTCCTTCTTAGGCAAAGTGGGCCTCATTCAAAAATTCTTCTCCTGTACTTCCTGTAATTACAAACACTTTCTCCGTCTCTTCACGCTCATCTTACCTGTAGGTTATTTTGGCTGAAAATTACACTGCTGCTCACAAGTTCTGTATCACTTGCGACAAAAACTTCTGAGTAGTCCCTCATGCTTTTGGATTCTCCAAAATTCTCATGACTGACAACTGAAAGAGCTGAAAGAGGCTAAGACCTTTGTAAGCAACAGTCAAATGAAAAAATAAGAAATCAGCATTTATTGGTAAAGAAACTGGAAGCTTGGCATTAAATTCTGGGCAGATTTAAATAGAAACAGGTTCCTGTTTCACTGTTGAGTACACAATAATGCCTGGAACAAACTGGAATAAACAGGCGTGTTGCTTTGGCACAGCTGTTCTTAAAACTTCAAAATAGAGTCAGAAGGTAAGCGTGAGGTTAGCACTTTTGTAATTGGATCATATATTAAGCTTATTTTCATCCAACTGCTGAATAAACTGAAGGGCCAAAAAAAACTGGATCCTAAAACCAAACAGAAATTAAGAAGAGGGGCTCCCTGGTGGCTTCGTTTTTAGATCAGGCACCCCTAATTGTGTACTTTACATTAGTACACTTCAATGCAGTATACTTATTATGTCGTGCGCTAATCTCAACAGGGCAATGTTGTCCCAAATTGCATGCTGCCTTTTTGCACTTAACAAAAGTGACAATAGTTTTTTTTTAACAGCTCTTCTTCTTTTTAAACAGGAAACTGTAAACAGACTATGGACAACTATCACCAATATCTGACAGCTACACAAAAAACAAACGCACACCACAACGTGCCTGATTGAAATGTGCCACTGTAGCTACGAGCATGTTAGCTAGCTAACGGATGCTAACAGTGCCAAATCATTACAGACCCAACACACAGCAGCGATGGCAGCTATCTGACAGCAGTATGTCCACATAGTGGCGCTTTGTGCAAAAATATAGAACTTGCAACATTCACAGAGGGGTCTGAAGTGTCTGAGGGTGTGAAGTGTTCGTTGTTCCACGCTCAATTTTTGAACCTTTTTAAGTGAGCAAGTAGTACACTGCATTTTCACAAACTTTTCAGTGTGAACGCACTTCGCACACTTATGCACTTAAAATATTAAGTATTTTGTATAGAATTATTCAGTTTGGATCACAGCATTTGTCCTTGCTGCAGTGGCCGTGGGTTCAGTTCCACCATGTTGCCCATTGCTGCCTTCACTCTTCTACGTTTCCTGTCCTGTCCTTCAGCTGTCCTATCAATAATTGCACAAAATCTATTGAATTTATTAACACAAATAAATTGTTCTTCTTTTTGGTCAAAAAATAAACATTATACTGTTTTTATTTATGCAAAAACAGTAGCATACTACTCACCACTTCAGTTTACATCATCTCTTGACTGGTGACGTGTATGTCCAAAGTTCCACTTAATGCTTTTAGCACTTTTCAAAACATTGTGTCTATGGTCTAAACGAAAGTTGCTCTTCCAAATAATTGGACATTTTTACGTAAGTTGCACATTTATCTCAATTGAATAGTTTGTTGTTATGGAATCATGTTCCAGAGTAATAGAAAGATTAAGGTTTTTTTTCTGTCACTGTGGTTGTTTGGCACCTTCACTTTCTAGGTCTTGTTTTTAGCGAACACAGCGTGTCACTGTTAACACATACTGAGTGACTTATCCAATGTTTTTGTCAATGATGGGTAATTTCCTTTCTGTGTGTAGAAATATTTATTTACTCTCACTTTAAAAAGAAAACACCGTCTTGTCATCACCCGTAGCCACCTTTTTGTGTAAGATACATCTTTTATTGCACAGTTGAAAGTATAACTTCACTTTAGAAATATAAATCCAGCAGCCGTTTTTAGGTTATCCTTTTTTTTCGTTTTAATTTTTTTTTAAAAATACAAATAATGTTAAATTGTTACAAATCCCAAAGATTTTCAAACTTCAAGTTACTTGATTTACCAGTTTCACAGGTTCATATTGGAATTCTTGCAGGGTGTTCTTGGCTTCTTGGCATATTTTTGTTTAGGTCAGTAGGCAGAGCAGGTCATCTACCAATCAGAAGGTCGGTGGTTCGATCCCCAGCTCCTCCAGTCTACATGTTGAAGTGTCCTTGGCAGTGGTGTAGTAGTGTCTGGAGAAGTGGTATACCCTTAATTAATGCCCCTAGTTTTTTTTAAAGTGGCCCATCAAGCAAAGGTTAAGCGCCCTTTTGTACGCAGGGACGTCAGCCACAGCGACACCTAAGACCACTCTTGAATATTTAGTTCATTCAGAAATGGGACAGTAGTCGGCCTTTTTGCACATTGTCACTTTAACTTCTGCTGCTTGTCCTCAGGTAGTAAGAAGGATCATTGTGAAATTAACATTAGCCACAAGAGAGGTTGAGATTTTGCATCAATACTGGTCCACGGTTAGACTATGGGGTGAGACAACTACATAATTAGGCATTTTGATTGAACTACTCCTTATTTATCAATCCATCCACACATGAAAAAACAAACAAACTTGCAAGTAGTCAGTGGGCCAGTAGTTTCTTTTGTAAACAGTCTATTGGAAAAGCTGATTTGCAACAGAAAAGATCAGAAGTGGGTTTACTCAATGCAGACTGAAAAATAAGTGGGTATGTTCTCTGTATACCTGCGAATGCACTACAGCACTGGTCCTTGGGGCAAGACACTGGACCCCAAATTGCTCCTGATGGCTGTGCTGCTGGTGTGTGTGTGTGTTTGTGTGTGTGTGTATGAGTTTGTGATGAGCAGGTTGGCTATTTGCAGAGAAGCCACCTGCCGTTAGTGTGTGAATGTGTGTGTGTGTGTGTGTGTGTGAATTGGTGAATGCCGACTTGCGCTGTAAAAGCGCTATGTGTTATCGGATGACTAGAAAAGCTTCCTATGAATACAGTCCATTTACCATTAATTAAACTCTGTTATTGTTTTCACTAATTTTTTGTTGTTAGTGTGGAGCCCTGGTGTCCCACTAACCTTGTTGTCATATTTCAAATGCCTCGAATAAACACCAAGACCATCATGGTCCTTCTTTATCTCATTGCCCTACTTTCAAGATCCTCCCACTTGCAAACTGTTCAGAGAGCACTGTCCATAGAATCAGCTGGCGACTGTTCAGGCAAACACAGCCAAATTCTTCAGCAAGCGGTGCTTGAAATGCCACCCTGTTTTCTGCTCGGATGTGCAATTTTTGGTCTTTTCATTCTGTCTGTCTGTCGAACACTTTGGCCCGGAGCGAGATATCTTGACAACCACGGGCCAAATTGTTCATTAAATTTAGTATGGTCCCCAGGGGGTGATGCTTAAACCTTTGACATATAATCCAGCAGCAGCTTTAGTGCTCCATCTACTCCAGCGCTCACACCAGGCTGTTATATCTATTTGAGCAGACAGACATGCCTGCCATACCTGACATGTACATAACATACTCCTGCTGTTGAAAGGGTGAAGTTTTCTGTTTTGTTGTTTTGTTTTTGGCCTCATCAAGTCAAGTAAAAAAACAACTATGCACACAAGAAATTGCATAAACAACAGACTGCAGTCAAAATTTGCTGACTGCATTATTTTTTAAGTTAAGCCACACTACTTTGAAGACTGTAGAAACACTTTTGCTCTCAGTATGTTCTTTGTTGTGCGTAATGGGGATTGTTTTTATTATTCAACAGTAGGAGCAGTGGCGCTAGTGGGAATGTCTGTTTGTATCTTTTTTCTTTTTTTTAAATAGAAAAAAAAACTATTTATCAAGGGGACATACACACTTCCTGTCTTCACACAGCTAACATTAGCAATATGATGAAGTTTGTTTTGCTCATACAGACATATGACAAAAGTGATGTTTTTTTGTTTTTTTTTTTACAGATTTGTTTAATTAGAAAAACATGAAATCCTAAGCAAATCTTTTGTCTAAATACACATTTCTTTTGTGTTTCAAACAAACATGCAACACAAAAACACAAATCCAGTGCAAATTTTCATGAATTATTCTTAATTTAACATTTGCAGTCTATGTCAAAATGTTAATGATAAAAACAAGAATTTAGAAATAAAACAGCGGATCCAAAACCCCCCCTTCTGCCTACCCATCTCCCAACCACCTCTCACCCACCTCCCCAGTATGGCCCTCCACCCTCGTACAGTAATTTTCATGTATTTTTAATCCGCACACTTTCACATACAATTTACTTCAGATAGTAAACTTGGGATTGATCTAGGAAGAGTTGCAGTTTTACAGCCGTCTTGTTCCAAAGAAGGTAAAATGTTGGGAAGCGATAAAAGATTTTGTTATATTGTTTCTACCAGGGTAGCTTCCTTTAATATATTTGGTTGCATATGATTGTTTTGTGCAATGTTTTAGTCAGTGACTGTTCATTTTTAGACTTGCTCTGTTACTCATTAGCTCAGTTGTGTTACCAAAAAAATGTACTATATCTGTATAAAGTATTTTGTGGTTTTAGTTTTAGCCTTATAGGTATAAGTTACAGCTCACCTATGCTACTCTACTTCACTCTACCTCTACCTACTTCAGAGAGAGCACAGATGTTACTCTGTGTTTTACTGTCACTGCACAGTAAATGTTAAATTTATGTTCATCAAGAAATTATTAGACTGATTAACTGCCTCTTTAACTGGGCTTTTAATTTGCCGTATACCACAGCGCCCCAGCCTTCCCGAATGGTGTTGAGCTACTTGCATTCAGCAGTGCTGAGGATGTAAAGCTGCGGATGTGATTTGCTTCAGGTCTGCAAGTTGCTCTATAAATTTGGATGACAGACAAGTAGAATAAATACAGAAGCTTGCCAGATCACCACTGTATCCATTGCGGTGTTGACTTTCTCACCCTGGCTTAAGTATTTCCTCACTGCTATCAGTCGCCTGCCTCGAGGGAGCAGAAGCACTGAGTCAGTACGGAACAGACAGCTAATTTATGTGCTTTAAAGCCTTGCCTCGTTCCCCTTGCCACCTGGAAGTTTTGTGTTGTGCACATGTTCCCATAAGAGCTGAGAATGAGGGGCTCTTAACAGGCAGCCTCAGCAGCCTCTAGCCCTCAATTCCCCACAGCCTGCACAGCAGTCAAGGCTGATTAAGGGAACAGATGGATGCTGATGAAATGATTAGCCCGCTCCTTGCTCTGAATGCTGCCTGGGTTAAACAAGTGGCCTGAATATCATCCCAATTCTGTATTATATCACTAACCTAGATATCTGCATCATGTAATAATGCAGCAGTGGATTTCGGACTGTGTGGGGTGTTTCAGCGAGCACTGGCAATGATGAGCAATAATATTAACACAAGGCTATGCTGTATGCATGACTGAAAAGACAACATGCATTTGTTGTGTCAACTGAGAGGACATTACAATCCAGTAGTATTGCCTTTTCCACAGTCTGTGTTTCAGCTTGTCTGATGAAGAAACTGTAAGGCGTCTTTTTGTAACTGGTATACACAAATGATTAATTAAGACTTAATTGTTTATTAATTTCAGTCTATGGAGACAGAAATAGAGAAGGAAATGTCTTGAAGGGCAGAAATTGGATCTTTTTCAGTGATGATTGTGGTTTATTAGTAGTTGTTTGGGGAACAATTTAATTTGATAGTCCCTTGTTGACACTCTACAAGCTATCAGTAAATATTTAGTTGCACGTCAGCAGTGTTTCAGTTAAAATTCAACAACACTTAAACTGACTAGAATACTTTTATACATAACAAGGAAGACTATTCTCAAATTTTGGAATTCAAAGGACACCCCAGCACTGGACAACTGGTATAAGGGAGTACTGAGGATACTTCCTCTGGAAAAATAGACCTATGCTCTCCATGACAATGTGGAGGGTTTTAATTAGATATGGCAACCGGTTTTGGACACAGTGGACCCCTCTGGCTTGAACTTTGTTCTACCTGATTAATTATCTGGGAACTAACTACAGCATACCCTAGTAATTTGAAAGTTAACATGTCAGCCTGGCAGTGTGTGTCAGTGTGTATTTATTTATTTATATTGTGTTTTGTTTTGTCTGTCTATCTCAGTTGGGTTTTTTTATTATGTTTGTAAAGTTGTGATTCCTGCTGTTTGTGTTTAGTTAAAGTGGTTCAAAATTACAGAAGAAAGTGGTTCTCTATTTAATCAGTTCTCTCACATGTATACGTGTATACATGTTTAAAATATAAGTATATGATATATGTATACCTCAATAAAAAGATCTAAGAAAATAATAATAATAATAATAATAATAGTAATAATAATTCAACAGACAAGTAACATGCAGTCAACTAACTGCCAGTTGACTACATGGTGCATATCAAGTGGTCTACAGATTGGAGAAGGTCCAGCTGAAGAATCAAACATCCTGTTACCTGACACCACCACACAACACGCCCCTGATGTCTTTCCCCAAATCTAACCAAGTGGTCTTGGTGCCTAAACCGAAACATTTCATTTAATAAAAATGATTAATATGCGTGTCATATATTATCACTGCATGAATGTGCTCTGTTGATAAGTTATAGACTTTTACTGTTCTCAGCTGTTTTTAACTTTTTTTGAATAGTCCTAACACATGTTTACAAATGCTTTGTGACAAATGTTTACTAATAGCCTGTTGATAGTCAACTATAGATTACTATCATGCTCTTGATCATATGTTGACATCACACTATTGACTTTTAACTGACAATAGTCAATTGTCAGTCTTAGAGGATGCTTACTCAATGTACAGATAGTTGAATATTAGTTAATAAGCTGTTGTAACCAAACATGTTGACAGCCAACAGACATTTTTTAGTTGAATATTAACTGACACACTGTTGACATGTGACTGAATATCTACTGATAACTCGTGGAGTGTCAACAGACGGACTACCAAAATAAAGGTGTAAGTAAGATGGCTGCTTCATATACTTTCCTGTCTTAGAACTGGCATTCTGTTGACCTCCTGCAGGTGATCACAGATTTGGAGGAGCAGCTGACCTCACTGACTCAGGAGAACGCTGAACTGAACCGCCAGAACTTCTACCTGTCCAAGCAGCTGGATGAGGCCTCTGACGAGAGAGAAGACCGACTGCAACTCAGCCAGGATGTGGACAGGCTGCGTCGGGAGGTGGCTGACAGAGAAATGCACCTTAACAACCAAAAACAGGTACCTGGCTGCTGGTGGCCATCTTGTTATGGAAATATATATGTGTGTCTTGTGTGTGCATGTTCTTATCCTGCTCATGTGCACAAGCAATGTTGTATTATGAAAAAAACGACATTCAGTCTCACTTCATGTAACATGGCGTTTATTTTCTTAGTGTCCAACTTCATTATTTTCACTCAAAGTTAAAACAAAATACAGCACGTTGTTGAGCACAGTCAGAACTGTTTGATTTTTCTCATTAGCAGCTCATGTGGTTAAAGCTATGAACTTGAATCTCCTCTGGCTGACTTCTGCCTTCGCCATACGCCCCCCAGTGTTTGTGGTAAATGTTACACTTAAACACAAAAATACATTCCCTCCACAGTATTCAGTATATTGATCCATACTCTGATTATTTTTTAGTAGAAACCCTGTAGTAAAAGATACTTTGGGGAATTTTTCACCACTAGTAGTTATCCAGAACAGTATCTTTACATGAAGGCCTCTGTTTTGTTAGTTATTTTGTAGGCACAAAGGTGATGTGATGCGCAAACATGCCGACTGATTGAAAGGGAAGACTCTTGGAATGGTCCAAATGCCCTTTTTCAGACTTTGGACATTAATTGGTGTTACTGAACAAACCTCCGAATGTCCATTCTCACAAAAACATGTTTAGAAAACAAGAATATGGTAAGCCTATTTAATGCTCATTCATAATCGAAAGCGACAGGACTTTCTTACTCTTAACAGTTTGTATTAAAAGCATCTTTGTACAGTTTAACACGATCACTGTTTATTGACTGAACCCAAGACAATGTGACCAGAAACTTACTTTCTTTAAATCTTGTAAAAGTCACAACAACATTCTAATCTCTTAACAGACGGTAAAGCCTGGCCAGATAAAGTGGAAAGTTACTTTTTATACAGAGATTACCAACCTATATCAAGCAGTTTAATCAATCTTGTCCATTCCTTCCAAACTCCTTCTGTGGAAACAACAAGATGTGCGCTCTCTCGCTGTTCCCCACAGTAACTGGAGAGAACACGGTGGTTCCACCTCACTGCTACCCAAGCAGAACTTTTTTGGGAGGGAGGGTTATCTAACCATAAATTACAAACAAATACAGCGGTACTGGGATGGTCTGACTAAATGTAGCCCATTTTCACTCAAAAATGCCTTAAAATAATTGAAAGGGTGATAGTAATAACAATTTAAACAAGCAACAAAACAACCCGAACCCTCCAAACCCTGAACTGAAAATTGGAGCCAATGTGCTGAGCAAATTACGAACCATTCAAATGTTTGGGGCCTGCCCCAGAAGACTGCCAGCTAGCAAACATGGATGTAAACAGCACAAGTTTTATATGTATCAACAATATGGCTTGCCAGAAAGTTTAGAAGGAGTCTGTTAAACACTTTTCTTCAGACCTCAGAGTACACTTGTGTGGTTAGGTAAGTAACAGTGAATGTTAACAGAAACATCTTTTTCTTTTAACCAGAAAACTTCACAGGCCACCTTTAAATGAACAGTGATATGACATACTGACTACATTCCACACGCACTGTTCTGTCAGTACTGTTGTGTGAGTAGTTGTGTGTGTTTTTAGTTGAAAGCTGTTTCAGAGGAATTTGTGCCCTGACATGACTGACATTAATTTAAAGTGGGAACAGTTGCATTCCTCTGTCCATTCTCTCTCTGTAACACCTCGGATGGGTTGCTTATCTGTCACCAAGTAGATAAACGAACAGCTGACTTTTGGAACCAGTCACAGTGCTTACTACTGAGCCAACCTGTCTCTATACTCTATACTGTACTATATAACCTGTCACTATATGTATTTTTCAAATTTCTGCTAAAATATGTGATGTCATCAGTTGAAAACTAAAAAAAAAACAAACACACACACGCACAAAAAAGGAAACAACAGCTTTCTGCTCTTTCTGGTTCATGTTCCATCCCCCTCCCCGCTTCCCACTCACAGCCAGTCAGACGCCAGGTTTTCACTTACTCACATTATGCGATATCTCCTCACTACCTTTGACAGGTGACCTAGACATCTCTCCCAGCTCTGACAGTGTTAAGTGTAAATCAGGCAAGAGAAACCCTGGGAATATTTCTGCATTGTTATGTCCTGTATTCTGGATGCAGTGAGAGAGAGAGAGCGCGAGCGAGGAGGCTGTGTAATGTGTGCGCGGCCCCTGTGGGAGGATATGTGTGTGGGTGTCCAGCAGCGCTCTCGGTCCTGCTGGTTGTGTAACAAGCATTGGAAGTCATACACGAGGGATGGGGTGGTGTGTAGGAGGGATGTGTCATCCCCATCACTCCCAGGTCGTGTCAGCTGTGGAAGCGTTGGACTTCAGAGGGCCTTGCAGTAGCATAAGCTATATTTGTCTCTCACTGCTTTGTCTAAAGACATGAAACGCAGTGTTTTGTGTAGGCCCTGTGAATAACACAGAAGAATGTTCTGTCCAAACATGTCATTTTAATAACTCCACAGGAGTGCTAATGCTGTTTTTGTGAACACAGTTTTAGAGTTTATGTTAAAACTGACGATACACAAAGTTATTTACATGGTAAGTTAACCAGTTAACCAAACTTGCAGTTGCAATTCCTTGCAACTCAAGTGTTTGATGTTTTGCTACTGCAGATGAAAATCATGGAGAAAAGGCGGCACACCACTGCCCGTATAATCACTCATCACAGCCTGTCAGTGGGCAGAAATAATAAGCTGAGACCAGAAAGGTGACAGTGGTGGAGTGTAACAAAGCATATTTATTCAAGGGCTTTTCTTAAGTACAATTTAAAGGTATTTTACAGGAGTACCTCCTTTACATGTACAGTAAATGCATCCCTGTAGTTTGCCTTAATTACATTTCATGCGAATTTTAATTTTAAAGGAGAGCTATTATACTTTCCCATCGTTTCTGACCTATAAATGTTGTTACAGTGTTGGATACTCGTGTTAAACGATGCCAGTGTCACTTAATGAGGTTCATGCATTTGGAAGTGAGTCCTGCAAGCTGTTTCAGTTGGCTCTGCACGCTGTGTTTTACAGAGTTTTTTTTAACAGTGTTTGTCCAGTGACATTAATGCGTGCTGGACGGCCTTATATGGGCATGCCAGCTCGTGCGCACAGCGCTGTGCCTGACTCTGCTCCGGCACCGCTGCACTCTGCTCTCTGCTTCAGGGATTACTGTCAGCACTTTGTTGGAGATGGCCCAGGTAAAAGTTTTTTTTGCACGTGAATGAAGGACAGTTAACTTTGTTAAACTTTCTTAGGAGGCAAACACCAGACAGAAGTTGATGAGGTTTCTGTTTCTTATGGATTTTTTTTCCGTGTTGATTTATTTACTTCCTCAACATGAGCGCATAAGCGGGATTAACGGGTAAATTGCTGCTGAAGGACCGCATGTTGCTTTGTAGTGTTGAAGAATTGGAAGTGTAAGCTGTTAGTAACATTTTATCATCGTGTATCGTGTTCCAGCTGTGTTTATTTAGTGTCAGTAAAGCGCTTGCAAGTACAGCAGAGTGTGGAGGCATGAGAGAAAGGGGGGGAGTAACTGACACAGACCATTTAGAGAGAATGCAGAAAATAGAAGTAAGAGAGAGAGCAGGAGTCACAGTTTTCTGAAGATCTACAGACTTTACTTTTCAGTCAGTTGTGTCCAGCTGCTCAAAAGGAGTCCAAAATCAAAAACCAAGACCTGAAAATGAATGTAATATGTCTTCTTTAACTTAACTACATTTATTTTCTAAAGCAAAAGTTACATTTTAACATGTAACAGTAAAATTAGCTTCCTGTTGACCAGCTACAACATCAGAAGTAAATAAATATCACTTACAGTAAACAAGTATATTACATTTATTCAATACTTCTTTAATGAATGTATCTTTAAATCTTGGTAATGCTGCTTTAACGTAGGCAAACTATCTGAATACTAGACTGCACCATGGTCAGGTGATAATCATTTTTACACAATGCAGATGACCCAAGCTGTGGGATGAAGGGTACTCAGTCATTGTCAGCCTAAGAGGTACTGTTCCTACCCTCCTTAGTGGAAGAGAGAGACTAGTAAACAGTTTCCCTAACCCACCGGAGAAAATATAAAAAATACCAAAAAGTCAACATTTTCAATGTCAGTAAGAATTTGCCACAGGCTAGCTTTTCTTATTTTATAGAATATATAATAATCAACATGAGGATAAGTAGTAATATCTTTATCAGGGAGCAGTGGTAGTTTTTTGTCAGTAAATTTGAAGCTGTTGAAATACAATGCTGTCTTTATAACTCCTTTAATTAAGTTGCCTTTCTTGCTGAGAACAGCTGACAGCCTCAGGTGTTGAGCTGTTTTTGGCACAGTTGGCGTGTCTCATCTAAATCCTGTTTTGTACCAGAACCTTGAGACACTGAAGACCACGTGCACCATGCTGGAGGAGCAGGTGATGGAGCTGGAGAGCCTGAATGACGAGCTGATGGAGAAGGAGAGGCAGTGGGACGCCTGGAGGGCAACCCTGGAGGAGGAGAAGAACCAGGCTGAGCGGAGGACCAGGGAGGTCCAGAGACTGCTGGACACGGAGAAGCAGAACAGGTTACAAGCACAGCCTGAACTCTGTGTAGAAGAACCATTTATTTCTGTGTCCAGTTAGTGTTGTACTTCAGTTTACTGGACAAACTTAGGTAAGGTCAGCACCTTGATATGTTTGTATCGCAGCTCCAGTTGAGGTCAGAGGACTCAGAGCAAAGTTTCTCCACCCATGTTGGCTTCAGTAATTCATGACATAATTTAACCTCAGGACATTTTGAGAAAGTCTTAAGATTTTCTTTTCTCTGCACTGGAAAAAAATTCTTCGTTCTGAATGTTGATGTTGCTATCAGCATTGGATTTGGCTCCCTCCGCCTACACACACTGAATGCAACAGGTTTAGACATATTCTCTAGGGTTCGTCCAAAGGTATTCTGGGAAATGTATAAAATTATTTCTGAGTTGGTGTAGGCTGGGTGGTGATGAGAAGTCGGTGCACAGAATGCATATTAAAAGATGTCTTTACTTTTAATCCGAAATCAAAGTCTCCACCACTGCAACTGTGTAGAAATACAAGAATATGTACCCACGTCGTGCATGAAAGTGGATTTAATTTATATGATGTAAATGACAACCATAAATTAGTTAGACAAAAATAAACATTACAGTTTAACTAAAAGAGTATGTATTTAAAGACTGAAGATAACTAATGTCAACAATGGTTTTGTGCTCCAGGCTTCGTGCAGAGCAGCGCAGCTCTGAGTCCCGGCAGGCTGTGGAGCAGGCAGTTAAGGAGCACAAAGCTGAGATCCTGGCCCTGCAGCAGGCCCTCAAAGACCAGAAACTCAAAGCTGAGAGCCTTGCCGACACTGTAAGCATAACCATGCTGTTGAATTACTTTGTGTGGTTAGCAGGTGTTACAGCAAACTCTCTCTGCTTGCCATTCTTAGCTGAATGATTTGGAGAAGAAGCATGCCATGTTGGAGATGAACGCCCGCAGTTTGCAACAAAAACTTGAGAGTGAGAGGGATCTGAAGCAGAGGCTGCTGGAGGAGGTACATTTATTGTTTTTTTATGCATTATATATGGATTTGAGTGTTTAAGTTAGGGCTGTCAAGATTTTTTTTTTTTTAAATGGAATTAAAAAGTGTATTGCAATTATTTGTATTTGTTATTGCAGGTTTAAAATAGCATTATTTGCATTTTACAACAGACTTTAAGTCCATATTAACAATATAAAGCAATTCTTACCAGTGTAACTTGATTTGGAATCAAATGTCTACTGGAGTACATCTTTTACTTAAGTCATGTGCGGTAACAAGGAAGAGACGGAAAAAAAGAGAGAGAGAGAGAGAGACAGGCAGCACTCGCCCACTGCTAGTTAGCTTAGCTCAAACACTGGTAGTCAATAGGAAGTGCTAGCCTGCCTCCACCTAAAGTAATCAAATAAACTTTCCAACAGCTCTAAATGTTCCTGTGTGCTTGTTAAGACTCATCTAATTACCATGTTATGTAATTTTTAGACTCAGATTAGCACTTTATGTCATTTTAATTCATTAACAGATGTTTTGTTTTTTTGACCTATTTACAAGCACATCTGTGGTGTTTTGCACATGCGCCATGTGGTTTACTTTTGGTTCATATTTGATTCTAAAATTACATAAAGTGCTTGGTAAATGAAAAAACAAGCACACAGGACTGTTTAGAGTTGTTGGCGAGTTTATCTGATGACTTTAGGCAGAGGCAGGCTGGCACCTCCCACTAACCACCAGTGTTTCAGCTAAGCTAATTAGCCGTGAGTGAGCTCTGCCCGTCTCTTCCTTGTTACAGCATGCACAGTTGAAAGAATGGTATCTATCTTCTTGTCTGGAACTTAGGAGGGAAGCAAATGACAACAAAAAAAAAAAGTTTGCGTATCCCTTTAACAACATTGTCAGTCTCAGCACAGATCTGTTTGGTAGTTTGGTATTGTTGGCCTTATACTTAAAGAAACTGCAGTCTGTGAGTGGTGAGAAAGCACTTTTAGAAGACATAGGCAGTCGTTAAAGCCACTGCAGCCATGTTGCGGCTTCACCCTACTCAACTTACTGGAACAGTTGCAAACCCTTAGTAGTACAAGTCATTGCACACCAAAACATGTAAAAATAGGACTCAAGTTTAAAAATACAGCTTTCACCCTTAGGAAATCTTCTTCCAGCAACACAGAGAAAATTATACATCTTTTTTTTTTCATATTCCGACCAGTGCTCCTTATCATGAGTTAACTGAACTGGATGTGTAAAACCAGTTAAGTTCACCTTTTATTTCCACTGCTTTGTTTGGCTTTGACTACATATTTATGTACCAATGAAAACAACTGAGTAAGAAAAAAGTGCATACATATCCTCCTATATGAGTCTGTAAAAAGTTATTTAAAATGCAGGGAAATGTAGCAGAAAGAATACAACATGGATCACAACTTACTTTTCATATAGACTGAAATTTGTTATTAGATTTCTTCACTAATTTCTGGTAGTAAAATTTAGTTTGTAGTCTAAATTATCTGGTTTGTGTAGCTTTTCTGTTTTGTACCTTTGATTCTCAGGGCATGTTGTTGGCCAAAGACATCCGAGACAGAGAGAGAGGAGGTCGGGCAGAGATCAGAGTGATCGAGGGTGAAGCAGAGAAGAACTCTCCTCAGAACATGGAGATCCTGACCGGTGTTCTTGGGGAAAGAAGCTGTGGACTGATGGATGGACCTCCAGATGAAACAGCTGACCAGGAACAGCAGTCAAAACTGAGACTTTACCTGTGAGCTGCTCCTTAACCCTGATGACGATTCATCCATATGCAGTTTATGTGATGTTAAATATTTCCTCTTATCCATTTGTGCCTTTATTTCACAGTGTGTCTGATGCTGAAGGGCAGATGAAGGTCAAAGAAGTGGCTACCAGACCACTGACTCAGGATCTGCTCGACCATGATGTAAGTAGGTTGATACACTACACATTATGGCCACATAAGGTTGAATTCCACAATAAAAATTGACAGTCACATTAACTTAAAGTTTTGAACTTGTGGCACTGCTGTTTAATCTCAAAGCGGTAAAGATATTTTATTTGCCGATGGTCTGAAATTACGTAGTCATGTATGCTGAATGTAGTAATCTATCTAGGACTGCTACATCCTGGATCAAGGAGGGATGAAGATCTTTGTGTGGAAGGGAAAGAAAGCAAACAAAACTGAAAGACAGGCTGCCATGAGCAGAGCTTTGGTGAGTTACTCCACATCAGATCTTTCAAATATATCATTGGCTTGTGTTTGATTGCTTTGCATTCTGTATTTTAAAGCAGTTAGTCCTCACAAGGAGGATTTATTGGAGGATTGTTAGACTGACTTAGCTTTGCGATGTGTTCCAAATGAAGTGGCAACTGGGTACATTTCCCATGTTCTTATGACTGGCTGCTGTAGGAGTTCATCAAAGCAAAAAACTACCCCATTACTACAAATGTGGAGACAGTCAACGATGGGGCAGAGTCAGCTCTCTTCAAGCAGCTGTTCCAGAGGTGGACTGTAAAAGACCAGACTCAAGGTCTGGGCAAAGTGCATACAAGAGGGAAAGTGGGTATGTTTGTTTTTAAACAAAAAAACTGGCTTAATGTGCCTATTTCTGATTGAAAACTCCCAGCTGGTTGTTGAGTAGCCTAACGATTTTGTTTTGCATCTGTGTTCTGCTGTAGCTCATGTAACACAGGAAAAATTTGATGCCTCTCTGATGCACGTGATGCCAGAGGTCGCTGCTCAGGAGCGAATGGTGGACAATGGAACTGGTCAAGTGGAGGTATCTGTGACAATTTAATCATATATTTACTTGGAGGACCAAATTCCTCTCCTCTCTTCCCTCTGATGTGACAGTATTGTAAGGATGAGCGTTGGTACCTTCAAAAATATTAACATAATTAATTTTGATCAATAATCATTAATAATGAAGATATAATGACGAAGTGGGTAAAGGCAAGTAATAAAACAAGTAGAGCTGTCTTATAAATTGGGAAAATTATATCACTTTAATGCAGCCTTTAAAATCAGGAAAAAAACATCTATTCCATATCATGATATAATGATATCCAATATCTGAGACGATGTATAGTCTCATATCTCAATAATGATATATCTTTATATTGCACAGCTCTAGCTGCATATTTAGATCAATGTATGCTAATACACTGTCATCTTGTATACAGCGGATTAATTTTGGATTAATTTCGAAAGGGCAAAGCTACTCTCCTATCACCAAACTGGCAGCCTCCTGGACTGAACAATTAAGCCAACTTGGAAGTACAAAACAACAGCAGTCCCTCAAATGGCCACTTGAGGCAGGCTTCCAAAGCGAGTCAGTCCCCATAAACCCTGATATTAAAATGTCCAACTTAATAGGCGAAATAAACATGTTTGTAGCCTGGTATAAAATGTCTCTAAAGTTAATTTTAACAGTAATTTTAATATTATTCACTCATTCAGATTTTATTAGGGCTCCGTTAAAGTTATGAATAATTTAAAGGGTAGCCGCTGTGAGTGACAGCTAGCTGTCTGTGTCAACTAAGCTAATTCGAGTCACAGAAATTGACCTCTCTCTAATGTCTGTAGTGCTGGTTTCTTTATTAGAAATTCTTGTGCAAATTGCCAGGAGTCAGGCACTGCCATCACGCTGAGCTTTACAATGGCTTCTCAGAAACCTGTGGGTGACATTACTGAGACTAGATCCTGGTTTAATACAGTCTATGATACTACCACAACATCCCTGGCCTGCAGTCACACACCTAGATGTGCGCTGCAGCAGCAGTTTCTGGCAATGTGTGATTTCAGTGTTAATTTACCTCTTTGGTGTGCCCAGATGTGGAGAATTGAGAATCTTGAGCTTGTCCCTGTGGACCCTGAATGGTACGGATACTTCTACGGAGGAGACTGCTACCTGATCCTCTACACTTACTTGGTTAATAATAAGAAGTGTTACCTGCTTTATATATGGCAGGTGAGTTGTAACTACAAACTTTATCCTCCACTCTACCTGCTTTGTATGCTTTTTATTATTGACTGAAATTAAGCAAATGTACCACTCATTATGTCAGGGGCGCCATGCAACACAGGATGAACTGGCAGCTTCAGCATTTCAGGCTGTGGACTTGGATCAGAAGTATGGTGGTGAGCCAGTTCAAGTGAGAATAAGAATGGGCAAAGAACCAAGACACTTTATGGCGGTTTTCAAGGGTAAAATGGTCATCTTTGAGGTACAGCTATTAACTGTTTTTATAATTTCCTTGGAGACTTCCTGCTTATTTAAGGTTGCTGTACGTGTCTTTGATATAAATTTAAAAAATGCTGAATTTATATGTGGAAAATAGTCGCCAGCTATCAGTATACTGTCTCTTCCAGGCAGCTCTGTCCCTAAGCAGAGAGAAGCAGGAAGACCAGTCCTGGTCTCGCTGTCCTGTGTGTACTCACGGTGATAATGTGATGTGATTTCAAGGGAAAAACATTTGCATGTCTCTCACCATGATGCATGGTGGGTCAGAATCTCAACCAACATAATATGACAGCATCTATGTGATTATTTAACAGCTTTTGGAGACACTTTTAGCTTTTGGTTGTCTCCCTTAGTGAGACAGCTTCTCCAAACTCACTCCACAGCAGGCGAAACACCCTCTAGTGACATAGTGATAATTCGTGTGGATTAATTTTGAAAGGGCAACAACCAGTGAAGACAGAGTAATGACTGTCTGTCCAATCCTGAGAATTGGTCGTCTCACTCACTCATTCAGACAACAACAAATGTATTTGCAGGGCTGTCCACTTCTGTAGTCCAGCCAAAAAGACAGCAGCGACCGTGGCCGCTCTCAGCTTCTGTACTGGGAGATCCAGATTACTGACAGAACTCAGTATCAGTGATGGCAGTCAGAATGTAGAGCTATTTAAAACTTTTTAACCCAGTGTAAATCACTTACAGCAACTTTAAAAGGATAGTCCACATTTTTGGAACTTGAGCCCTGTATGTTAATTAGCAATAATGTTGTCACTTGGCAGAATCCTTTCAAAGCACAACACGTTGTTCCTCATTCTAGTGCAGAATATTTAGCCACAAAAAATAGCTCAGGTTTCAAAATCGTGGACTACCGGTATCCTTTTGTTTTTGCAAGCTTATCAACAACATGAATGTTGTTCAGCTTTTATAACAGTACAACATATTTCTCTTTCCTCTCTTAGGGGGGCACATCTAGAAAAGGGCCTTCCGACCCAGAACCACCAATAAGGTTGTTCCAGGTCCACGGCTGTGACCCATCCAACACAAAAGCCATTGAGGTTCCAGCTCTGGCTGCCTCTCTGAACTCCAATGATGTATTTTTACTAAAGAGTCAATCAGGAATTTATCTGTGGTGTGGAAAGGTAAATAAGAATGTATTAAAATCATTTCATTAAACTACAGCGGTAGTGTGGAACCCTGATAGTTTTCAGAACATTTTCTGGGTACTTGTGTTTTATTTATTTTTGTAAGTATCCCCACATTTGTGTGTTTGTGGTTACATAAAGGTAAAAAAAAACAAATGTGCTTTATATACCAAAAGCATGTGGAAACCCACATGCAGAAATGTTAGTGTGAGGCAAGGCAAGTGTATTTGTATAGCACCATTCAAACAAAATGCAATTCAAAGTGCTTGACAAGGCAATGGAAATATGTTAAAAAATGTGACATCAAGAAAACAGTGAGATTACATTAAAAAGATACTAAAAACAAAAAACTACCAATGAATTATCAAAGACGTAAAAGTAATTGCATTTAAAAGACAATAAGGACAAATAGAGGTGACAAATCATTAAAGACTGCAAGAAATTGCACCCAAAATAATTAAAGGTAGAGTCAGGAGCATTTTCCTAAAAAAACAAAATAAAGACTTGAACAAAATTATTCTGGTTCAATCATCATTATGGGCTCACATGTGTAGTGGTGACTGTATCTGAAGAACTCCTGCTCTCCGCCTGCATTTTGATGTTTTGGTTTAGTCAAGATGTTTTTGGGCGAGGAGTGGGTGCGTTTCCCCCGGTAATTGTCAACAGGCAGGTGAGGCTGAGAATTGATTAAATATAGCTGCTGGATTCAATTCAGACAGGAAAAAATTGCGGCTGCAGGTGTTGCAGCAAAGAAACAGAAATAGTCCCATGAGGCGAAACGGCAAGTTTGGCTTTCTCCCACTTTTGCATACTGACGGAGAGG
This sequence comes from Naso thynnoides, assembly GCA_029783665.1. Classification (NCBI taxonomy): domain Eukaryota; kingdom Metazoa; phylum Chordata; class Actinopteri; order Acanthuriformes; family Acanthuridae; genus Naso; species Naso thynnoides. The sequence continues at coordinate 6,231,162 of JAQLOL010000021.1, read as the reverse complement.
CTGGAGATGAAGAGTGACACCGAGTTGGCCTGCTTTCTGTTGGACATGGAGGCGCCAGATATTGGCAGTTAGCTTGTGCTAACTTGTCAAATTATCAACTTTTCCATTAAAGCAAATGTAATATTACTAAATAGCTTGCTGTGTGGGAACAAGCAGTATGTATGCATGATACTACTAGGCAAAACAAACAATGCCACTGACTCTACCTTTAAATTAAAAGCAAAGGAAAAAAATCTGTCTTTTAGTGTAGAACTGTTTTTAATTTTTTTGGACAAACCCTTTTAATCCAATAAAGTGAAAACTCATACGTATTTGGAATCGGCCTCTATGCAAATATTTTTCTTGGGCCCTCCCCTCGTCCTAAAAACAAGCACACACTCTTGCACAAGTTAAAAATGGAAAAGATAAAGAGGCTGTTATAGAAGCAGATTATTACCTATGGTTTTAAATAATGTTATGAAGTCATTAATGGGATTTAATGTTTGAGAATTCACACACTTTCTTAATGGTTTGCTATAGTTTGCTCAAACACTCTTCTGATCCATCATACAAACTTGTCATGACAACATGTGTAGGAGCCTAAATGCAATTCTTGGATTTTTAGTTAAAAAAGGTTAATAAATAATTTAAGTTAATTTAAGAACAGTTAAAATACACATTAATATAAGTTAATTGATTTAGAAGGGATTAAAAGGCCTATTTATAGGTATTTTCAGT
>JAQLOL010000021.1:6217495-6228835 GCA_029783665.1 Naso thynnoides | reverse complement strand
AGTGATAACCTTAAAGTGATTATGTCACAAGATTCAATATATGGCGTCTAGTTGTCAGTGTGTTCAATAAATATTAAAACTGACTCGTCAAGGTTACATGCCTCTGCGTGAAAGGGACGTTTTTGGACTTTTTCTCCCCATTTACATGCTGAGTTCAATTCTTCATATACAACCAAAGTTCGCCTACTGGCGTTGGTCTCGCTAAAGTGATGATTGTTTACATTGAGCAGCGTGTGGGCTACACTTCCATATGCCCGCTCCATGTCATGTGACACTTCCACGAGAGGACAATAGAACAAAACTAATACAAACACTTAATACAGAATATATATATGATAAAAATCCGGTATTGAATATGTTCATCAAATTCTATTAATTCTTTATTTTATGATATTTATAAGCGCAGTTCAAGTGAATGGGGAGAAAATGTTAAACACCTCCTCTTCATCACAGAGGCATGTGACCTCAGTGAGTCAATTGTAATATTTGTCGAACAGACTGACAGCCAGACTTTATGCCATTTATTGAATCTTGTGACAAAATCACTTTTAACAAAGGGACAAAGTGACATGTTGATTGTTTAGATGCAATAAAGAAATGTTGACTCTGGGAAGAGTTTTTAATTATTATGACAAGTTTGGTGATTACTTATCATCAAACTTATTATCAAGGTTTAATTCAGCTTTTTCATGAATTAGTCACCATTAACTGTCACTTAAAACGTCCACCAGCCCACCAGAAAATTTGGTACATTCTCACCATGTGGAGGCTGAATTAGTGAAGAGAAAATAGGAAGTGAGGAGCAAAGTAATGGTTGAAAACAGGTGAATGAAATGTTGCCTCCCGTGTCTCAGGGTCTGTTTGGGCGCCGTCGAGAGGACCTGTTGGCTGCCATGGCTGCTCAGGCCCAGGCTCAGGGTCAGAGCCAAGGCCAGGTTTCCCCTGTGCCCCCCATCCAGCCGGTGCCTCTGCAGTACAGCGACATGAAGGCGGCTCTGGACAAAGAGCGCGCCCGCTGCTCTGAACTGGAGGATGCTCTGCAGAAAATGAGAGCGGAGCTGCGATCACTGAGAGAGGAAGGTGAGACTGCTACTCCACTGCAGCTTATTTACTCTGTAAACATCTGTAATTCTGGACACCAGTCATTTTAGCAATAGAATACAACTAACATGATGCTTTTTTGAACACTAGAAAACAGGTAACACTGCATGATGAACAGTAAAAGTTATAAATAAGTTCAGTTTTTTAATCCTTCCCACCCCAGCGCTCCAGTATAAAGATCATGGTAACTCTGCAAACCCGGCCACAGCACGGCAGCAGATGATGATGTCTTCTATAGTGAAGTCTCCTGAGCACCAGCAGGGCCCGACCAGCCTGGCACCCTCCAACTCTGGTCGCAGGAAGGAGACTGCAACACCTGAAGGTAAATGAATGGTTGATGTCTGCTTAGTGCAACAGTTTCTGTTTACAGACACTTACATGCAGGTTTATTTCCTCAAGCTTGACACACACTGGCCCCCACCTGCACACACATAGACACACACTTGTAATACCACTCGCCAAGGATCATTTATGAAGCTCTTACTATCCTTTTTCTTCCGCCCGCCGTTCAGAGAGAAGGAGGGTCACTTTTGAAAGTAAGTTATCCAAACTCTGGGTTTCTGCAGTTTGGTCTCTTATCTCTCTCCTCTTTTTGCCTCATCCACATCCTTGAACAGCCAGATTTTAAAAGCTCTGCACTCATAAAATGTGTGATGCCACCAGGCTGGTCAGGTGAGGCTGAGAAGTCTGCAAGTAAATGTTCACATTGCCGGTGCACAGCTTTAGAAATCTGAAGCATTTTATCTTGGTTGCTGAAGCTTAGCTTATCTAATTTGCAGAACTCTGCTCTGCTTTTTAAAGCCTCACTATGTAACTTTGACCACGACCCGTGCCTTCGTAAAACAAACAATGCACGTTAATATGTCGCACAAAACAGCAGTTTTAGTGAAACCGAGTCAAATTTTATGGAGAAAATGTCCTCTGGTTTTTCTCCTGATGTCCTACGACTGCTCTGTCTGTCTTCAGCCTTTTATTAAGCGAAGCTGTCTCCAACAACTGCCCACTGCTGCAGTGGCAGCTTTGGTCTGCAGGCAGCCCACATGTTGCTTTCAGGAACCTCCGTAAATCACACAGTTAAGGTAGAGCTGTCGTAGGTCATCAGAGGGAAAACCAGAGGACATTTTCTCCATAAAATATGACCCGGTTTTACTAAAATAGTTGTTTTACGTGACGTATAAACGTGCATTGTGAAGTTTCATTTTTCGAAGGCGTGGGTCGCGGTCAAAGTTACACAGTTTTGCTTTAATTCACCCCAATCCTGCCTGACCGTGACATCAAACAGTAACAGAGATGTACCATATGATCAACTCTGCAATGCACAAATCACTATTTAACACACACCCTGAAGGTATTATCCAGTTATCTTATTTCTTCTTGGAAAACAGTCAAAGTTACTGCAACTACAGCTGCAACGGTCTTAATCTTATGTCACTGATATATAACACACTTGATACAGAATTATAATATCCATAATCCATTTTTTGGATAAATATAAATATATATTTGAATAAATATCCTTTGAGTGAACATTTGTGTATGAGCAAAGACTCTTGGGTTTAAAATGTGTTGTAGATGATGTCCTCATGTTGACACTGAGGTCTTTAGGAGACCAGTTGATTTATATAAATGTTGTGTTGTGTTGTGCGTACTTGCAAAAGAAGAATACCAGACACAGTTGGAAACTTTATAAACTGATAATACTGATAAAAACTGGATAATGCCTTTAAAATGCAACAGCAAGTGGGCACAAGCGAAGGGATTGATTCAATCAATATTCTTTTTTGAGCCTTTTTGTCTTCAGAGTTTACTTGCTCACGCATTTTGCCAAACATCTTACAGTTCTTTTGGAAACCTTCTTTTGTTGAACTGAGTTCGTGGCGGGTATGGCATGGTGCACTGAGGTTCTGAAGTGATGGATGTACCTGATGCAGTAAGGCATACTGGAGCTGCCCGCCCTCACTGTTTTCCCTGACTGTATTCAGAGTACAGCCGACGTTTGAAGGACAGTCAGAGAGACAGAGAGAGGGAGAGAGAGAGGGTGGTGCACCACAACACCCCTCACCGCTTCACAGTGGGACTCAACATGAGAGCTGCCAAGTGCACCGTGTGCCTGGATACTGTGCACTTTGGTCGCCAGGCCGCTACCTGTCTCGGTGAGTAACAGATGCGTTGAAACAGGTGGCCCTGAACATAAAAGCAGTCCACATATCTTCATGCAAACTGCAGAAAGATGAATTTTATTTAACTTCCCTTTGACGTGAAGGCAACATTCGGAAATCAAGCAAACTGTGGCACGAGACTCCTTGAGAGGCAACTCTGCTGCACCCTACCCTCCCACACTCCCCTGTTTTTGCTCCGGCTTGCGTGTTGTTTCATTTGTCGTCACTTTCTCCTCTAAGTCCAGTTTGCACCAAAGATTCAGGACGAGACAAAACAGACACGGGAAAAAGTTGCAACTGGTAAACTGGTCTGTCTCAGCTCAACTCAAGCCGGCTGACGGTGCCACCTGCAGACACTTTTGTCGGCAGAGGCAAGTTTTATGCTGCGTTCCATTGGAAAAAAACACAACCTCTGACTGGGAAAAGTCCAATTGACTGGTCTTTCAAATCGGAAGGGTCAAGAATCACCAAGCCTGACACCTGACATCACACCTTACGTTAATTCTGTGTAAAATCACGATACCGGCTCTGTCTTTTCACTTAACTAACCTGATGTGACTGTTGGCCTCTCAACCGAGCGCACTCAGTGCACTCTTACACAATTAGCAAAGATGAGCAAGACAGTTACGAAAAATTCTCTTCATTACTGGCACTGTGGTGATTCACGTAGGTCCTCGTTACATGTATGTTGTTCCTCAATACAAACACAACTTTGCTGCAGGTGTCCATGTTTTCTCGAGCACATGCACTGCATTCAGGTCAAAAGTCCAGAATACCAGCTCGTAACCACCAACTTCCAACCTGAAATGAAATGCAGCGTGAGAGCGTAAGATATGTCACTTTTTTCAACAGCCAATCAGCTCATACCAACATCAGCTGTTACTAAGGACTGCAGCATTGAGGCATGGAGCAACCAATAGGAGCACATGCTGTCTGGAATTACCGTGATTGGCTGAAAATACCCCATGGAGAGGTGCAGACGTCTAGTGTTCTCTCAAACCACCTGAATTTCAATATGCTGAAACATTATGGAATTTAAACTTGATGACACCAAAGATAAACTGCCTACCCCAACTTTAATTAAAAGTAACTGTAAAATTTCAGCCTTTATAGTATTTACAACCCCTATTCTAAAAAAGCTGGGACACAGTTCATTATGTATGAGTGTCTCAGCTGTTTTTGAATCTGAGTTCTTTTTGTTGTTGTCGTAGTATTTAGTTATGTTGTGTATCTTCTGCTGTAAAATTGGAATATATAATGTGGATGATTGATGGAATTGTTATTATGAATGATGTGTTTAATCATAGAGATGATTGCTGATGTTGCCTCTCACTCATTCCTTGTCATTGTTCTGCCTGACCTCTTTATAACACTGCAATTTTGTTGCTGAGATCAGTATTTGTTTCAAGAAAAAAAAAGGAAACAGATCTATGAAAAAGAAATCTCAGTTTAACCAGAAACACATCGTTAATTAAAATTAGAGCTCAGCTGACATGGGATTTTTGCGGTGGATGCCAGGGACTAGGGAGCAAGAAAATTTGGATATCCAATAAATCAGCTGATAAATATTTATCACATTCGCTGAATGTGTTTGTAATGCTTGTGACAAACGTATATAATGAAGACAGGAAAACTTTATTCCCAACATCACATTTGTTATTAAATAAAGGACCGCTCTCTGCTGGACAAACTACATTTCATAACATTTTTCTGGTCTTAAAAACTGTTTTAATATCAGGACATGTCAAAGAACATACACCTTCATACGCTAATTGGCCGATAATATTTGCAAACGATATATTGATTGGGCCCTAATTAAAGTACTACATTAACATTTTTTAAACTAGTTCTCAGATGTTCAACTGACGAGCACATAACACAGACAAGACCAAAAAAACAAAATAAGTGTAAAGTTCTGTATGACGTGGATGTGCTGGAGTGAGAGAAAGGAGGCGGAGGCTTGTGTGCCACTGCTCTCTCTTTAATAACGCTTTTTCTCCTCAGAGTGTCACGCCTTGTGCCACCCGAAATGCTCCCCCTGCCTTCCAGCCACATGTGGCATGTCCAGCGACTGCTCCCTGCATCTGTCTGAGGGCCTGTGTCGGGACAAAGGCAGCTCCCCGGGCCAGCAGCTCAAAGAGGCCAGCGGGCACATGCACCTGGAGGGCTGGATGAAGCAGCCCAGGTCAGCCATGACACCCAGATGTTACCGTTAACGTAATGCTCTGTGCCAATTAATCTTCCTTTGGTGCAGATAATGCGTGAGGGTCCTCCATGTCCACACATCCCATTCAAAACCAGCAGATTTTTTTTTTTAATGGACAACAACACACGTAGACCAGAGATGCATCCAGATGTTGGGCAAAGGTGCATCTTTGTGTGTCTCATTCACATACAAAACTTTAATTAAAGTAGAGAAACTTGGGGTTGCAGATGTTTTCACATAGAACACAGAGAGTCACTGAAAAGTTAACAAGTGTTGGAACCATGTAAATCGTTTGGTCCAAAAACTTGTAAATCTATGCCAAGAAGCATTTAAGCTGCTCCGGTTGTCCAGTGCCTGAGATTTCGCATCAGGCTTGGGTGGGTGTCTGACTTTACCGGTCCGGTCCAGTGTACGGGCTTAAAACGGTTTAATTTTCATTTTAACTTAGAAATTTTTTAACATCTAACTCATATTGCATTGACAACAAGCAACAAAACAACACGATTGATTTACATATTATGATGGTTGATTAAGCTACAATTGAAAATGAATGACAGCCAGGCTGTGCGTGCTATTCAGTGTAGAGCTCAGGCTGGACTTTTGTAACATTATCAAGACACGCAGCCTTAAGTTTAGCTATTAAGTACAGCTCATATAATCCTCATTTCTGCATGGTATTACTTGTGGTTGTTTCAGTTGGAAAGCTTGATTACATTGTGTCTGTGTTCATGAAATAGTTCAGTGGTCTGTTTATGTGTCGCACAGACACAGTTGAGATGTTAGCTTAGCTATTAGCGACATATAATCCTCATTTCTGGACTTCCTCAGCTGAGGACATCCCAGAAACGTTGAAAAACTTGACGACATCGTGGCACACTTTGTGTCGCTCAGCTCAGTTGGCGTGAGTGAGGTGTGAGACCCTGTGGTGAAAGTCTGGTATACCGGTGTGGTCTGATAGTTGACTTAATATCAAACCGACCCAACCCTACTTTGTACTGTATATCCACAGCGTCCTTTTCCACCTGTTATACTTGTGTTCTCATCTCAAGCTCTGTCAAGCATTCCAGTTTCTCTTGTGCTGTGGCTGTGTCATCTCCTCCCACAGGCTGATGTTACTTAACTCAAGCCCTCTGAAGCTCTCTGCTATGTTCTGTCTGGCACAGTCTGCCCTTCTGGTACCTAAACCAGTTTAAACAAAGGCATTTCAGACTCTTCTGTAAAAACACTTGGATTCATTGCATCAGCAGTGCTTCGTAATAATTCAGATTAATGTTGTCAAAAGTATTGAAATATCAGTACATATCAATATTGAATGTTAAAACGGTTTCAGTACTTGTTTTTGCAGTATCAGTACTTCAGCACGAGCTTTTTTCTCTCTCTCCTCTTCAAGAGCAGGTTGTCACTGCAACACCAACATACTGCAGTCCCTCCTCCTCCTCCAGTAGTGAGATAACTTAGGTGCTGTTGTTCTTAACACATAGTACACAATCCGTGTTATCTTTATCTTTTGATAAAAGTCTAAAGTCTTATGTCCCCCCGATGTTGTATCACTTTTCTCCTGTGGTATTGAACACGTTATTAAATATTGATCATTTTCAGGGTATTGTACTGAAGTTAGAATGACAGTGTCATGACGACACTAATGCAGATGCTTTGTGTGTTTGCAGGAATGGGAAGCGAGGCCAGGGCTGGGAGAGGAAGTACATGGTCCTGGATGGGACAAAAGTGTCCATCTACGAGATAGAGCCTAGAGAAGGTTACTCTCTTTTGACTGTAGCAGAACAACTTAGAGCAGCAGTACATAGATCTGCCAAAGCAGATCAGCTCTTTACCTTCTTCACAAACACTGCCTCTAGTTACAGGTGTGTGGTTTTTTGTTTTTTTTTCATCTGTGTGTGTGTTATTCAGATTCAGTGAAGCCACTGGAAGAGTTTGACCTGTGTTTGTCAGACGGGGAGGTGGTGGTTCATGGAGCAGTAGGGGCCTCTGAGCTACCAAACACCGCCAAGTCAGGTACTGAGTACACACTGTGCTGCTCTCTGACACCCCGTTTACACCTGACATTCAAATGTGATCTGTATCCAGATAAGTCGTCCAGATAAGGAAAAACACGTAAACGTGAGGTGTAAATGCATCCAGATCAGATTGTGATCGGATCTGCCAGACCACACCTAAAGGTAATCTGGCTCCCACTGTGTTCAGATCTTCTGTAAACATAAATGCAGTCCGTACCAACTTGCAGCTCGCACTAGCCTTGCTGCAGCCGGCGGTAGTCTTTGTTCCCAGTGGGCAGCACTGACCCCATGTGGTTTTGCCTTTTGAAAAATTGAATACTGTTGGATGGACAGACTCCACAACGTTCCATCCTGCATCCAGCTGAGTCGCTGCACAAAGCCGCTGAAGACACAGCAACATTTCACTTAAATATGACGAGAAAGAAGAGTTGCCCAGCGGGACAATTAATAGGTTGTCAAATGAAACGCAAAAGCACCTACTTTAGGATATTTTGGACGCTAACAGAGAACTTGATAACTTAAATGAATGAGGAGTTTGTTTGCTCACCTGTCCTCTGCAGGCAGCTCGTCATTCTTGTTCCATCACTTTCACAGGTGTTATAAAAATGCTCCCAGATGTATTTAAAATTAATCTGATGTCAACAAATGAGAAAAGGCCGTTGTTTCGCCCTACAAACACGTCATTGATGATCAACAGCGTTAAACTAGCTAAGCTAACTGAACATGTTGTATTTTCTGTGATGAGCCCACTTTAAAATAAAAGTCAGTTTGCATTTTTTCACCACTTAAATGCTTTTAATGGGAAGTTGCAGCTGTAGGAAATGTTTTGTTAGCATTAGCAATAACTTGACACTGTGCTCTGCCTACAGTGAGTGTTAATTTCATGTAGGAAACTTCTCATGTGCAGATCTTGCTGCAGAGGACAGAGATCTAAACTCAATGTGGATAACGAGAACACATTGTGAACACCAGGTGTAAATGCAAATTCGAGATCAGATCTTTTAATCTGATTTATTATCTAGATAACTCATCTGGATATAGATAGATTGCATTTTAATACCAGTGTTAGAATTGCCATCCTGGCTTTGCAGGAACATTCCAAAATTCCAACACTCGTGCGTGCTTCAGGTTCCTGCTTGTTTGCTGTAACTTTATGTCAGAGCTTTAGTTGTGGGTTTTTTGTTTTTTTATACAAGACTTCTTTTTCATTTTCTAAACTTTTTTTTTTTTTTTAAATGTTATTTTGGACGAGTTATGGTTCTTCAAGTTTGAAATTGTTTGGAAGATTTTGTGGTTTAAGTGGTGCCGTCGAGTCATTAAGATGAGAGAGAAGTCGTGTCTTATTTATGTTCCCTGTGCGTCAGATGTTCCCTACGTTCTGAAGCTGGAGTCCCGTTGTCATGCCCCCTGCTGGCCTGGACAGGCACTTTACTTCATGGCTCCCAGTTTCCCAGACAAACAGCGCTGGGTGGCTGTCATGGAGTCCGTGGTGGCTGCGGGGCGAGCCTCACGGGAGAAAGCAGAGGCCGACGCAGTGAGTATCACAGGAGCGGACGAGGGGGAGCTGGCGCTCTGTATCACGGGTGTCTGTTGAATGAAATCATGAGCTGTTATGACTGCAGTCACTATTGACTGTGTCGTCTATGGCTGCCGTGTTTGTGTGTGGGGGGGTGCTATTGATAAGCAGCAGTCATTGCATTCTTTAAAAGTTCATTGTAAGACGTTGGTTTTAGGCTTAGAGTTTCAGTGGATAACCCTCAGTTCACTTCTATGTGTCTTTAATTGTTCCCTTCTCTCCTCTTCTCCCTCCCTCCTCTCTCTCTCCCTCTCTTTGTCTTTCTCACTGCTGTTTGTTGCTTTTTGATCATGCCACATTGTATGTCCGGTATATGGGCATGTTTTGTTGATTTGCTCTATTTTGCCCATTCCATCGGGTTTCATTGAACACATAGGCTGCTGTGTCCAAAAGACAAATGGTTCTGTCTCCTCTGGTTCAGGTAAAGAGTCACAAAAGTATAGAGATAAAACTTACTGGCACACACACACACACACACACACTCACACACACCTGCATATCCTTCACGAGGCACGCTGTAGTGCATGTGTCTGTCATCGTGTTGGTTGGTCATCCCTCCCCCCCGCTCTCACCTCACCTGTGACCACTGCTCACTCTCACTGTCCTCTGACACTGTCATGTCCTGTACCAACTCTGTGTTGACGTAACCGAAAATGTTCCTTCCTGCCTCTGGTGTCCTGTTCTATGACCACATACTCAACCTGTCACCAAGATGTTTGATCATCTTTGGGTTGATCCTCCTCAGCCATCCTGTCCAGGGGACCAGGGGTCACACAGGCCGTTTTTACCTGCTCGTGTTCTCGTCTGTGTTCTGACCCTGCCGCCCCTCTGCCCCTCCTTTGAGACTGGGATTCAAGTCACATGACTCTGACTCCTCAATCTGAGCGACATCGACTTGACTTATATTTCCTTTATAAGTGGCTTTTATCAAAATGATTTGGGATGAATGTTTTTCTCATTTTTTTAGCTAACTTGAATGATTTCCTTTGCTGCTACTTCCTGTTTGCCAGCAGGTGAATTCATGTGAGCCAGTTAAGAGTAAAGTACCTCAAGCCCTCACACTTCATCATGGAAGAAATACTGACAAAACAACTTTATAAAGATTGTCTGTTCTTTGTTAAGCAGTATTTAATAAAAGCTTATGATAAACTATGTTGGTAATTATGAGCCATAAACCAGTGGTTCCCAGAGTGGGGTTGGACTCCCGGAGAGTTGCCAAACACAGAAGGAGGCTCACTAGATGCCTTGCATAAAACAAATACATTTAAAAAATAATTTAAAATTGCATATTTAATCTGTTGTATAAATCTGGTTGTATTCTGTCTTCAACTCACATTGAGTAATATTGTGGCTGTTAGGCTGTTGCTCTTTTGTGTTGTTTTGGTGCCTGTGTGTGCGCGGCTGTGCACAACGTTACATGTCACCTCCAGGGTCAGTGAAAAAATAGTGCTGCCTTCCTCACAAAAATATTAGGATGAAGAGGAACTTTGACACAGTGGTTCTTTTTAGCTAATGTCACATTTTCAGGTATATTCTGTAAAGTATGTTGAATATGGACAAACTGAAAACAAAGACGATATGTCGTGGATAGAGCTATTTGGGGAAAAGTGGGTGGAGTTTATGTAACATACAGCATGTTGGCAAAGGACAATGACATGTAGTAAGAGTAGTATGGAAACACACACTATATACAGCCTGGTACAAAGATGGTTTTGGTCTTTATTGCTAGTTTTCATGACATCTGTACGGATACTAAGTTTTTATATAACTGACTCAGAACGAGGTAGAGACGATGCGGTCCACAGAGAAATGCCTCGCACGTCATCCTGAGCTGTCACAGATGCAACTTTCCTCTACATGTTAATCAGTTTATCAGTTTTAGCCAGCTGGAAACGGAACAAGGCCCGAGCTGTGCCTAACTAGCCAGCTAATGAAACAAAGTTCTGTGCAGCGAAAAGCTGAAGACTAATTATTGGGTGGATGTCATGATGTTACTGATTCTTGCCTGTATAAGCACACAACCTGTTTTTATTTAGAAGAAAGATTTATTGGATTTTGATTTAGGAATACAAACAAATTGACTTTTTAAATTTTTATTTTTAGCATTATTTATTTTATATTATCAAATAGGTGTGCAGTGTGGCTCAGGATGTGATGTAATTAAAGAGGCTTTTTAATTTGAGATCCACTTAAATGATGCAATGACATGACTAGCTGACCTGACCTACATGTTTGAAACCTGAACTGGACGAGTGACTTGGTCCCACCTCTGACACAGCTAAC
>JAQLOL010000021.1:6185150-6198527 GCA_029783665.1 Naso thynnoides | reverse complement strand
TTTTGGGGGGGGGTGGGGCGGTTACGTGTCATTTGGCGTATATGTTGCATGTTCGGTGTGTGTGTGTCATTGTGTGGAAAGAAAATTTAAAAACCATCAAAATAAAAGGAAGCAAAAATGCCAAGTGAAGATTCAGCCCAGAGTACATAAAAGAGACAGTTCACCCAAACTACAACAACCCTGATGATGTCATAGTGATGTCACTGGGGTCACCTCTGCGTGTGGAGAGCGTATTCTTTTAACCGAAAACATGCACGGAGTTTGAGAGGTGTGGGAGGGACCTTATTTAAAGATTCTAGAACTGTGTTGCATTATGGGAAACAGAGGATTCAGTGTTTTCTTGAACTTGACACTTGGGGATAAATGTCAGGAAATATTTTGGCCTCTGCTGCAACAATTTTCACAGCTCTTTAGTCTTTTGTGTTGAAGTCCCCACAGTGCAATTCACTGCTCTGAAGTCATTTTAACTGGGAAATCAAAACGGTCAAATTACAGAAAAATATATAATCAATCATTTCTTATCGATGCTAAATATGAAAAAAAGAAGTGCCTATTTTTTGGTTTTGGACTGAAAGGACCTGTCTGAAAACAGTAAAAAATAATGGCCATTTTTTTTATTTTCTGACAATTTACAGAAATAATATGACTAAATAAATTACTGAATATATTGGAACAATGAAAATAATAGTTGCAGCCCTTGTTTATTGCACCTCCACTTTAGAGATGTGACAGCAGACGACTCAAAGGTAAGAAATTATGTTGAAATAAACCGTTCAGCAGCACTGACGGTTGGTGAGGAAATCTGCTTTAAGGTAATTTGGGTGAACTGACCATTTCAGCTTTTGTGAGCTTTAGCTATGCAGACATTTTTAAAGCTGAGGGACTGTCCCATGGTTGTCGGGCGATTTTCCGCATTGCTCCTGATGGAAAGAAGTCCAAGCTGGGAGGTGTCGTTTGAATGTTTGAAGCGTTGCTGGGCAGGACAAACGGACCGAAGCCCCCCAAGAGACTCCAGCAACACACTGAGACGACGACCTCTGCCTGCCTGGACCGAGGCACCAGGACGTCCATCCTCACTCCTCCGGCCTGGAGCGCAGTCCCGTCACTGCCACAAGCCGTCTGTGTGGCCGGTGTGTGTTTTCCTCTCATGCACACACTCACACACGCCACCTGTCGCTGTGCACATCCGCCGCTGAGAGTGCGCTTCATTCAGCTCATCTCCCAAGTCATCCGCCGTATATACATGCTGAAATTCAACACCTGCAGCGCGCGCACACACACTCACACACACACACACACTCAAAGTACATGGGACATTCTGTGTAGCTCCTGTGCTCTTCTTCAGCAGTGCACCTGTGTCAGCGGCGGGCAGCCACCTCCCTCCGCTCCTCTGAAGCTCAGTTGGAGCTGGCCGTGATGGGTTTCTCCAGCTCCAGGTCGAGGGGGGCGGGGCTCAGCTGGAGGCTGCTGTAGCAGGTCTTACACACGCGGCTGGGCTCAAACAGCTGCTGGCTTGGCACGGGGATCTTCTGGTCGCAGCAGCTGGCACAGAACACGTTACCGCAGTTCCTGCAGGGAGAAACAGACGCGTCACTGCCGGCCTCAGACCGAGCATCTTCACACCCACAGTTACCATGCGTCCCCTCTCATACGGCTTCATGTCACTACGGATGAACCTGTTGTTCGTGCACAGAAAACCACGTCGACTGATCAGACTGATGATAAAAGTCTGGATCTCTAATTTGTTTGAGAATGCCTTGAGGTTTCTGAAATGAGCTCAGACACAGATGTGCAGGCTTACTGAAGGGTAATTATTTTATTTTATCAACGATCTTTTTCACACAAGCATGACTCATTTCCTGTGACAAAGGTTACTCAGGCAACGCTCCTCCTTGTTTACAAGTTCAACCAGAAACCTTTTTAATTTCTTCCAGCAGAATGCCTGACTGCACACACAGCCATGAAGTTTTGAACAAACTCTTTGGGGTCTAAGCTCTAAACCCATGATCTCTCTCTCTGCCCTGGTGTCAAAAGGGTTTTTTTTTCTTTCAGCTAAAGGTAGGGGAAACTCCTGTGTTACAATTTATTCTGTTTTCTACATCCCAGAAATCACAGGGTCTTACTGTGAGAATGTCTTTCCTGTAAACAAACATGCACATTAAGCCTTATGATCAGGATATTTACCATCATGTTTGATGTTTCACAGCATTATTAAGACAAACGGCTGCAGTCCTGAGAGCTGGAGCTCCTGGTTGACGTCACGGCTAGCTGAAAACATCAGGAGAGCATGTGCACTCAGACAATCCATCAGAAAATAAAATGAACGCTCGCTTTAAAAGACGTGAAAGTCGCCGAATGTTTGGTGGTGTCCTCTCATGTACCGACACTAAAACACGAAGCTAAACACGGATACGTAACCCAAAAGCAGCTCTTTCAGCCGTTTCATGAAACAAACAAGGGTTGTATATCCGTGTTTAGCTTCGTACTTTAGTGTCCGTACGTGAGAGGACACCACCAAACATTCAGCGACTTTCACGTCTTTTAAAGCGAGCGTTCATTTTATTTTCTGATAGATTGCCTGCGTGCACATGCTCCTTTGTCGTTGGTTGCCATAACAATGCTGTAGAACATCGTACAAGGCTTAATGTGCAAAAAAACCAAAACATTTTGTATTTGCTTTGTCCGTCTCTGCCTGGGACGCATGATAAGACGGGTGAAAAGAGCCATCAGGAGCTCTGACAAACTCCATTAGTCCTGTTTTCAGCTCAGCTCTGCTGTGATGTTGCACTGCATGCTGGGTTAGAAAAGGTGCTCTATTATCACTCAGGGCTGCTAACTTTACTGTTCAGCCCAACATAAACAAAAAAAGACAAAAAAAACTCACATATGATCACTAGACAGGAAGGCAGGTCACACTGGAAGTTTCAGATAAAAGGCCATGCTCACACACTTACACACACAGTGTTTCCCTTTACCTGCCTGTACTCACCTGAACAAAAACAACAACAACAACAACAACAACAAGACAAACTAATTGCCTCCAGTGGTCTCCAGTTCCATGCAGTGCTGCTGGGAGGTGAGATGCATGGGGGTGGTTTGGGGCAGCATGCTGCCATGTGTGTGTCAGGGCGGTGGGGGTGCAGGGTGCTGATGTGGTAATATGGCAGGTAGAGGGTAGAGGTTGAGGAAGGCCATGTTTGTTTGTTTGCTTTTTTAAAATTTCATGTGGAAAAAGCTTTGCCACTGACAGCACCGTGCTTACAGCCACAGCCGGTTAAAAAAAAACGCTGAATGGAAACACACGGGCGCCGCAGGACGCACACAGGACGAAAGTCAGTACTAAGAAAAACGGATATTTCCCTGAGAATTTGCTGACAACTACAACAGGATGAAGGGAAACCAGATGCAGCAGGTGAGGAGGGGGAGGGTGGAGGATTAAGGGGAGGAAGGTGCAGTGAGGCCAGGTTATAAAGGTGGGGGTGGGGGGGTGGGGATGGAGGGACAGGGGAGCCGGATCTCACCAGACCTCCTGGACAGGCTCCCTGCCACTGTAGAGGAGAGGGGCACACAATGGATAAGAACTGCCGTAGCAGTGGAGATCACATGACACACAACACACACTTCCTGCTGAGGAGAGACGATCTGACACAGCTACAGCGCCGCACTGTGAATTCCTCACTGTCTGAAACCACCACAGATTCGCAGCTCTGAGGTCCAGACCACACGAGTGGACGCTCAAACTGAATCTCACTCAAATTTCAAACTAAGTGGTTAACTTGATCCAACCCCCCCTCGAAGGAAAGGAAGTACAGAGCAGACGACAGTGATGTGAGGAAATGATAAAACCAGCGGAAATACCGCCGACTGACAGAATGACACACAAAACAAAAACACAGCGAATGAATCTGATCCACTTCAAACAAGCAAAAAAAACCCTGATGCTTCCATGAACACTGTGAACACTGTCTCTTTTTTTCATACACTTCTGTCCGGACACGTCACTAAAGGACTGGATCACACTATTGATCAATCTATTGATCTATCAAAGGTAAGTTTTGGATTAAAGGAGCACTACGTTAGTTTATTTCGACCGACGTGACTTGACACGAACAGCTGTGGCAGCCTGTGAAAACAGTTGGGTTGCTTTCTCCAGTCTGAGAACATAACGCTGATGACATCATCACACTCATGACGCCATCAGACTTTACTACTTTTTTTTTGCAGGGGTCTTTGCAGGGTGGCGGGGGGCTGGAGCCAATCCCAGCTGACACTGGGCAAGGCCGGGTTCACCCTGAACAAGTCATCAGTTCATCACGGGGCTGACACATGAGCCGTTTTTACACAGAGACACGCATCGGCGCCGCGTCAAAGCCTTACCAATAACCCGCCTTCTGTTGATTTAATGTGATTGGCACAGAAGCGAGCAGTGTGTCTTTAAGCCGCATCAGTGTGTCATTCTACACAGCGAGCCGGGGTCACTGGAGCTGTGACGTTTAACAGCATCAACATCAGCTTCCTCTGTTAAAATACGCCACGTGTGCACCAAACAGTTCAAGTGATTAAACTGTGTAAAAACTGGTTGAAAAACGCTGACAAGTCATTAAATCCATCTCGTAAAGAGCTGCTTCTGTTGATTTCCTGTCAGACAAAAAAAATGCACGACATGCGAACACAATCGTGTGTAAAGTTATGTGTACAAAGATCTCTAGACTACATGTTTAGTGTGCAATTTTCAGTGTACCCATTTTATGATTTTTTTTTAAAAAAAGAAAAAGAAAAAGTGAGTTTCTCACAGATCAGCAGGCTGCTGCCTGTACCAGACTTTTTTTTCTCTCTTCACAGCTGTTGCTGCATCAAGAGATACATTATTCGAGCTGCTCATTCCTTTGTTTATTTATTTAGTTTTTTTTAATTACAACTGAGTTGATACTAAAGTTTAAGAGACAGGTGAGTACGGGGGTGAAAATTAGTTTTTCATATCTTTCCTAAACGTCTTTGCAATCATGTGACCTGAACACATCCACCCCGACCACAAACCATTAAAGTGATCACACTGCGTAAAAATGGTAGAGAAAAAACAACAATGTTCAACAATCTTACATGTTCATTCTGTACTAATTCTGTTTGATCCTTCGAGTTTATTTCTCCTCTGTCAAGATAAAAAGCCCTGACCCGCCCTACTGGGTCTCCCATTTTCACAGGCGTCATCGACCCCGACTCGGCTCTAATACTACCTCCAAGGGCGGGTTTTGGCGGTGCAACTCAGATCCCCCACCCTCTGTCCGTGCTATTTGAAAAGACCAGCGAGGCGCATTAAACCCGCGCTACAACAGGCTGTGTAAAAAGGGGCTTAGAGACAAACAACCATTCACGCTCACAATCATACCTACGGGCAACTGAGAGCCACAAATTAACCTGCAAGTCTTGGAACTGTGGGAGGAAGCCGGAGTACCCAGGGGAAACCCACGCAGACACGGAGAGAACATACAAACTCCACACAGAAAGGTCCTACTCGAGCCGGGTGTCAAACACAGGACCTCCTTGCTTTGAGGAAACAGTGCTGACCACTTTATCCACCGTGCTGCCCTCTCTCACTTGAACTAGAGATTTAAAATCTGCACCAGAAAGCCTGTGTTAAAAACTGCAGGTGTGGAGTTTGAAAGCCATGAGTGTTTACCAGGACCAGATAGGGTCTAATTAAGACACACACGACTATATTGCATTATGGGAAATGTAGGAATCATAGAAGTCGGGATAGTTCTGCCTCTCCTTCATCCATTTAAATCCATCATTAATCGTCTCTCGAGATGAACTTTGGATTCTAGATGCTGAGTGAAATGAACTGCCTGAGCTTTACACAAACACCACCTGGATGAATCTGGATTAAAGCAAACCACAGTCTGAACAGGAGAGAGGAGAGCTTAAACAGAGGAAACTTCTCTTTAAGCCTCATCAGGACAGACAGGAGTGCTGGATGACAGGGATGGTGACTGAAGGTTTGAGCTTCTGACACTTGACAACCCTTCAGCACTTACCTGCAGTGATGCTTCCTCGTGGCGAGCCAGAACCTGCTCTCACAGCCGTAACACTGAGCTGCCAAATGGTCTGGGTACCAACGAGTCACCTGTGAGAACAGAGTGATCTCAGCTCACCTACCGCCAACCATCACAAAACTGACATCACGAAAGAGATCGCAAGTCTCACGTGCAAGCTAAAACCAAATACAGGCCTTTCTTTTGGAGTTTTGCTCCTTCTTTTTCTTTAAGATGATCTTTCGGTTAGCCGACAGCTCACCTCAGTGTCCTGCTTGTCCACCTGCTCCCAGCTCGCCTCAGAGAAGAGCTCCGTGCTGCAGCGAGACAAACAGTTGGCGTCCAGGTTGTACTCTGAGTCTGTCATTGAGGTCTGCATGGGGGGAGACACAGACAACCAGAAGTAACATCCAGGTGCTACACAGATCAGCTGGTCAGTCTCTTTCATGTTCAACACTGTCAGCGTCTTACCACTTCGTCTCCCATGTCTCCGTTGATTCTGTGGGAGCCGGCGTGCTGCTGACTCTCCAGGCGGCTCCACAGCTCCTGCAACTGCTTTTTTAGAGTCTCCACCTCCATCTGGTGTCCTGCCTCGATCTGCCTCAGCCTCTGCTGGATGGCGTCTGTGTGCAGCGTCAGCCCGTCGTCGTCCAGGTGACTGCGGGACGGCTGCTCTGGGCTGATGGCGGCCCGGCTCAGCAGTGCGTGGCACCAACGGTGCTGGGAGCAGCTGCCACGCGGATGAATGATCAGGGAGTTGCAGCTTGCGAGGGACAACTGTCGGCTAAGAGGTGCTCTCTCCCCGTTCCCTTTTGCCCAGTGAGGTCCTCCGCAGGGCTCCCCCTCGGCGCTGTTGCCATTACAAAGCCCGTCCCTGCTGAGGTCAGCACTCGCAGACTGAAAGGCACTGACAGAGGGTCGCTTGCTGCCCCCGTTTAAAGTTCTGATAACACCATCGTCGCCTGTCTCCACGCCTTTCTCTCTCCTGGTGACACTGGCGCAGGGCGGCTGGCTCCTGCCATCACTGCAGGGCTGACGACTCGGGCAAACAGGTGGCTGTGCTGGTAGCTCAAACCTGCTGCACGCCTCTTCAGTTAGAGTCTCTGTGGAGCTTTCCATCAGAGAGGGCCTCTTATCCAACTGCTCTGCCAGCTCCGAGACACTGTGGTCAGACTTGGAGTCAGGGCAGGTCTCCTCGTCCACACCTGGATCCTCAGGTGACCTGTCCACAAAGCCATTAGTTAGAGTTCTATGGGCTTGAGGCTGATCCTGCTCACCTGAGCCGGACTCACTTGGTCCATGTGCAAGCTCTTCTTGTACATAAGAGTTCTCTACATTCTGCTTCACCAGATCCACCGGTGTTTGAGTCGCCTCATCTGCATGTCGATCCAGCTCCTCTGCCTTCTGTGCGAGCAGAGGGGGAGATTCACCATCTTCCTCAGCCTCGATTACGCCATTTTCTGGATGGTGACCATTAGCAACTGCTTCTTTACGAATCTCAGTCCCATTCACTTTATCGCTCTGATCCTCATCATCTTCCTCTGCTGCTGCTTCTTCTTCCACCTCTCTGTCAACAGTGTTAACGACGTGTGTGACAGCAGTGCTTCCATCTCTCTGAACATCTGTACCTGCCTCCTCCTTAGTGGCTTCCTGAAGGATGTTCTCCATCTGGCCCTCTGCTACGCCCACTGCCACAGAAAGCTCCGCCTCCTCTGCATCCTCTCCTGTTTCAACTGGTCTCACCAAGACCCCTTGCCCGAGTTCACCGTGTGGGTCCCGGGGCTGCGGGCTGTCGTCCAGCTCAGAGTCCACTCCATCTGGGTACGGCCCCACCCCGTTAGGCCGCATCTCCTGATCCTGGTTCCCCACTCCCTCAGGCCCCACGGCCATGTTGAGCTCTAGAGAGCGCCGGTGGTCCTGCCATTTCTCATTGAGGCTCGGGTCACTGGAGCGGCGGTTAGGAGCCAAGGAGCTTCCCAGCTCACATGCACTGGGCAAGTTGTCGAAGGAGCGAGTCTTTGTACATCTGAAGAAGAAACAAGAGGAAGTATGACAGAGGAAAGAGACATAACAATGGCTGAGTGTGTTTGAAACCCATGATTCAACCTGTGGGTAGACACACATTCATTATGAAACGTTAAGTTGACAAAACAATCACATGTCAGCCTCATCAAAACCAGAAGAATGCAGCACAAACGCAGTGAAAGAAGCATTTAGACTCGCTTGCTATAGTGGGTCTAGTTGTCATAAACTAGGCCAATAATATGAAACAACTTCCTGTTGCTCTTTCTTGATGGTATGACTGTCATGAGACACGAGATAAGCAGAGCATAAAACAGTATTTGTGACTGTGAGGGCCCAGGCAGTGCACAAAACTAAGCAGTGGAGTTGAAAAGCCGGGCCTCTCTGGCTGTGGGAGTCCTTTACCCGTGTTTATCTTACATGAGGGAGGAGGAGAGGGGGGGTCAGGTTCCAGCGCGCCAGGCTCACCTGGCCAGGGGCGTGTCCTCAGGGTTGCCACCGGGC
Source organism: Naso thynnoides (assembly GCA_029783665.1). Lineage (NCBI taxonomy): Eukaryota > Metazoa > Chordata > Actinopteri > Acanthuriformes > Acanthuridae > Naso > Naso thynnoides. The sequence goes on along the minus strand of JAQLOL010000021.1, from coordinate 6,189,969 downwards.
ACAGGGTAAGGGGCGCAGGAGTCGTCGGAGGGGGTGGTGGGGGAGGAGCTGGGCAGGTAGACCGCCGTCCATAGCATCAGGTTGCGTACATGACACACCGGGTGGAGAACCTGAAACAACAGCTGCAAATTTAACTCTAACCACAAAAGTTAACTACGGTTCATATAATCATCATTTTGCCCTCTTAACAGCTGTGGAAGTTCCCAAAACATTGAAAAGCTTGGCAACATCGTAACCGTGTTGATAAAATAAAATAAACCAGAGGTCTGTTAATGTGTCTAACAACCACAGTTGAGATGTTAGCTTAGCAATTAGCATCATACAATCATCATTTCTTCCCTTAATCAGTTGGGGAAGTTCTGGAAACGTTGAAAAACTTAAAAACGTCTGGTCCGTGTTCATGACTTTATCTCGTGGTATAAGCTGTGGCATTCACACTCAGCAACAGATGCTTTGGTCTCATTGTCCAGACGTCAGTGACATCAGGAGAATCTCATCGCTGACGGGCTGTGTGTCATTCAGTTCGGTTGGCCGAGACGTGTGACACCTTGGGGTGAAAGTCTGGTCTGATATTTGGCTTAACATCAAACTGGTTTAGAAATTTTTACACTGGCCCAACCCTACTGGGTTATATACGTTACGTAGCCCCAGTGCATTTTATGCAGAGTAAGCACTGCATTCCTAAAAAAAACCCAAAACAAAATACTTAGACTCAGAGGAATAATGAGACTGTTTCATAAATACTTAAAAGTTCCTTGTAGTAACTTTAAATGCTAAATTTGAGAACAGAAAGAACAGGTGGTGGTATGTTACCTGGACTGATCTGACTTTGATATCCGGTATCGCCCCCGATATTGACTAAAAAGTTATTGAGGAAAAGGTACCGTGACAATAGGTCTGATCCATACAGCTGATCTATTTACTTTGATTCTATGTGTGCAACGCACATTACATCGTGCTACGGCAGCAAACATATAATTATATGCCGCTGCTGCTGGCCTTGTTAGTTAGATCCATGTTGCAGCAGCAGCAGCAGCAGCGGTGAGTTGTTGAAGACATGGAGACATTTCAATTCTGATATGATGAGAGTTTGGAGATTTGACAAGTGGGACAATGGTGGAGGATTAGGATACAGCCATAAAAAAATAAAACATATTTGTTTTTTTACGCACTGGTATCAGATCGGTACTCAGTATCAGCCAAAACCCAAATCCCAGGTATCAGGTCAGTATCAGGACTGAAAAAGTGGGATCGGTGCATCCCTACCTTTGTCCTGCTGGGTTTTAATCAGCTTTATGAAGATGCATCAGAAAACATTTTGTCAGGTTAAATATTTTGCAGTTTTATCAGTTTAAACACAAAAGCAGACCTAGCAGTGCTCCACTTCCTAAAGGACCAAAGCCTGAAGACAAGCACAGAGGGTGAACGTACGGTCTCGGAGTGTGACGAGTACAGCATATTCCTCAGTGTGCGGTTGGCCGGTCTCAGCAGTGACCACACTGAACACGTCCTCTCCTGAACGCGCCGGTCCTCCCTCTCCTTGCCGCTGTTACACAGGAAAGTCCCGAACAGACAGGAGTAGGTATGCTGCACCAGTTTCACCTGCACACAGATGTACACAAACTGACATGTAGAGGCTTGTATAAATCTAATTCAGGTACGTGAATACGCAGAGATGACAGGAGATTCCTCAGTGAAGTTAAGAACACACCTACACAATAACTGTATATCAGAAGACCTAATCAGAGGCTTGCCGTTTCCACACCTGTGTCTGAACTGTTTAACCTAAGGATCTAAGCAGGATCAAGACTTCGCTATTACTGTTTTAGACTTCAACCACCACATATGCACGCACCAGAAAGGCCTCATTAAACTCAAAGGAGCACGGGAACTGCCTCTGCAGTTGGTGAACACAGTCCAGCCACTGCAGGAAGACGGGACAGCGCTCGTTCAGGTCCTCAGAGTTTTCTCCGTGGCCACAGCGGTCAGCAAACTTATGGCCAAAGTCCAGCCACTCAGTCTCCACCAAAACCTGGAAGCCCTGAGAGAAGATGTCAAAAGATTTTAAAATAAAAAAAAGTTGTTTTACAATAGTTAAGTTTTTGTTCAAATTTAAGTAACCAAATATTTTTTAAATTTCGCTTCAACAGAAATATAATAGTTCTTAAAAATGAGGTCAGTTTCAGAAGAGTTTTAATAGCGATATGTATCCAAAATAAATCTAAAAACCGTTAACAAAGGCCACGGTCAGGGCTGGAACACAAGAAGTAGAGGCTTGATCCGTACCTCAATAGTGCGGTAGTAAGGGTCCAGCAGCAGCTTGGACAAAGCAACAATCTGAGGTGTGCGGTCCCAGCCATCGGAGCAGTGCACCAGGACGGGCCTGTGGTCTCTGTCCACAGCGTTGACCACCAGCAGCGCCGCCTTCAGCAGCAGCGAAAGATGCTGCAGCCACTTGGTGCTCTCCAGTGCAGAAAGCCAGCTGCAGGCACACACACAGCGAAAGAGCAAACACGTCAGAGGACCTCGTCTGCCTCGGACACTACATGACGGCACACACGTTTCCTGAGGACACGCACATCAAGTACATTACATAGCATGGACAGGAGCCACATACTTGAGCATTTATAGCCTCAGCTAGTTTGGAACACCATCAGCAACTTCACTATGACTTTGTGTGGCCAAGAGCACAATCATGATGAAGATGTGATGTGATGTGTTATGTCTTTCCACTTTCTAAAGATGTTTCTGCTTAAAAAAAAAAAAAAAGCCAGAGGTGGTAAACAGATGAAGAGCTCTTTAGTAAAACTGTCCAGTATTACTAAAATTAAACCTGTGTAAACATAAGATATACATGAGATATCTTAAAACACATTTTGTTTTTAAACCTGCAATAAAAGATTTTTTGTTTTTTACTCTTGGGGGCAGGGGAGACACATTGTGAGCACACAATACTAAGGGGAAAAAAACAAACACAGTTGCTGAAATGACACATCCAGAAGTTATGAACAACTTTACTGTTCATTTGGATTTGTGTTTTTTTTTTGGCAAGAGGAGGATGAACTTCAGAATGTCATTTTTTTGTCTTGGTTTTTGATCTCTTAACCAGCTCCTTGGGAAAATATCTAATTCTTTAGCTGCTAAATGCTCCACTATGCTCATCAGCTTCACAATGAGCAGAAATGGGCTCTTAAGCGGTGTTAACTTGAAGAGAGCATTAACTCTCTGTTTATCATTCACAGTGAGCGGCCCCTTTCAGTGTTTTTTACATTTCATACAATGTTACTATAAAAACGGCAAACAACTGCAGCCAAACAAGCTCTGACAAACCTGCTGCACACTACCTCCTCAGAATGAAACAGCAGACAAACGGAAAGGGAATCAAGAAAGCAGCGAAAACAGAGGTAAGACTTGCATTTGTCGTTTGCAAATATAACTTTTACCAGTCGTGCCAGTCATACGGTGGCAGCTACATTGTTATGATGTTTTTTCTGCCGCTAGTGGCCACAAACAAATTAATGCAGCCTTAAAATCCAAGTGTTTGGAAAGTTTAGAAATATTTTGCTTGTTTGAACTATAGTTATGTAATACCTCGCAACACTACATGGCCAGAGGAAGACATGCGCTGACCTTGACCGACAGCAATTGAGAGTAAATGATTCACTTGTCTTATCTTATCTTAGTTATTATAGTTTGCACTGTGTTTTGTTTGTCTGTAAACCTGAAACGTCTGTGAGAGAGACAAGTCTGTGACCGAGTTTTTACTTTGGAAGTCAAGAAGTAAAGTGTATCGGTATATGTGCCCTGAGACACCTGAGGGTTTGGCTTTTTCTTATAAACTAAACATTTAGTGAGAACATGTTGCAATTTGCTTATTTTCTGCTTGCTTAAACTGAGGAAACTGCAAAAAAAAAAGAAAGGGTCATTGTGTAGAATGTGAACAAATACATCAAAGTTCTCAACGCAGGTAACATGGTAGTAAATGGGCCTCAGTTTCATAATAATCTTCGAATCTAGTTGGAGAGACTAATTACAGACGCACATACTTGGATCCATCAGTCAGCACTGTCTGAAGACGTTTTTTTCATTTGGTGGAGGTATTTCTTCATCAAAGGTCTTATGATGTAGATGTGTGGCGCTTTAGCGTGCTTCTCTATGTGTGGGTTTCCACAGCATTCAAGTCTGGCACCAAGCAGACTGTTAGAATGTTGGTATTATGACTTGATGAACCCTCTGTCTTTTACACCCCATGGTGACCGCGCAAGTTTTCACATCAAATTAAACACTTTTGTTTCGGTTCGGCCTTTTCTTTAATGACAACAGCGTTCTGGCGCTCCTGAAACCGCAAACTTGTGAAACCAGGTTCCAGAGTGCAATCTCTTAAAACCGCAACCTTCTTTCGGCTGTGTAAACCCGCAAACTGCAAAGCCTGTGACAGAGGTGGCTATGCTAATGCTAATGCCAGCGCTAGTGCAAGTAAATGTATTCTGCAGTAGCCACGACCAAATTCTGTTTTAACACTCCATAGTGCGCCCAAAGCAAGTTGAAAATGACGACATTTCGAGTGTTCGTATCAGAATTTTAGAAGTCAATTCTCGGCTGAATTTCTTGAATCTGAGGCTGCTTAGGGCTCAGCAGCAACAGGAAGTTAACAACTACAGCAGCTCTGACAGTTTGTCATTACAAAGTTACACTGCTAACTACCAGTCTGGCATGCACACTACAGTACTTCCAGTAGTTCATAGGGCTGTCCCGATACTATTTTTTCACTTCCGATACGATACCGATATTGCAGCCTTGAATATCGGCCGATACCGAT
>JAQLOL010000021.1:6122915-6134524 GCA_029783665.1 Naso thynnoides | reverse complement strand
AGGTCAACAAAACAAAACGGCAGTTAAAAATTTAAAATTACATAAAGTGCTTGTCTGAGATTAAAATTAACATAATGTGATGAATAAACACATCACAACATGCACACAGACAGTTTACGGTTGTTGGAAAGTTGATTTGATGACTTAAGGTGGAGGCAGGCTAGCACTTCCCATTGACTACCAGAGTTTGAGCTAAGCTAATTAGTGGTGGGCGAGCGCTGGTCGTCTCTCTCTCCCCTTTTTTTTGGCCGACTCTTCCTTGTTACCACATCAGACTTACACAAGAGACGTTCTCCAGTTGCATTTGTTTCCCAATCAAGTTACACCGGTGAGAATTGCTTTACATTGTTAAGGATTTAAAAATGGCTACAAAATGCAAAGTAATTTAATGTTAAACATGCGATAAAAAAACGCAATTAATCTCAATTAGCTATTGAAATTCTGCGAAGAATCGCAATTCAAATCAAAAATCAAAAATCAATCGTTTGACAGCCCAAATAATTTCCCTTCCAGTTTATTTGAATGGTATTGGAAAACTACCAAACACACTGATGTAGCTTCCAAAAAATAAAAATGAAAAATGAAATTTAAATGCACTCTAGCACTTTAAATGGACACACTGAAATTGAAAACATGAACATAAAGTGCATAAGTGTTCTTCTGTGTCACTGAACTTTAAGGCAGGGTTTTGGCAAGGACCTCCCGATACATGTGTCATGATATGATACAGACATCACAAAAATGAATATATATATAGCCATATATATATAGCCATACATTGCCATATCGATTTTTTAGCACAGCCCTATTTAACGACCAAATGTGATCACTTTTATTGATTTCAAATGATCATAAGGAGGCGACTTTTTTGACATTTCTCCACATATTTATAAGACCCGGTACAGGAGCATCCCCTTCAGTGCTGCGTCAGATGGGTTTATTCCCTGACATGGCTGATTTGGGCCTGACCTGTCTTTTCAAGGCACTCCAGGTGTTTCCTCCAGTGCCCGCTGATCTCTCGCACCAGGGCCTCGCTGTCTGGGGCCAAACTCTGAAGCTGCTGCAGCCTTCCCTCCAGGGTGTGTGAGGCCTCCAGCACAGGAGCTGGATCTGTGAAAACAGACAAACAAATCTCTGTAGAAAGAGCCGCTAAGATTCACATGATATCCGTACACTCCTACTTTTAAAAAAAAAAAAAAAAAAAAAAGCAAAATAGCAAAATTACTGTGTGCGCCGCCTGTAAAGCACATTACAGAGCTTTCTGCATCGCAGTTTCAACAGAAGCAGAATATCCCACTGAGATTTCTTTCCAAAGAGTGACTCTTAGACTTTCCCCACTTAGACGCCTTTGAAAATTTCGCAGGCTGGACCTAATGACACAAGCGCTGTTCCGACCCTTCACATGTGCAGAAATCAAATCTAATGAGTGTTCTCACGTGCTGATGGATGGCAAAGAAAACAAAAAGGCTGCCATGAATATGTGACAGAGTCTTAAGTCCCAAGTATACACCTTGGCAAAGTGTATAAAAAGTATGCTCCTGAAAAGGGGGTAAAAAAAAAAAAAAAAAAACGGGATTCTTTAGCACAACAGAGGAGCTGTTTTGCAATGCATGCGCGGCAGCACCGGGCCCATGGGGCCAACTAGGAGGCTGTTTCTCAGCTAACAAGTCTCCTCTGTATCATTTGATCATTTAAATTATTATGCCAGGAATTCTCAGGAGGCAGCTCGGCACTCCACATCACAGGGCTGTTTTTAATCTTCCCCTTCCCTTTCTTCCCCTCCCGAAAAGTTCAACAGCTCAGAGAGAGAGAGCTGCTCCTGTTGTGTACCTGCCTGCTGAACACCAAAGGAGGTGACTTCTAGTGCCAAAGCACAGAGAGAGAAGCTCAGGGGAGCTCCTTGACAAGGGGGGAGGCAAGATGTAGAGCCACGCGCACACACACACACTGGCACACAAGCTTTCACACACACACACACACACACACTGCAACCCTTCAAAACTCTAAAAGAGGAGGAAAATCGCTGCTTTGCTGCACAAACTTTTCTCCCACAGCTTTCATCCACTCATCTTAGACTTCTGTGTGGAACCCAATTGGATCCCTTCGTCAGTATGGGCACTGACTGAAGTGACTTTTCGTAAGAAGTTGGAGCCACAGACGTTTAAACTTTGCCAGATGCCACAGAGAGAAAGCGAACTCTGAGCCGATGGGCCACAAAAAAATAAGTGCTCATCAGAGGCCAAAACTTTGCAATGCGCAATTTGTTGAAATCCTGGCCATACGTTGCAGCTCGCCATATCTGCATTTTCATCAGACAAACATTTTGGGCCATTTAATTGATTGAGCTTCTCTTCCCAGGACTGTTTACAGTCAAACATTGTCTGCATTCATTGTTACACCAGCTGCGGAGATATTGCATCAGTCACAAGGGACATAACTATTAAGAGCACAGCTCTTCTAAGACAAACAGGATGACTTAAAGCACTGCTATTCCATCGACCCACTGTCACAGAAATCACTTTATCAGCCTCTTTCCCATATATCCTTTCAACTTTTAATGATCAAAGGACAGAGATTATAGTAAGGGATCTCTCACACATGGACAAGCCAGGATTATCAATCAGTGGCCAGGGAGAGAGGTAAAGTCAAACTTAAAATGAAGGGATATAACTTAAGTCTGTATACAAAATTAACCCCAGTCAAAGTAGAGCAGCAGGGTTTCTCTCCAAGGACCCTGGATCTGCAGAGTCCAGAAAGACTGCTGATAACTTTGGAAAGTAGAGCCGCTAATTGATGCCGCTAATAAGAAGCACTGGAGCTTCTTTTTTAGAGCGGCTCAGATGGAAAATCCACCTAATCAAACCCAGAGTGGAAGAGGGATTCAGCGCGAACCTGAACGCTCACATTCCCGTTAATCAAGAAAAATGAAACAGCTGATGAGACATTATGTACATCAGGTGACTCTCATCACTCTAAGAGCAAAATATAAAAAAAGCGCAATTTTTTTAACTTATCCTTATTGTAATCATAGATGATTGGGTGTCTCCTCTGATAACTGATGGGACAACTGCAGCTTGTTTAAACTAATAAATCAGACTCTAAATAAAGCATTTTCTCTGGTGAAGCAGCTCTGCAGGAATCGCAGCCAGTGAGACGGGCAGGATGACACAGAGATGTTCAACAGTGTCATTATGAAAACTCAAACAAATTCCTTCACTCACAGTCAAAGTGCGTCCTCTCAGTCAACATGTGGGTATCACAGATATTGGATATCTCCTCCAACTGATAAAAGTGACTCATGATCTTAATCGTAACCCAAACTGAGTCATTTAATATTGAGTACCGAGTCCCAATCCGATATTTCTGCAACGCTAACCCGAACCCTAATACAAAAAAAAGCTGCTTGCATCCAAGTCATTCCTTGTTGTTCTTCATTTTATTTAAATAAGAAAGTAAACAACCTAAAAATATTTTATGACAAAATCCAACCGACAACATTTAATGGTGGTAACTGATGCCAGGAGCAGTTTGGGGGCCTCAAATTCTAATCTCACCCAGGGCCCCAAAATGTCTAGGACCGGCCCTGCTGTGACAGGCTGTCAGCAGCTGCAGGAGGAGAAACTCTGCGGTGCGCTGGGTTACGAGAAGGATGCCGCACACCTTCCTTCCTCTTGACTTTACTTTCTGTGACTGTGTGGAAATGTGACATTTCCCCGTCACACGCTGGATTCTCACAGACAGAGTGACGGCTGATTGACATGTGGAGTCCAGCGCGGGTTGAATGCTCAGCGATCGATCAGGTAATAAAGGCGACGTCTCACGTATGACTCTCTGAATCTTCTTCGTGACGCTGTGTGTTCACAGAGTTTTGGTCATGGTTCATCTTCACCTCCTGTCGAGGCTCTAAAGAGAGCAGTATGGGCCTTGCAGGTAAATGTACTGATGCGTTTAATAACAACCGTGTGTATTTTGAGGAAATGGATCAGCTGACTGATCGCAAAACGTTATTTGCTTTTCACATTTTGTATTGCCGTGGCGGTCACAGCAAAATGTTACCAGCAAAAACGCTGCTCCTGCTTCGCCTGGCGATGCACTGTCCTCCCTCCTTCTCTTGACGGAGCTCCAGTAAAATTTATGAAAGTGTATGATAATAACTATGTACTGCTTCTCATTTACAGCACGTGACATAAAACAAAGGATCGGCTTCAGCTGGAGCTCACTTTGAAAATGCCTTGATCAGCTCTGATCCCGATCTCAAAGATCAGATCGGGACATCCCTTGAATATTACGTAATTTTAAGATATTTTTCGGGCTTTTGTACCTTTATTTCTTCAGGACAGCTGAAGAGTGGACAGGAAACAGGATAGAGAGAGAAGGAATGACATGCAGCAAAGGGCCACAGGTGGAATCGAACCCATGGCTAATGCGTTGAGGACACAGCTTCTGTATATGGAGCGCCTGCTTTACCAACTGAGTAATAATTATAATTTTAAGCTTTGTATTTTATGCCTGTAAGAGTCTGCATAATAACACTGCATGTAAATTCCACTACAGAAGAGACTTGATGATCTCTGCAATTAGACGTGGGGAAAAATACACATATCAGTGTATCGGCATGGGAATCAATTATCAGCCAAATGAGTTTAAAATATCTGCATATTGGATATCGCCAAAAAATCTAACATCGTACATCTGTAGCTATAATAACATTACGCACCATTACTGATATCGGGGAATATGGTGACTTCATTGCATCATAGTCCAAGAAACTCAAGCAGTCAGACATTCAAACAAGCCAACAGTTTCTGCAGATTTAAACAAACATATCTGGAAGTAAAAAGTAAAAGCATGCATGCCTGAAATGTCCGCTATGTTCTCCCATTGCACATTTTCATTTTGTTATTTTAATCTTTTATCCCTAACCCAGGTAGTTTCGTCGAAATCGAGGTCTCTTTTTCAAGAGAGACTTGTGTACGAGAAAAAAACCAATATATTTTAAGCAATGACAGATGATTAACAATAACAAAAAAGGCAAAAGACCCCAAAAATATCTACAAAAAAAGGACCTAATACACCAAATAAAGGTAATCGGGTGGGTGTGTTCAGTTAAAACTAAATAGTCAGTGCTGGGGAAAGGTCTGGCTGAACCCTTTATCAGGGTCATTATAAGTCGAAAAAAAAACACTGGGTTGTTTGTTTTTTCTTTAAAATGATCACACCAGTTGTCTTGGGCCGTGTTCAGCCATGATGCAGGTGTGGCGACTTTAGAAGACAGCAACATGCAGACAGTGGAAGGGGAGGAAAATGTGTCCAATAACCCACATTCTTCATCCGGTGAGTCAGGAGAACCACAGACTTTCTCTGGGTGTTTTATCTTTGGAAATGGAAGAGAAGAGCGGCTGCGTTTAGAAAATAAGTTCAAACACGGTAAAGTTGGTGTTTTTATGGAACAATTCAGATCGAATCTTTTACATTTTTATTTTTAATTTCTGCATTCATCAGGAGTCAATATTGTATTTTGCAAATTATATATAAAATTGATATTTTATATACTTATTATCCATAGTAATATATACATGACTGATGAAGGTCATGGCGGCGTATAAGGAGACTGAATAAAGCCAAGAATTTGAAAGTGATGGTAAATACAAGAGTTCTCATTATCAAGGATTTTCTATTGAAGCTCATAGTAATTATAATGTGTGTGTGTGTGTGTGTTCTTAAAATTAGAGTATTAAAAATTCAACAGAAATGGTATAGAGCAGACGGCCAAAAGTGCAAAAATAGGACCCAAGTTGTGATGAACCCAAACTTGCTAATAAAGACAGTTAGCACGACTTTTAATTGTTTTGCACATTTCCAGCTGCATTGATACTGAGTTTCATCACACTGGCTGAGCCATAATGAGGCTGCCACCCTGTAGCCGCTTTCTAGCAGTCTCTGCTTTGCTGTTTCTGAGCTATTGCACATCTCAAAGCAGGCAGCAGTTTCTGTGTCTGGGTGAGCCTTCGGTCCAGGACCCGTCAGAAGCTGGATGGCTCAGCAGACTGCAGGTGGCATCGGGGAAGACGGTGCACAGGTTCGGGATGTGTGTCTGGGTGGGTGGGGGTTGACCAGGGTGGTGTGCGCCAAGACAAGCAGGTGTGTCGGGGCGGTCCGTCTTGGCCCTGTCAGCGATACACCATCATTAAGCGGTGTGGGCGCAGCAGGGTGCACCATTATGTCTCCCTGGGCCCTGTGTAATTACGCTCTGACATAATTAACCCAGCAAGCCCATTAGCCAAGCATTGGCTGGCTGAAGAGAGAAAAAAAAAACGCTATAATTATTTGTTGTGCGCATGTTAATGAGGCCAGCTGTGTTCCCATCATACAACACGAACAAATTAATTTACAAGGCTGTGCTCCAAGGTTTTTTTCTTTTCATTCAAAACAGTCTTGTTTTTTTTCTTTGAGTGGACTTCAAGGTCCATAAACACGATGTGCCGCTGCTGCAACAAACAGTAACACTGCTGTAATGTTGTTGTCAAGAACCAAAACTAGGTTGAGAGTCAACACTTATCTTTACTTTCACCTTCACGTGCAATGTTAAGTGATATACGAGTATGTAGGATAAATTGTTGCCTCTTTTCTTCACCTGACAAGGATTAGTTTCGATTACAAAACACAAACTGTTTGCAGCAAATTCATAAACATGACTTTTGTGTTTGCGGCGCATTGTAAAGCATCGAGCATTTGATATTCAGATAGCAAACCGAAGTCTCGCTTTACCTTGATGTGGCAGAAGGAGTGAGGAAATACTAACATGAAAAGATAGGTGGAATGAAAAAAAAAATGATTGTGGGAAGCGGCGGCTTTTGTGTGTGAACAAAACAAAGCTGAGAGAGAAACTTCTTAACCTGTTCTTTTTCATTGCCGCTCCGTGTCTTTGTCTGAAAGACTGAAGGACGTAGAAGGAATGACATCAATACCAACACATTTTAAAGCTCTGAACAAAGAGCCGAGCCGCAGCTAGATAGCATTTCAAATTAATGCTGCAGTGAGCGCTAATGACATCCAAACCAAACTTTGCTTGAAATTACACAAAAAAATAAAACAACCCACCGCACACTCTTATTTATGAGACATGGAATTCAAATCACAATTAATTAAGCTCCTCAAATACACCAGTCTATTGCCTTTACATTTTTTGAATCCCATGGCTACATCTTATCTGTTCGCAGGCACACACACACAGAAATTCCAACACACACACACACACACACACACACACACACACACAAGCTGTCTTTTAAGAGCACATTCCCTCCTGGTCCCTCTGGGGTATCCTACTCCACAGGGATCAGTTGAAGAGGCCCAGCTCTTTTATGAACATAATGCATTATTAAGCACCTCAAACATCTCCTGGGCCTTTGTTTATTACTGCTCTTATTAATCACTTGTGCATAATCTCGTCCCGCCCAGAGAGCTTTCATTTTCCATCAGCTTTTATATGTCGTTATTTTCCGACAGACCGCCACAAACGCACGCGGCACTCCTGCGCTCTCCTCCTGACTGTAGGTACTCAGCTGCAAAATTACAATAAAGCCGGCTCGTTGTGCCTCGCAGGCCTCTTTCTCTGGTGCCTGCTAATGTATACACAGGGTTGAGGAAGGACAACTACTCTTTATGCATTTGAATGACTCTGAATTACTAAGGTCAGTGCGTTCTGTCCTGATAATCTCACAGCCCGGGGAAACATCCAATGTGAATGTGTGAGGCACTTACAACCGTCTCATATCACAGGAACACATGCAACTTCCTGACACAAAAAGCTGCTTGTGCTCTGCTCCGCAGTACCACCGGTCACCACTAGCAAGCACTGTTGCCATAACATTTCCGCTAATGCACACACATATGCATAGAGACATACACACACACACCTCAGACATGCCGTAGGCCCAGCACACACACACTAGCGTGCGCATGCACACACACACACACACACACACACACTTAGAGGGGTGTATTCAGATCAGAATCTTCACAAACTCTTACTGAGCTCCCCGCTCAGATAAAAGGAGCTGTGTTCTAAAGGAGAGAGGGAGCGGGGTGGATCCAGAGGGATGAGTGTGTGTACTGAGAGGAGGCAGGGAAGAGCAAACACCTGGAGCGTCAGTCTCAGGGCTACGCCCCTGGCGACAGGGCCTCGCTGCTCTCACAGAGGTGGCAACAAACGCCGACGTTCAAACGCCACTTGCACACACTCGCACACACTCCAGGAGAGAGGAGCAGAGTGAGCCGGCGAGGAGGGGAGGAAGAAAAAGAGAGGAGCGGAGGTTCGGTGCGTCTCTGGGAGAGCGATGAGCTCGGGCAGAAGCTGCCACTGCTTTTTTAGCGTTCAGTGATCAGGACGTGTTTATCTGCACTGATCAAAACCATGCGGAGGTGATATAAACATTGTTAGGGAAACACTGTTAACAGGCCTCTTTCAAGACCCAGACTGGGTAGGAGTTACAGTGCACAGCATGGGGAGATGTCACAGGCAAATCAAAATATAGAACGCTAATGAAACACCCGGGTGGATTGACGTCTCGGCTTAGGGGCCTCATAAAAGGCACGAAGAGAGAGAAAAAAATCACTTCAATCACTTGCATCAAGAAGTTATTTCTGTTCGGAGTTTACCGTTGCATTAGTTTTTCTTAGAGAGGATGCTCGCTTTCCCAGTGTTTTATGTTGTGGTGCTGAAGCAAAGTCGTCAATTTCAGCTGCTGGAAACACAAAGGTACAGGTGGCACACACGTGACACTACAACATGCTAACGTTTTGGCCTAGCGGCTCTTTATCAGAGTGGAGGAAAATGGAGGTCATGTCATATATTTTTGGGGGAACGTATCTTTATCAATAATTGTGCATTCATCCAACAGGTCGAGTTACACAAATCTTAAAGATTTTCACCCATTTAACCAGAAGCCAGGTCTCTATAAAAACTATCAGCCCCTAACACGATCCCTCCCAGGGACAGCAAAGCGCAGACTTAGATCAGACATGGTAGATGTCACAGCTAAATAGAAAGACAGTAAAGTAGGAAAAAAAAGTAGATTACATAAAAATTGTAAAAAAAAATAAAAACAAAAACAGGCAACAACGCTTTATTTCATCAAGCAACCATCATTTCTCTATCAGGAAAGTACCCGCCAGAGCATACTAGATATTCTTGGTCCCACATAGTCAAGGAACGGAGTCCAAATCTGATAAAATGTACATATTGTGCCCCGAGAACAATATGTCAATACTCCATTGGTAGAGGGTTAAATATTACATTATGCCAATCCAAGACTGTTGGAGGTTTATTTGAAATCCATTTTAATAATATACTCTTTTGTGCTGCATAGGTGAGCATATTCAGCGGATTTTGTCTGTGACTCCCTTTGAGGTGTGGGTGTGGCATTCCCAACAGATGGCAGGCTGGCTCAAAATCTAAGTCTAAAAACAAGACTCATTTTTGTAACTACTAAAAATCCTGAATACACGAACAGGCCCACACCATGTGTATAAAACTACCAATCTCCTACAGTTAACACATGTCATTTCTGAGTCGAGGTGATATCTGAAGGCAGTCACTGATGAGGCGGTCTGAGTTGTAATTCCTCTGCTCTGTTACATACTGATATACTATTAGCCTGCTACCATATATTTGTCCCTGTATCCTCATAGGTCATTTCCTTTTATATACAGGAACTGGCATGTGATTGGCTTAAAGAGTGAAATAATTAACTCTCTGTGACGATTACAAAAACAAGACCGAAAATAAGTGAACTGCTGCAATAAACATTAAAGACTGAGGTCCTCAAAGCCTAAAACCTCAGTTTTTAATGTTTATTGCATGAAATTTAGCAGCTCATCTATTTTATGTCTTTTTTTTTTTATAAATGTCATATTAATAAAGTATCTTTATGGGACAATATTAAGGTAATTGTGATTACTTAGGTTGGTCACCTGCCACTTCCTGCACATAAATGTCATGACCTCCATTTTACTCCATGCTCTGATGAAGGCCACTAGGCCGAAACGTTAGCACGTTGACCGACATGGCCAAAATAAATTGGTGAAACAGAGTATTGTCCACTTTATTTTATAGACTCGTGTGTTTACTGTTGGTTCCTAGTTGCCACTGAAGAGGAGTATTAGTTTGCATTAACAAAGCGTAACATTAGCACGCATGTAACGGATATGTTATTTGTATTCAATAGTGGGTACGGCAAAGTGGATAACTGATATGTGACCAGATGTTAATGATAGCCAGATACAACAGGTCACATATTGAGCTGCCTCTGTGTGTCCCCCTCCCCCTCCTTTCCTGCTTCCCCTCTTGCATTCATTAACTGCCGTTGGCCTGTTCTGATTGGACCGAAGGCCGAGTGTTGGGCACACAAATGAGCACGCGCACACACACTGAGAGAGAGCCACTTTCAAATGAAATAATAGGACGGGGGGAAAAAAAACGTCCTGCAATGAATAGTAATAACTGCATTAAGATTAACGAGCACGGCGTGTAAAGAATAATTGCATCTGTCAAAAGATTAAAAATACATGAGCTGTAGCATTTGTTGGGGGAATGGTCGAGAAGCTCACTGTTGTGTTTGAGGGGCAGAGAGAAATGAAGTGGGGCCGCGGCCAAATGACTGTCCTCCAGTGTACCTGGAGTCATCCATTCTAGCGAGAGGTGGGCAGGAGAGCGGCGAGAGGGGAGTTGTGACCTTGGACACCAGCAGCAAGATGTACAGTGACAAACAGGCACAGGAAAGAGTCGAGCCTCCTCACAGATGGCAGGTACTGCAAGGGCCCGACATGGAAATTCTCTCTCGGTGGTCTGGCTTCTGTTTGGCTAAAGTCGGGGGGGGGTTGTTAGTATCTGGAAGTGAAGGCACATATGTCGCGACGAGTCAGCATTTTATCTGTGCTTTTCCAGATAGTCACCTTGTTAGAACAGCCAATCACCGTGTCATAAATTGTTCCTGTGACTTGGCTGAAAGACGTGGCAGACTGCAAGCTGGACCCTGACCGATCATAATGTGCCACCCTTCACGAGTTGCATTATGTGCATTAGTGATTTTGACTCAAGGCCTCTTTTTAAGACATAGCCACAAGATGAGGTGTATCTCATTTTTTTATTGAGCTTTAGTGTCACAAATTTGTCGTGAGATAAAGTTTCCATGCAGCAAACCTGGGACTGTCAGGGCCGTACGAGATGAGAGATTCTGGGGCAGATGCCCCTTTTTCCTAATTGACCATTCACCAAACGCCACCCGTGTGCAAACGGGCCAATCAGAGCGTAACATTTACCAGCTCTGACTGGGATCTGACAACTACACTGCCGTGCTCCACTGAAACTCGCTCTGTGGATTTCGAGCTCACCGTGGTTGAACATTGTGTCTGGGGAATGCTCAATACCCAACGAGGTTCGAAGGAGATTTATGTTCTTTACCTCTCCAAAATCAAACGCTGAAAAGTTTAGCATTATGCTGTGGGCAAAACTGTTCAGGTGTCCTCATTCCCCATCGGATCTTTCAGTTTAACAAGCACAGCTAACGTTATGTCTGCTTCAGTAACCCTACGATAAACACTGAAGC
>JAQLOL010000021.1:6108989-6122815 GCA_029783665.1 Naso thynnoides | reverse complement strand
CACAGCTAACGTTATGTCTGCTTCAGTAACCCTACGATAAACACTGAAGCCATATTACGTTGTTATTGGAGGATATTATCTGCTTAATTTCAGTTACTTATAGCTATTAGGAGTGCTAGCAAGCCTGGTAAGCTAAGTCTATGACTCAAGTCTGGAAATAGCAGCTCTCAACAATTTGCAACGCTGGTAACCCGAACTTGAACCCAGCCAAAAAGCCCAACTTTACGATTAACGTTAATATATAAAGAGACACGTCCTAAGCGGGTCCTTCATCATTATGAGAGTCCTTGTTTGTTTTATGAATGCACAAGTTGAAGCAGCTGCACTGTGATTGTAGGCTTTAGCATGTATCTTTATATTCATAACTCTAACCTGTTTTCACCGCTGAGTCACTTTGACTTCCTGTATTTCTCATTCAAAGGCTTATGGCAGACCTTCTGTCTGCATCTGTCTGAAATCACATTTTTTTGTTTTTCCAAAAATCAGACAATATTTCACCAGGGAGTGTAGTTAGTTACAGCGTGAGCTCCATGCTAGCTCTGAAAGCACTAAGGGGGGCGTGGCTTAGCGAAGGGCAAATTGTGTTTGCTTGGCACAGAGTGCAGAGGTGTGGACAGGTTAAAGGTACAGAAAAACCAAATCCAGCAAAGACGAATCTCGCCCTCAAGGGGGCGGGGTGCAGGACTTTGATGGTGACGAAAGCGACCGCCAGATATGTCACAAAATGACCAACCACTAGGATAATTTGTTTGCAATAGACAGGTTTCAACCAGCAGAGGGCAGTCACTACACACATTTAGAACCGAATATGTAACCTTCAATTAATTTGCACTTAAATGTCAAGATTTAGACCTGAATCAATCATAAACTTAGTATCAGTTTTCAGCTGAAGAAAGCGGTTTGGAGGTTTAGTTTCTCTTTGTTAATGTTGTGTTTTATATATTCACTTATGTTCCACACAGAAGTGGGAGTGGCCAGTTTGAAGAGGTGAGAGCACCTTTACGTAGCTTGGGCGAGTGACACAAAGTAATATAGGACTACTTTTACTTTTTCCGTTTGATAATTATTACAGTGTTGAAGTGATGTAATCACATTTTCTTTGACTGATAAGCAACGGCAATAAGTAACATCTTTTTAGGCTACAAGCTCAACATTATTTAACCGTCTGTCCTTTGCTGAGAAAGAAAAGGCTTCACTTTGTCTCAGAAGGTAAACAGCCTCCATTTGGAAAGGTAAGGTCAAATGGAGGTAGGAGGCCTGCTGAGTTACGTCACCTGATGTAACCTGACAGTCTGCCATTGTATGCTCAGTATAATGATCATGCACAGACTCTGTTTTAAAAAGTACTCTGTATGTACAGAGGCAGAGAGGAAGAGAGGCAGAGTGATTAGGTACCTTTGAATCAAAAGCTACTGTAATTTTTTCTTACATTTAAGAGTTGATGTTGGCTGACAGTGGCCTTTCTTTTTATTTGAAAGTCTTTGTTCTCGAACATAACACCTCTTAGTTAACTCTATTCTCTACTTGAGAGACGATTGTGACAAAATAAATCCCACAAGACGCTCCTGGGCTTGAATTAAGGCCTTGAAATAAAAGGTATAGGTCAGAAAATCAAACTGAACACATCTTCAAAGAACGGTATTTCTTATCAAGGAAATAACTGTGTGTGTTTGTGTGCGTTTGTGTGTTGTGTCTATGTGGTGGCACAATATCAAGCAAGGGACTTCAAGGAAAAATGGAGACCTTTAAAAGTCAGTCGCTGCCGCTGCTATTTCACTGACGCAGACTTTTATCTTGTATTCATTGAATCTGTAAACAGCATTCTCTACTCCTGCCACAAGTGTTTCTCTGATCTAGACTGAGATTGGGCTGCGTTTTGCTGCCGTCTCCTGCAACAAAGAGCAACACAGTACATGTGCCCTGGCATTGAAATAACAACCGAATAAACACACACCGTGTCTTGCCTCCGCTCTGACTGAACGTCTTTGCCCCCTCTCCCTTTTCCTCCCATCGGCCTCATCAGGCCTGCGTTCCACACGAAGCCAGACTTCAGTTGGGATTTTAATTGGCCCTCCACAATCAACAGCAGAGCTCCTCAAGGATGTGTTCGCTCCTCAGCCAGGCTACACTCAAGGACCAGCGCTGGGTTTTGAAGTGGCCTCACGCAGAGTTTTGGAAACCACTCTGAGAGCACAGACTTTGAAAAATAGATAAGAGCCACAGGGCTGGGGTTTTATGTGTCTTACATCCATGTGCTGTTGCACCATATCTGTCTATGGCAAGAAGATGACTTTTCGGTTCGTGTATGTTGCTTCATATATATACACATGATATGTCTCTATGTGTATACTTTCAGGGCTGGTCCAGTGATAGTGGCAAAGGAATTGATCTCCAGGGAGTGATCTTTGAAGGAGGAAAGATAATTCTGTGAGTAATGTGTGTGAGTGTGGTGTTTACGCTGCTGCTGCTGTTGTTTGTTAAGATTCACACATCTCTGGTCTTAGTGGGAGACTCACCTGGGGCCTCGATAAGCTGTTTGTAGATTCCCAGGAATGCAGACTCGGCCTCCTTGCTGCGCTTGTTCAGAGCAACCACCTGCAAGGGAGAAGAGCCATTCAGGTAAACATTGACGCATATAATCCAGGCATATGTCTTCCTCACAATGCACAGCATATTTACATTGCATGCAATAAAGTGATGCTTTAACACGGAGCAGAAAACGCTTAAAATCTTAAAAAGCTTACGAGGAATCAATAGGAAACGGAGCAAAGGTCAACCTCGCTGCGTCCATCCAATAACTGAAGCAAACATTCCTGCATGCCTTCTATATGTACTGTATAATCCCGTATACTCTGCCGTGCATGGATTAACCAATTCAAATGCTGTGTTTCTACCTGTGCACTGGTACTTAAAGAAACAAGGCGTAAACTACGACCTCATCCGTGTTGTTTAACTGCCAAGCTGCTGCATGTTGCGAGGTGACACTTGGCCTGTGAAATGTAGGTGTCTGCATGCACATGAAGGCTCGGCCTCCATCACCAGCAGCACTCAGCACCTGCTATCCTCGACTCTGCGGGTGATGCAAACCAATTAACGATTCATTAGGAGGGACAAAGAAAGCAAATTAGCCACCACCTGGCCCCATGGAGAGGGCACCTGCACTAGTGGGTATGTGGGTTACTCTGCTCCCAGCTCCCGCTAAGACCTGGGGCCTGTTTGCAAGTCTGCGGACACGCCGTCGCCGCCTCTCACCGTCCTCTGCTCTGCAACGGTAAATTTGATCAGTTTCGTCCAAACGACCCCCGACTCCAAGAATAGATGGAATTCAAATTATTGTCATCTATTGTCTATGTCATTTCTGTCACAGCTGATTACAGCCTTTGTCGGATCAGCAAGGGAGGGTCAAGTGCGCTTCTATGCCTGAGCCAGACTGTTCCTCATCGGTACGACCACACTTGAAAAACATTAATTTAACAAAGGCTGAAAACACTTATGAGAATGGTGGTGGCTGAAGCGGCAGTGGTGGCGTGTTGGGCTATTTAGCGGGGTTATAAATCAGGTGTGTGGAAAACCGTGAGGGAGACGGAGAGCCTTTGATTTACTGGAAATGGCTGGCATCTTCCCTGGGGAGGCATAACGACAGCATCCTGTTTAAAGAAATATCATAAAGATCAAGCAAATCCCCCCCATCACTCCCACTTGGAGCAGCTCAGAGGAGTTCATGGAAAATGGAAAAGGCTGGAGCCCAATCGATACAGATGCAATAGTGTGCAGCCAGCTCCCTGCAACACTATGTTGTTGTTTCACTCAGCTATACCCCAATTTAAGCCCCCCAACCTCCATCTGCCCCCAAGCCACCCACCCACCTCCCCCCCTCCTCTACTTTCAGCGCATGACGTTGATGTTGGCATGTTTGCTCGCAAACAGTAAAAATGTGTGAAGACTCCGGCCCCGTGAACACTGTTTCCAGCTTTATATGTGGGTTATGAGTACATCAACAGCTAGTGTTGGCTCAGCTATGGTTCTGTTTTATCCCCACTGATGAGAGACTGTTTTCATGTCTGCTTCCTTCTTTACTGTGAACTGGAATTGGAGCAATTTCGTGACTGTAAGCCAAAAACAAACCTCTGGTCTTCATGGGACAATGAGCAAAGCTCCAACAGCACTTTGTGACAACCACACAAACAAACTACCATCAAACTCAGCTAACACCTCAGCTAAGCGGTCTCTACTGCAGGGTGGCTGAACCCACTGCTAGTTATTAGGGTTGGGCGATTGGACGATCCAATCTGGCGACTGGACAGGCCAATCTGCGATGGGATCCACCCATCACCAATTGGTATGCTGGAACCGACATTTTGTTCTATTTTTTAAAATGTAATTTTGCTAAATTAATTGCCTGTCTCCTCAAAAATACCAGTCAATAAATAAATAACCTGTAGGCACCAAAATTATGAATGGCAGTGTGAATGTGAGTGTATAGTTTTCTAGAATCTGTAGTTTTCTAACGGTGAATAGAAAGGAGTCAAGGAGGAGCAGAACTGACCAGCGCAAAGAAATGCCCGTGTGGTGGTGAGGTAAAACTACCCCGATAAGAAGTGTGCGCATGCATTGAAGGCAAACCTACATTGCTATGCTTTGACTTCACCCAATCAAATTAAAAATAACATTTGGATTGTTTAATTCTTTGTTTTTGGTATTGCTGTTGTATCAACCAGGTTGCATGGTAACGCTTGGCTCATCTATTGAAATCAATGCTTTTATTCACTGGCAGGCTGCCTTTGGAGTGGCTCTGTGTGCAAGTTGAGAGAAGTGCAGCTTTGCCATACGCTGTGAGGAGTTAAGAGTGAAAATAATTTTTCGTGATAATTCCACGCGAGTAATTACGCTAGTCCAAAAACTGATTTAAAGTGATGCGCAGCATTTCATATCCGTATTTTTCAGGTTCAAATCCTTCCACTCTTCCCTGCATGCTCCTTACTGTGGGCATGCGTTGTTGTCTTGTGAGAGAAAAAAGCGCTGTCCATGACTGACACGTCGAATCTCACAGTGTATAAACAGCGGTGACTTTACACTGCACGTGGTGGCAAACACCTGCACGACTATACCAGCAATTGTTGGTGTATGGGCTGATGGTGGCCAGTTGGAAAATTTTAACATATTGCCCAACCCTAGTAGTTATCAACTTTTCACTGACAGTCTGCTGGCTGGCCTGGCTTCCTCTGAAGCACATACATCAAACACAGCTCCCAGCTGCATATGTAAAAAGCCTGAGATCCTGTGAAGGCAAAAGCAAGGACTCCTTCTTCCAGAGACACACAGGGTCTCCTGGCTCTCCATCATCCTTTAACGAGAGAACACGGAGATTACCTCCACAATCACACCATTAACCTGCCTACAGATGCTAGCAGAGACATCAATCACACGCCTGTCTGACGCCTTCTCACGTTAGCTTCCACGATGCACCACAGATACCCCCCGCCACCACCAAAACCCACCCTTGCTTTCATCAAAGCACTCTGAGGTGTCGTGCATAATATAGGCTGATCTGGGAGTCATCTTCATCTCCATGGTAATCCACTTCCAGCCGAGCATGTTGAATTTTAGAGCCAGGAGTCTCATTCAAGAGATGCGAGCAGATAGTGCTGTGGTACAGGGAGGCACGGCTCGAGGAAGGACTACAATTGGCAAATCTCGTCTCCTCCTTTGGACGCAAGATAAAGAATGGCTCTGGCCGTTGCTTCAGCTCACAGTGCATTCTTTTGTTTTCACACATTTTGCGATAAAGGATATGCTACCAAGGGAATGGGCTTGGCCACAGGTTGATTTTACAAGCAAGAGTAAAGCCTGGGGCAGTGTAGCAAGAGAGAGACAAAGGAAACCTGTTAGCGCTCCTCCATAACTCTTCACGCAGCAACAGAGTGGGCAGAACACAGCCTCTGGGACAAGGCTGCTGGGAAATACTTACTGATAAGCCTTTGAGAATACTTACAGTACCCGCTAGTGGGGTTCTGTGTGTGCTTGACAATGTGTGTGTGTGTGTGTGTGTGTGTGTGTGTGTGAGAACAAGCGAGCATGTGTTTAGGAGAGAGAAATAAATGAAGGAGGAGAGAACAAATCTAGAATGAAGTAGAGGAAGCCGAGTGAAGGGCTACTGAGCTGCATACAGAGAGAGACGGAGAGACAACGGAAAAGAGAGCTTCCCATAAAGAGCGCAATTAGCAATTATGCAGTCATCAATTACAATTATCACAACTGGTGATTATGTAATTATCACTCTAAATCATCGTTTTCCCCCTCTGCCTTACCAGTTTGCCACCCCCTGTGATTTGGTTGTTTGAGGACGGGTTGTGATGATGCAGGTGATTAGAGTGTGTGACGGTGACGGGTGTGTTGGGCCTGTCTCAAGGCAGATATTGCACTCTGTGTGTGTGTGTGTGTGTGTGTGTGTGTTTGTGTGTGTGTGTACGAATAAGTGTGTGAATACTTGGAGCATGTGTGCATCTGTGTCTGGGTGTACACAGTGTATGATTTTATCCTGTTTTGTTTTTTTGTTGGTGTGTGTGTGTCTACTGGTTTTTGTTACCTTTTTAGGACCTTTTCCGGCATAAACACTGACCATATGAGGACCAGTAGTTCTCATGGGGACAAAAGACCGGTCTTAAAGGCACATGACTTGATTTCTGAGGGCTTGGTTAAGTTTAGGGTTGAGGAATGAATTTAGATTAGGTTCAGGATAGGATTAGACATAAATTGGTTCAGGTTAAGGTTAGGGTAAGGGGCTAGAAAATGCATTATGTCAATGAATGTCCTAACAAGTATAGCAATACAAAGGTGTGTGTGTGTGTGTGTGTGTGTACAGTGTTCATGGATGCTCTGCTTCCATCCGAGGGAGAATGTGGTTGGTGTTGTGGGTGGTTTGGGGACAGCAAATGTATGGCTCCACAGTCCCTGAGGCCTCTAAATTACCTGTCATCTTTCCCATGATGCAAAGGTCAGTGCACAATCATAGGGAGTCCGTCCCACTGTGCTGCTTACAGAGAGCCAGTCCAACCCACAGCCTGACAGGATGTCACAACAATCCCGATCCCACTCCATGCTTATTAGAACAAAACAGTTGGAAGCCCACCACCGCCAAAACACCACTTGTCACAACACTTTCCAGAAGAATCCACTGGATCCCTGACAAACATCCGTCCTTGTGTTGATGTAAATGAGGCAAAACGTGGCAAACATTTCACTATTATGCTGTGTTATGTTGCACTAAAATTTATACCTGAAAGTGTTTTTTTGTTCTTTTTAATTCTTACCATAACACATTTCTATCTTAGACTTAGCTGCTCTTCTATTTTCAGTATCGTCGTTTTGAACCTTTTATTTACTCTTTGTCTATTTTCTTCAGTTTCTTTCAGAAATCTTTCTTAAAGGGCAACTCTGCTGATTTTCAACCTTATCTCGATCTATGCAAACTAGGGATATAATGTGAAGACCAACGATATTTTTATTTTAAATGTTCTCTGCCTCTGGGACTCAGCTTCAAAATCTCTTGTTCTTCCTGGAACCAGTGATGTCACTGGTTCCAGGAAGAACTACAAACTGTTTACTCCTCGCCCTTTCCGCTCGTACTCTGTGTTTGTTTGTCTGGCTCCGGTAGACCATAAACTCGTTTTAAAAACTACGCAATATTAAATAAAAGAATTGTTCTGATGTGACAGATAACAACCTTGGAGACCCGGCAACTACTTTTTTTTTTGTGATGCAATGCATCCTGGTGCATGTAGGCACAGCAAGAACTACTGTGTAAGCAGGACTCAGAAAACTCAGCTTTCCTTGTCAACATAACACAAACTAAGGAATTCATTGCTTCAATGGACTACAGTTACCATCAACATTAATAGGACATCCACATGAGAAGTGGTGGATCTTCCCTTTGAACAATTACCACCAACAACAACAAATTACAAAAACAACGATTGCAATAATGCATTTCTGTTTTTAGCAGGCTGGCAGCATTAAGGTGCATTACAATCACATACAAGGACAGAACAGAAAGACAGACATGATTTAGGAGGCATTGTATCACACAGAATTGTCACAATTACTTAATTTTTAAATAATACAATTCACATAAATACTGGTATACCTTGGCACTGCAATTCTATTAAACTGATTTTTTCAATTAGCAAACATGCAGTCATCATTCACAATAATTACGATTTGTGATTATGTAATTATCACTCTAAATCCTCATTTTCCCCCTCTTAGACTATGTTTAAATGTTTCTTAATCAGCGAAATGAGTCCACATCTCGCCCAAATTTGTCCCCTAATGTCTACTGAAGAGCCATTAAATAAAGGTCAAAATTTAAAAAAACGGATGGGATTTTTTTTCAAATCAAATTTTGAAGAAAATAAAGACATGAATCTTAATGGCTGACTGGTCACAGGGACGCCTGCATCACTCACAGGACAACAAGATTCAGTTGTTGCAACATTTTATAACCAATCCATGAAGGAAACACGACTGTAGGACACTTATGTGCTTTCTATTTCTTTTATATGTGATCTGTATGTTAAAAAAGCAAATGCAAAACCACATATTTTCCCTTCAGGAGCAGGGAAAAGATCATATTTTAGCTGTGCCACCCAGCACTTTTGTAGCTGTCACTGCTGGCGTTTGTTTTGTGTTGAGTGCAGGTTCAGAGGAGAGGCGGGAGGAGAGAGATGAGTTGGTGTGGAGTGACTGATGAGTGGGTGGAGGAGAGGGGCAGAGGTAAACACTATTGCAATACAGTCTGGATGGTGAGGCACCCGCGTTCACCCACACACGCACACCCACGCACGCACACACACACACACACACTTGAACTTGAGATCACGCAAACACACACGTCACACTGCACTCACGCAGATGCACACTACACACAGGCTGTGTTTGAAGGAAGATTTAATCATGGTGACACCCATCTCAGAGCGGTGGTAGCAGCATGGCGGTGGCTGTGACCGTCTCTGGATGCCTGGCGAGATGAGCAGTCAGAGCACTGACACACATCTCGTCGCCACGTCAATTCCAATCAGCGGTGCCTGTCAGTCAACATGCTGCGCTCGCAACGGACTGACGCCATCACCACTCTGCCACTGCAGAGCTGCTGTCTCAGCCAAACAAATGGTCAAAGCTGACCAATATTGTTTTGTGCCACTTATCTGCTCCTGATGCGAATACATGCTGCAATGATGCAGTTACAAATACAGAGGGAAAATACAGCTCGATTCATGGAAGCCTTATGGGAGACGCTCAGTTTGAATGGACGTAGAGTTATGAAGTGAACAGCAGAAAACTTTCAATATGGGTTTTATGCGAGTGTTAGGAAAATAAAAAGATAGGAAGAATGTTCACGTTATGTTTTTAAGTCCATAAAAGAGTTTATAAGGCTGCAGCCATGCCTGAGCTGAACACTATTACCATAATTTTTCTCACATTGACAATGGTAATTGTCAGTGAGACTAATGAGTATGTTCATGTTCATCTTTGTTTAGCATGTTATTATATTATTGCTAGCCACAAAGCTGAGGTTAATGAAAATGTCATTATTGTTGTAGTATTTGATCATAAACCAAAGTAGTGGTAAAAAAAAATGTAAACCTGACTGAGGGCGTGGCTACGGGGGAAAAATTATCTAATGGAAACCGGAGGAAAAAATGATCTTGTATACTCTCATACTGAAAGGTCTAAAACAGGAAGTGTTTTGGGTGGACGGTTAAGCAGTAGCTTGATGGACAAATGGTGGTCCGACAATAAGGTTGGCTTGATGTTACAATGTTTACCATAACTAGTGAGCTCTCAACTACACTCTGTAAGTTCTAATTTTTGTTAAAAATCAAGTTTTTTTAAACCACCTTCATTTTCTGCCTCTCAGTGCACTAACACTTTCACACACAAACAACTCAAAGGTAGTCAAATGCTGCAAGCACAGTTGGCCTCAAATTGTCAGACCTCACAAATATAGTACAACAAAATAATGCTCACATACATGCACAAACACACACATACACACACTGCCCCTCAACATACAATGTGACAATATTTCTCTGGCTTCTGCTTGTTTGTCTTTTTTGTTTTTTTTCTTTTCTTGTCTTATTTTTGCTGTCTGAATGTGTATTTTTGTCCTGTTTCTCACTTGTGTTGTCCTGTACTGTATCACTTGGTTAAAAAAAGTTAAAAATCAATAAATAAAAAGTATTCCAATAAAAGGTTTTTATTGCTTCTGCTAATCAAACTGGGCTTATATTTCAACAGGTCATAATTTTTGTTTTTATAACTGCACAAAGATGGCTTTTATTTCAACTCACTTGATGAAGGCCAACAGTGTTTAGAGCCAGAGACTGGCTCTGTTAATGGGCTTGAGTATCTTTATCTTTTCATGATTTGGCAAATGTTTTTACCCAAAGCGAGGTGCAAAATAAACAATGACAAAAAAGTTAGATAACCTTACAATAACTTCAAAAATACTGATTTAAAAAACAAATAAAGAATACTGTAATACTGAATCTAAAGTCTGTTTTTCTATTCTTGGTGAAATTGTGTTGTATCCCTTTTGCACCCATTTAGCAATTGTTCCCCCTCGCATATAAGCCAAATGCCCACCCAAACGTGACGTCCTGGTAACACCTCTGATCCTAACCTAATCGTGGCACTAAGATTAAAATGGGGATCATCACAGATACTACAACTCATTCTGACGACAACATGGATGTGTGTACCAAATTTTACTGAAATCAATCCGACAGATGTCGACATATTTTCCTACTAACTACCAGTGTCAACCTGGCATTCGACAAAAAGCCCAATGATTATCCAAACGGTATAAATGTGTCCACCGGGGACCACGAATGTCAAAGCGGTCTTGCAATCCATCAAATAGTTTCTGAGATATGTGAGTGTGGACCAAAGTGGCGTGGAGAGACAGACCATTACAAACCTACACTGCTGTCCCCAGAACGATGCCGCTAGCATGGCTGAAAAGGTACATGAAGATACATGACGTAAGGTGTTTGACATGAATATGAGAGAAGACAAAATGAGCAAGACTTTGAGTCGTAGCCCCAGCGGAGAATGGCGATAATGACCCAGGCTGAGAGGAGAGCAGATCTCTATAGATCAAGGTGGAGCTGACGTAATCCCAACGGACGTGACACACGGAGCAGCAAGAGAGACAGAACATGGCACGACATTAAACCCAGATCAAAGGGCCTGCTGTCTCCACCACGCAGCAGGTGCCTTCTGGGTCCCCCTCACCATCAACAGGCGGCAGAAGCGCTGTGTTACCCGCCCTCTCGACAAAACTCAAAAGCGCCCGCCTCGACGCTAACATCTCAAAGTCACAGCAAAGTCAAAGTCAAGAGCCTTTAAGAGACAAACGGAGGGAAGAAAACAAGTCTTTTCTGAATGTCTTTGTAGTTCAAAAGACAGGAGTTGTCATTTTCTTTGAGCTCGTGCTTTCAAATGTTTGATGCTGCGGATGACCTAAACCTTGAGGAGAGTGTGTCTGAAAAGTATCTATCGTGGCACGATGGGAGGGAGCGGGGGCGTGCTGAGGCTAAGATGAAGGCACTGGTTGATGTGCTGAAAGGGAGGGCTGTGAGAAGTAGCAATGAGTGCACCTGGGCTAGATTTCAGAGCTGGGAGAACTGTTAAGAGGAGAGGAGAGAGGAGAAGTGTAGGTAAGGGCTAATTATAAAAATAAAGTGCCCCCATTATGGCGGTGCTGTACTGCCCTAGTGAACAAAGCTACAACAGATGGGGTGTCATGGGTAACTGTGCCAATGTGAGCCGAAGCCCTGGAGTGGATGGACCCTGGCAGGGTGCTACTGAAGCAGCCCTGGCAAGGGGGAGGCACAGCTGCATATCTCGCCCTCAGACACATGTTGACAGTGTTTCACCAGCCCTGCCTACACTAGTCAAGGTGAGACAGCATGACATGAGGGGAGAGAGAGGGAGAGAGCGCTCCTCTATGATGGATAGCGTTCTCCATCCACCTCTCCTCTCTCTCCCTCTTAGAAGGCTGGTGACTTTCCAGTGAGGCAATTATCATTGCGGAATGCATAATAGCCTAATTAATTACAGGTGTCAGGGCTGCCTTTGTTTCGGCGTGGAGAAACATCATGCCAAAGCCGCATCCGCTAAAAAGAGCAGCACTGATGAACGAGCTCTGAACCACGGCTAGGAGAGCGCAGCTGACGGAGGAACGGATCGCTGTGAAGACGACTTGAAGTCTGCCAAACAATCCAGCGTGTGCTGCTCGCAGAAGATGGATTGGAAACACATGGTGCAGGAATTAGCTCCATTATTTGCTTGATAAATCTGCTGTTGTCAATTGCAGCGCTCGGAGGAAGATCTCAGGTAGGCCCTGCCTGGGACGGCTCAGTGGGTAGTTTGGTTCCAAGTAGTGGGGACGAGCCCCGTGTTGGTGGCAGCGCCATCAACAATGAAACGGGCCCCTTACAGAGCGATCCAGACGAACACGGCATATCATTTGTCCTGTCAGATTTGCTGATTTCATCCCTTGTAGTGAAAAAGCTGGAAAGCAGACAATTGCTGGAGAGAGAGAGAGAGAGAGAGAGAGAAACAGACCTAACAGGACCTGCGAAGGAAAGAAGTGAATGATGGGATGACTACGGAGGAGAGACAGCGCTGAGATTCCAGTTATTCCCTTCCTCAGCTTAACACAGGCACATATTGGTGCAAAACTTAATAGAACGCCACATTCAGTGCGTGTGAGTGCGTGTGTGTACTGTGCAGTGTGTCTTTCTACGGGGGGTCGTGGCGGTCGGCTGATAATCCCTCCACGCCCCCAGGCAGTGGGGGCTCATTGTAAAGTACATTGAGTCTAATAGGAGCGGGCGCTGCAGTTGTGTGCAGCTCTCCTTGCTCCCACTGTGAGAAGACTTTTACATAATTAATGACTGTTGATGTTTCCCAGGTAGTCGCCCGGCAAATTCACTCCAGACTCGGCTGCCACCGTCGTCGGCTCCACAGAGAATGAGCGACACCAGAACAGACAGCTTACATTACAGGCATAAATAAGGCAATTTTGTACAGTGTCTTCAGACATTACTGTGAGGGGGGTTCAGGGCCAGTGATTCGACGTGCTTCAGAGAAACACTCAGAAAGAGCTTTTCTATGTCTCGCAGTCTGCAGAGAATTTGCGCTTGATCCGAGTGAAACTGCTTCCTTTAGTGTTTTTATAATTCTGTATGCTGTTGGAGACGCTAAGAAAGAAGAGCGCTGCCTTTTCAAGATAACAGTTGACGGCTCCAGACGGATGATCCTTCATGTCTGCGAGAATCAGTTTAATCTGAACGTCGATCTTAATACACGTGAGCCGGGTGGTCTGCGTTTGTATGTTCCAGACCACCGACAGTCTGCCGAGGCCTCGGGGCCCTGCTCATATTGCTGGGAGGCAGTCCACATTTATACTGGAGCATGTTAAATTAAACATTTAAACACGACACCAAGGGAAGGCTATTTTTTACTGCCCTCGGTCCACTAGTCATTATTAATTTGTAATAACCTTTAAGGCTTTTTGATGTCATACATATTTTACGGAGAGATATCACTCCCAGCCAGACTGGAGAGGGCCTGTCGATGACAGATCACCAGAGCGCCACCGAAATGTGCCTTCAACTGCTATAATTAGGACCAGGTGAAGGTTAAGAGTGATCTTTGGATTGTGTGTGTGTGTGTGTGTGTGTGTGTGTGTGTGTGTGTGTGTGTGTGTGTGTGTGTGTGTGTGTGTGTGTGCGGGGGGGGAGTAAGAGCAGTGGGGG
>JAQLOL010000021.1:6069616-6091556 GCA_029783665.1 Naso thynnoides | reverse complement strand
GTGGCGCTTTGGCATCACACTAGTATTTAAAATTCTAACAACATTTATAGGTCAGAAAAGACAGAAAAGCACAATATCTCTCCCTTAACTGCAGAGGACACCAGGCCTTTATATGAGAAGTGCATTAGTATTTCAAACTCCCTCTATATAAATACATATTTAGCAATTTTTTGGCATGAAGGCACCTAGTTTCCTAATCAGGTCCCTTTCTCCCTTTTAAAGTTTAGTTACAGTTAAACGCACACACACACTGTTCCTTGCGGCTTTGGACTGACACCTGTTCCAATTTCATCTCAGAAATTCGGAGAAAGTCAATATCAGCTGCCAATTCTCCCACCAAGATAACTTTTTCATAAACTGGGGCTTTCACTGCGGAGTTGAAAGTAAGCAGCAAAGTTGCGCTTACCTTTTGTAAATGAGCCCCCTGGCCTCTCCTCGCACTCAGCCAGAGGCTAATGTTACTGCAAGGCCTCAGCATTTAAATATTAACTGAGCTAGTGGAAGAGTGAGCGAGGGTGAACCCTGACTTCTCACAAGTGCTGTGCACCGTAAATTTATACTAATGCAGATTTAACAAATAAATGATTCCCAGTACAGTCATTTCAGTCAGTACCTGCCGAAGTGAGAGTGAGGAAGAAGACACAGAGTTGAGAGAAATGGGGGGGGGGGAAGCGTGGTAGACTCACCTCAGGGACATTTCTCTTGAACTCCCTACTCAGCTCTACCAGGTGCTTGTGGGAATGTTCGCTCTCCTCTTGTCGACCAGCCAGCTCGGATGCTACAGAGTTTAGCTCCCTCTGCAAACACACAAAAGAGAGAGAAACAGTGAGAGGAAGAGAGCGGAGC
Organism: Naso thynnoides; assembly: GCA_029783665.1. NCBI lineage: Eukaryota > Metazoa > Chordata > Actinopteri > Acanthuriformes > Acanthuridae > Naso > Naso thynnoides. Next base: position 6,090,710 of record JAQLOL010000021.1, on the reverse strand, counting down.
TGAGAGAGACGGCACTTTAGGGAGCCTGCCAACGCTCATCCAGTAAAGCTTAGAGTGTACATAAATAAAAATACACTGCTGAATATTAACAATGTAATCCTTCATGATCTCACAGCAGTAATACTTACAGCTAGCCCTGGCCCATAAATAATTAAGCCAAAATAAATCCAATGCCTACAGTAGCAGAAGGCCTTTTAGATAATCAGTATTTGAAATAATCAATACGCTTGCAACGGCTATAGAGCGCCAGCGAGGGAGTGGGGCGAGAGGGAGTGGTTAGGGGGGGGGAGGGGGGTTTGAGTCACGTGTAGAGACCCAATAACCCGACAAACACACTTGCAAACAAATAGAGCTTCTTCCTGAAATGAAAGGCTGTTTTTTTAAGCCCGGCCAAGACCTGATTCGAACATACAAACGCCTCGCTTGCTGTCGTAATTACCACAGGTCAGATCTATTCTCAGCGTCCTTTCAGTCTCTCTCCCATCGCCTGCACCGATCTCTACATTGATCCGCACAGATTTTCAATACATGACAGCAGTACTCCACGGCTTCGACCAAATTACCCTTTTGCAACAACAACAGCCCTGATCGCTATTCCATTAATGTCTCTGCACATTGCTTCTTTACATGTCCGCGTTATACAAAATGAGAGCTCCACCCCGGCAACACGTCTAATCCACTATTCAAAGCTGTCTGTGTAGCAGGCCCTTCATCAGAACCTTGCATTCATGCTGGACTCAGCTGCACCACATGCCATCCGCAAATCCGATACTATCGATCAGTCATCCAATTCCCGGCTCTTTCAGCAAATAGAAAAAAAAAAAAAAAGAAAGAAAGAAAAACAGATTCAAACTCGACTCTCCTGTACTGAGCAGCACTGGAGCAGACAACTGTACATTCACCTCCTCTTCATGTTTGACTGTGATTCTCAGTAATTGATGAGGATCTTCTCTTGTAACTGCTGGGTTACAATATAAAAAGCGGAGTAGGGGATTCAATTACCACTGTGAATTTATATATGACGCCGGGAAATTAAATTGACTGTGTTTTAATTAATCTGCAGTCTTACTTAAAGGCAATTTAATAAATCATCAGACGTGGAAAAAAAAAAAAAAAAAAAAGGAAAGAAAATGGAAGAGTAAAACTTCGACAGTGGTGGCCTCGTGGGATGGTGGCAGCCTGTCGGTCAGAGAAGTAGGCCGTTAATTGAAGGGCTGCTGGTTCAAGTCCCTGGATTGACGAGTTAGAAAGTGGCTAAAGTGGATCTAGATGTGTAGCATAAAGTGAGATGCAATGCCGTAACTTGTGATGCTGTAATGTGATTGGCCACGTGTCTGTGAGCAAGGCACCTCTGGCTTCTACCAGCTTTGTTGTGACACTGTGCCGCTTCCAAGCCTGGTAGACATTCAACTGTAACAGCACATAATTTCTTCTGGCAACAAATGATTAATCAAGTTTAGAGAAATGACACACTGCCGACAAGTCCTCAAAGTGACACAAGAAGTAATTTGTCATTGCCATCCAGGATGGCATATGAGCGTTTTCTGATCTGCACCCCTGTTATTCTGGAAGATAAAACTTGTCATTACATTAACAAACTAGTTGGTGAAGGGAAAAGAAATTGGTCGTGGTGAACAGAAATTGTCACTGAGCATTGATAATCAAACTGTGATCACTTATATAAAGGTCAGGCACCTTTAACACCTGACCTACGGCCACAAGAGGTCGTTAGCCAGGACTGGGGATGGCAACTAGGTTGACGCTGGGATGCAGTTTCATCAGTTGTGATTTTAGTCTTGCACTCAACATAACACACCAGCTTTTACTCCCACTCTAATGTGTGCATTTTTTGTCTGCAGCCACTGAGAATTTACCGCTTACAGGTGGCTAACAACAGCGACAGAAGCAGAGAAGCTTTTCTTCTTTCTTTCTTGCTGCCATTTAATAACACTTGCTACCTGTGAAAACCATGTAGAGCATTCCCAAACATCAATACTGCTTAAAAGAACCCTGCAGCCTAAAAACATAGTAACAGCAGTACATAATATACCACATTTTGGTATTAAAGTAATCCAAAGGTAACCTAAAGTGACCAAGTTACATTACTTTTTTGTTTTGATACTTGATTATGTTACTGATGTATTTACCTTGTCTGTGGCATTCAGTCCCAAGATGTTAATATTTACAAACTGGGTCACCACTACATATTTAATGAAAAGGTTCAGTGTTCCCTTAATGCTACTCAAAAGAGGTACAACTAGTGCTTTTTGATTTCTTGCAACAGTGACTTTTTAGGGCACCATGTTGGTGTGAGTGCAATTGATTCCACCAAAGATAGTCAATATTAACACAAGATCCCCACTGTAAGCTGTGCCAGTGGTGTGAAATGGTATATACACTTCCTGTCTCCTAAGTGGGTGGAGTCACATCTCCCATAGAGAAGGGTTAGGAACCACCATCCCTCCTCTTTGTCTGGAAGTGTTATAATGTTATGTGTGTGGGTTAAAGCAGATTCATTTGGCGTCACATGATATTTGTTTGACGTAAATTTTAATTTTCAAGTCATGGTTTCACCTAAAAGACCATTCAAATGTTCATTTATGTCCGTTGTGAAGCGAGGCAGGAAGCATCGGCTACCAAATCTCAATCGAAAGTGTGTTGCTGAGACAGAGACAGGTCTCAAACAAAGCTAATTTCCTCCTGATTTGTGAGTCTGAAAAATGCCATTTTAGTGTCAGAATGATCGAAAGATATGTATCTTGTGAAAAATGGGTCCAATATGCATCTTGGTGATTACAGGGTGAAAGAATTGGTCATAATCTGTGATCACGCTCATTTCTTCCCTGGGAATGAATGGACTCGAGTCTGCTTCCCGTCTCCGAAAGGGGTGGGGCCGTGGCGAAACGCGTGATGCTAATAAAGGAAATGAACGGTCGGTGGGAGGTCTTGTTTCCTATTAGCCACCTCTGATCCACTAAAACTACAGTTTTAAAAAAGCAGACAACATGTCTATATGTAACTCTTTGTTCCCTCCACTGCCCTTCTGCAATTACAAAGTATCCAAATGTTTGGATACATTTGGTAATTGGGGAAATGTGTCGCTCCTGGTAAATCGTACTGTCACTGAAAAGGCCACGGCTGTACAGGATAAGGCGACAAGACTTTATAAATTCTGTTCAGTCCATCTGGGATGAGCCTTCCTGGAGATTAGAGAGTGGGCTTTCAGGAGCCGGCCAACCTCCACTAGATTCAAATGGCCCCAGACCGGATAATCTTGCCAAGAGAAAATTCCTCTAGAAGTGACTTTGAGTGGATTTTTTTAAGTACTTAAGATATAACAGTGTGGTGATTCTAAGTCCGCCAGTGCGTCAGTGGCCTCGGCGTAGAGCTGGCTTTACATTTTACTGCAGCTCAGTTGATGAGAATGGTGAGTGCTCATGCTGTATGCACGCCTAACAGTGCTATCATAATGGCATGGTTATTTTGAAAGCACCCCCACAGTTTCAAGACCATTACAAGGGAGGGGAGCCTGGGCAACAGCCCATCAAATGAAACATACTGTCTGTCTTTCTGGAAAGAGGTGAAGCAGAACAGAATGTTTGCTCCTTTAGTTGTCTTGCTCAGATTGATGATGGGGGAACTCTACAATGTAGTGTTTCACAATGCCATCTCAGGAGACAAAAGATACTGAGGAAGATTTTTCCTCTGCCGTCTAATCAGATGTGATCCATTTCAACTTACAACCAGGGCACCTTTGAGATCCCTGATAAAAGTCACTTATCTCCCTCCATTACATTAAGCTTCATCCGTCATGATATCATTTACGTGAACATGTGGATGTTTCTGACTTAAACACTTAAAAAGAGGGGAAGGTGAGGGTTTCTTTGGTTATCATTTGACATGTTTAAAAAAAAAACAAAAAAAAAACGATTGGGACCAAATTTTCAGTGTGTGGCAGTCAGGTCAATACAGAGCTCCTGTCATTAAGCCTCTGCCAGTCAAACATCCAGCTATAATTGATGAGTTTCCCCTTGGGAGGGCGGAGCTGTCATTGGGACTGAGGGGACAGGAAAGAGGGATTCTGAGCATGGAACCAGCCCTGTTGTGTTAAAGTCAATCTGCAAGGAGGGTGCAATCTTGCTGACTTCTGACTCAAAAACAAAGACCAAGAAACAGGAAGTTTATTGGTTTGAACAGGATGGACCTGCAGCATATTGGCAGTCAGTAAATGCACTTAAAGCTCAGTGAACTGCGGAACACTAGGGGCAAAAAAGCTGTGAAACCACATCTGTGTTTGAAATCGTTCACTCCTTCACTCACTCACTATTCCCTGGAAAGCGTTTATTATATAGTGAACTATATAGGGAATGGCAAAACAAGATTTCGGACACTACACAGAAACATTGCGTCAGTAGATGCGCTGCATATCCGTGCAGCGCAAGTAGGCGTGTTCACAATCATGTAAACAAAGTACACAGTGTCAGTGTTAAATCCCAAATAAGGTGTTGACATTCTAATGATGTGGATGTTTGTTTTATCAGCTATGGTCGTGTGTCCTGACTGGTCTTGATCGCAAGCTGTAATAGCCCACAGTAACTGCAGTTAACAAACTCACAAGCTAACAGCTAATTTAGCTATCTGTGGCTAAAGCTGTTAGTGTTTTGCGACTTTTGGTAAAGCTTTTACTTCTCGGCTCAGACGGAGACGAGGGCAAATTCCCCTCGGCAGTTTATTAGGAGGTCTTTGGTTGATTCGCCAACCAACTTCTAGTAGCTAACACGCTAACTAACCTGAGCAAACCCAACTGACTTTCTGAGTACTTCCTCTTCTGCTTTGAGAAATACACGACCGTATTGCATTGTGGTATACATAGGACTGGATATCGAATTTCAATATTTATGGTACTGACTGAACTGCCTCAATACTATCACATACTGAAAAATGTCAGGTATCAACATTCGGTGTTGAATGACCAAAGGAGTCAATCTCATCAGCATCAGTGAGCCGATACGCATGCAGCATGCTTGCTGAGCTACGACCTAATATCACTGTTGATTGGCTGTACTCTTGTGTTTTGCAAAACAAAATAACCAGATTACACCGAGAGACAGGGCTGAATGCAAGTGTGTGTAATGTCATTTTTTGCTAGAACAGATTAGATAAAATTAGTATCGGAAAAAGTTAGCATACCAAAGTCAAGGTACTGGTATTGGTACCGGTATCTAGTTTTTCTTAATGGTATCCAGCCCTTGGTACACAGGAGTAAAATGTAGGGTACACTGCATGTACACTGAAATTTGTTGTGCATTGTGGGTACTTTATAGTGCACTATATAGTGAATGAAATGAACCACTAAGACTTCTAACAGTACTACAAAAAATGGCGAAAACACTATGTGGTGCACTATTTCCGTGATAGGGAATGGTTTTAAACACAGCACATGACTTACAAGTTCCTCGGCTTGCAAATGAAGAGGCGACCCGTCTGACACTGACCAAAGACGGACCCCTGTGAGCTTCTGTAGCAGAGCCCTCACATGATCTGACAGGCAGCCACATATACTGCATTAAGAGGTCTCAGGTTTATGCAAGTGTGTTGCAGCAAAGACTGCAGGGAGTGGTCTCTTCAGACTCTATTGGGTGAGAGATAAACCGGGAAAGAAAAATGGAGGTCAACAGTGGCAACAATCTGTAAAAAGGCAAAAAGCAAACAAAGGGCACCCAGAGGGTAGAAAGTCTAGTGACGAAATTCAGTAAAGACGGTCTTAAAAAACCAGAGCGGAGAGATGTACTGTAACAGTCTGTGTAAGTGTGAATGTTTTAGGTAAAATGTGGGACTCATTAATGTATTGTGCCGGAGTAGATTTGACATTGATTCATTAAACCTAGCTGGTCTTGATTACATCTGTAGTAGTAAGCTATTTTCTGGCCTTTCACAAAGACAACCCATGGTGGAAAATGTTGACAACTGGGAAAAAAAACTATCTAGGTACTGCAATGAGGTAGACTGACTCAAAATCACTATTGTGTGCACTGGGCTTGGACAGCACAAATTAAAGAGGAAAAAATAAGGAGGAGGAGAGAGGGGGAAAATGCAGATGGGGTATTATTTTTCTTTTTGTATCCCATCTAATTGCAATCATAGGCAGATGTTTGAAAGTGTGACAGCATCAGCAGAATTGCTGCTGAGAGCACAGAATCTTTGTCTAAAAATAATCAGACATTCTGTGTGCTGCTGTTTGTTATAATGGTAATCGATGCTGGAGGCTTTGAATTCCATCAATTTATAGATCCACTCTGTTCTGCCTGGTGACTGTACTGCCTCACAACCCCCACCGCATACGCACACCGATGCAAAAACACACAAACACTCGCACGCAAGGTCTCGCACAAAAGAGCGGGTGGGCACACATGCGTGTGCAGAGACACATGTGCGCTGACATCTGCACACGGGGGGCTGCAGCAGAGCAGAGCAGAGCAGAGCAGAGCAGGGCAGGGACCGGCGTGTGATTAAGATAAGTATAGTTTCCTTTCGTGCGTTCTGTGTCGCCTCCCGTTCTCTATGAGGCACAAGATCGTCCATAGCTGCTTCAGATTAGCCCCGCATCTCAGACGCCACATTTGAAAGGGGGGACTGATCAATAAATCAAATCACCACAATCAATGGCCTCAATCACTGCAGTCTAGCCTGGCCTCAACATTATTACTGGCAACAACCCCCCAACCAGACATTGGGGGAGGTGGGAGCAGATTGGTGCGGGGAAGAGTGCACATTGGCGCCCGTCCATATAAAAGATCCAACATGAACTCTTATCTGGTCTCCTTGGGCTGAATATCAGTTAAGGGCAGACAGGGTGTGTGGGTGTGTGTGTGTGTGTGTCTTGGACGGTCCAGACTGAGAAAACGACTGGGTGGGAGGAGTCTCTGACCTCGGTGACCCGGCACTGTGACCGTGAGCCAAGCACGCCGCCTCTGACAGGGAAGCACTGCGAGGTTCCTATCACCTGGCATCTCCCTCCATCTGTTTACCGCCGACTGCTGCTGCTTCACTTTCCCTCTCCATCAGGTAGAGCTGCTCCCATTCACACCAGCATCACACTGCTGGTAGACCACATCACGCCTGGGTCAGACACTATTTACAAATAATCCGGACAGTTTTTTTTAACCTGCTACATGAGCAAGGAGTTTGAAAGGAGTTGCTTTCTTGGTAACTTTCTCTTGTGCTCCCTGGTTTATCTTAAGGTGGTATCACACCTGCCTTGTTTAGTTCGGCTGAATCAAATTCTAGTTCGCTTGTCCGCTAGCGTAGGTGTGAACACAGTAATCAAATTCAGGTGCAAACCAAAACAACCGTACCAAGACCAGTTTGGAGAGTAGGGCTGGGTACTGGCAAGGACTTCACGATACATGGGTCACGATACAATTTTTCTACAATACACTGTGGTACGACGACAAAAAAATAAAATGGACCAGTGTTCTGCTGTGTCACTGAACTTTAGGGCTGGGTTTTGGCAAGGACTTCACAATGCGATATGGATATCACTAAAATAAACATTGTGATATATTGCTATATTAATTTTTTACCACAGCCCTATTGAAGAGGTGGTCTTGATCCTTACAAACTCTGTTAAGGATTGTTTGTGGTATATATGCGATGCAAACCCGATTCGCCACATTTTCAGGAAGATGCGCGCATTTCTGGACTAAACCAGCTCTGGCAGCCAGCCGTGCTGTGCATTATGGGCTGCGGACGACTTTGTAAGCAAACAGCCAACAGTTAAACATGACAGAAACGTGAATCAAGATATGCCCTGAAGCAGCCACGAAATACATCGCCCTCTTTATTTTTGGCCAAACGGACGTTCAGCCCAAAAGCTAGAAAAAACACATACAAATCATTAAGTGTTTAAAATGTTAAATAAATGGCTGAAGAAGAGGGGATCTGAGCAGCGTGAGTTCTGACCAATAAACAGAATGACGGCTCCCGCGCGGCTTTTATTCATACATTTTGGTTCGTTTCAACTTTTGCCTGTGTGAAACCAAATGGAATCAAAGGGAAACTGCAGATGAGTCGCATCTCATCCGCTAATTTGGACAACATGAACTGAACTGCAGGTATGAAAACACTTACGGTGTTATAATACATCAATGCATCCATTTATACTTCTAGGATACAACTAAATCAATGGGTAAATGGCAAATTGTCCTTCTAGTGTGACCTGTATCGATATATAATTGCTTTTTAAAGCAAAATCGATTGTGTCGATACTAAGAATTTGTGCCTTGTATTAAGCACATCAAACATTGTTATGTGGATGTTTTTTCACAGTTGTAATGGTAAATACTCCAGCTCATACTCTGATATTCTGGGCATGCGTATTGCATCAGCAGCATCGTGTCAGATAACGGCAGATCAAGGCAGGAAGCATCAAGAGAGGTTTTCAGCTGGCGTTTGCGCTCCACACAGATTGAACAGAGGCCTTGAACTGAATGTTTGCGCAGTTCACCGTATCAAGCCTTTCCTGTTTGCATCCTCTACCACTGCATAGAAACAGGCATTTTCTTTTTCTCCATTTGTGACAAAAAAGTTACGATATCGATTTCTAGTCACTGAATCGTATTATATCGTATCGTGAGCCCATATTGTTCTTGTATTGTTTCGCCAACCATGTATCGTAATATGCATTGTATCGTTGTCACTCCTAGAAAACACCTTTCGAGCCCCTTGTGTGGTACAGACCTCTGGCTGAGAGTCCCTACCCTTCGGATTACCTGCACATTCTGTCCACCCTGCAGCACCACTGCTGTCAGCACAGCACAGAAATATCTAGGTATAGATTGTGAGGACTTACCAACGAGGAAAATCACATTTAATTTTGACACCTCTCTAAACTCTGGACTGGTAAGTCTGATAAATCATCCAAAATAATTAATCCCCAGTCAGTCAGGCTGTCTTCAAACAGCATGCTAAATCTTACAAAAGGAAGGAGAAGCGTGTGAGCGTTACGACCATCAGCAAAAGGTGTGACTGGTGTTGTCAGCCATTATTCGTCATACCCTGCTTCATTTAGAGAGTTTCTGGCGCCTGATGCACCAGAGCACAGCCTACTTGTCAACACTTCTCTCCCTTTTTAATTCCAGCTTGCACACTTGGACACACGTGCACACACGCGCATTTCTTACTCTCACTGATAAACTGGTACCACACAGTCCTGTAAAAAGTACCCAAAAGCCACACTTGAGTAGAAGTCACGATACCTCACTGGAAAGTGACTTGGGTGAAAGTGAAAGTGGCCTATTAGAATATCGATTGAGTAAAAGTCTTTAAGTAGCTGGAATTCACTGAACTGAAGCATCAAAAGTGTAGTGAACATTAATGTACTGAAGTATTAAAAGTAAAAGCACATGTAAAAAGCAATCAAGTTTGACATTTTAAAAATTGTTCTCGACTTCATTTATGTAGTCTCTGGTCTACAAAAAGACAGAATATCTCAGTCATAAAACAAAATGCAAAAAGTAATAAAGACGATGTGCTTTCAGAAAGCTTTCTAAACTTTTTTAAACTCCTATGAGCCTGATTTGAACACTGAAAGCAAAAGTTTAGCTCAAACTGCACCTAAAACAGGGTGACTGCTTCTTGTCATGGTCAGGGGTGGGACGATTGGAAAACTTCATATGATGATTTAAAAAAATATACCTAATAAAATGTGAAAACATTCTTAATATGTATGAATGTATAAAGGAAACATTAAGAAATTGAAAAAAATAAGAACTGCAATCAAAACCACTAACACTTTACCTTACAGTCTTGACTGATTCATGTTCATAAGGGACAAATCTTGACTAAAAGAAATGAATTGAATAAATGAGGTAATGAGAAATTATAAGGTATCCCTTCGTAAATAAAGGATTAAAAAAAAAAATACTGTACAAGCAAGTATACTCTATTCTATAAAGTCTAACTTACATTGTAGTGTGAACAATTCACTATTTGCTAGCATGAATAATGAGGATTACATTAGGTTATTCATAGCAGACACTTTAATTCATGATTATTACAATTACGCGATTAACGGAAATTTACCATGATTACATTATTTTGAGTGATTCTGTTGCAATTAACGATTAAAATGATAACTGGCCGCCACACTGGGCCAACCTTAATCTTAAGTGCCTAACATGTTTTGTTGGTAGGAGGGAACCCACGCAGACACGGGGAGGACATGACAACTCCACACAGAAAGGTCCTCAGGCGGGTATCAAACCCAGGACCTCCTGACGTTAGACGAGCAGACCTGGGTTCAAACCCGGGACCTTCTTGCTATGAGGTAACAGTGCTAACCACTGAGCCACGGGTGACACAACAGTATGATCAGGAACGCTCTAATTCCATTTACTGTCAAGTCTTTTTCAAAATAGTAGCAAGAGATATCATAAAAACATTTTTTACAGTCCTCTCAAACTCTCCTGTGTCTCCTCTCAGAGCGAAGAATAACTTTAAATGTCCTCCAATTAGAAACTTCAAATTACAATCTATGACTGAATGCTCCAAACCAAGGCCAATTACAACACCTTATTTATCATCATTAAGGCCGACCATTGTTCTGCTCTTTCAAACTCTGTGGTTACAATCAGGGTGTCTATTGTCATTGTGTGATACATGCAGGGTGACTAATTACACAGTCCTATGATTCATTAGCAGACTAGTGGTTTGAAACCTGAGAGAAGACATGATAACCTCAGTCAGCCAAACGATCGGCTCAAATGGAGATGTGAATACAGGAGAGCGACAGGGAGGTGTCACACGGTCTAGAACATGAAAAACAGCCAGTGCCTCAAACACAAAACCCCTCCAAACTGAAGTTTCCTGAGGGTGACGCATAAAAAATGACAGAGGAGAGTGTCGAAATTAAACAATAAAATTGGGGACAAGGTTTGTTTTCCTGTTTCTTTTAAAGTTGGAGAGAGGAGTGTACTGCGGGGGACGCGTTCCTGTGAAGCTTCACCATTGAGGTCAGTTAGTGGGAGAGGAGGAAGGCTCCAAAGATGCAGCCATCACCACAATGGCCCACTTTCACCTGAAACGACGAGCCGGAGCGATGCAACATAGCTAACCTGCGATTGTTTATTCTCTCTTAAGAAATGTCAATCTGTTCACTCTCAGGTGTGCTGCTCTTCCTCTTGTTTTTGTTGTTTTCTCCCCCCTACTCTCTCCGTTTTCCCTTGTCGATTGCAGCAAGATCAAAGCGACGCCGCTGGAAGAATCTGAATATTTCAGGTGTGGAGAGAGGGCTGCGTTTCACACCACCTGTGTAGTGCTGAGAGACAGGTCCCTCCTCTCGCTCAGACTCAGTTAGCGGGGCCCCTGGGGCCCGGCGACATAAACCAGGGCCACCTGTCTGAGAGAAGGAACACTCCTTTACCCTCCTTCTCTCCGTTGCACTTTCATTTTGCAGCATTTGAACCAAAAATAAATGATTCTAAATAGAGCGATGTGAGTGGGAATAAAACCAGTGCTGACAACAAGCAGCTGAGAGCTTTGAGCGCCGTCACAAAGGCTCGAAGATCTGGCAGACGTGTTCCACTGCCGCAGAACGGGAGCAGCCACATGAAAGGGCAGTTTATACATGAATCATTTTATAATGTGCCCTGTTCTGCCTCGGAAGGTAGCGCTCATATATTAAATGAGGAGCCTGGTCAAGAGAATCACCAGGATTATTTTCTGCCAGAACACAGCACGCAGTGTGCTGCAGGTCTGTGAGATGATTCTCATCACATCATCAGGGCCGCCATTTCTGACCCAAAGCAAATAAAAAGTATCCCTGATGTCCGCACCAGCCCTAACAGTTTGATGTAGCTGCTCCCCTCGGAGGACTGTGTGCCTTGACGTGTGTGCATGTGTAAGCACTTGTGCAAGCGTGTGTGTACGTGCATGTGTGCGGATGTGTGTTCAGGGGGGCGTGGAGCAGGTTCCACACTACCGGTTCCCAGCCATGTCTCTCAAAAGGGCCGTAAAGTCTTTACAGCAAATTCCTTACATTCATCTGTGTCAGAGCACTCGGCACACATTAGGCGTTTACACGGGAGGAAACACAATCTATTTGATGCTACACTGCCCACACGTCCAGAGCCCTCCTCCCCACACTGGAGATTCACAGTGTTTAACTTCCATTTCATATTCCGAACAGGCAGGCAGACAGGCAGGCAAGTGCAGGGAATGGACTCCATCTTGCTGTAAATCAGCGTTTAAACACTCGGCTAAATGTAATCTGGAAAGAGTCAACGAGAGGCCCTCGCATTACGCCGCTCAAGATATTTGTTTTTATTTATTCTGGAACGTGCAATTGATTTTTTGTTGCTCCCCCTAATGATGTATGCAAACGGTGAAGTGAAAAAAGTCACACTTCATTTTTCCCGTGGCTGCTGCAGCTCCACATCTTTTAATATCAGTGGTGCTTATGAGAACAAGTGGAGGTTAATCTAGGGAGCGGGTCATAGCCGGCCGACTCTTTGTAAATGTCAGCTGGGAGATCCAGGCCTTTCTTATTACCACACTAAACCAACAAGGCTGACGGCTCCAAGACGGATGTGTGACTTGGAGGTGTCCCCCCCCACTTCTCACCGCCATCACAGAGCAACCCCAGCACAGAAAACCTTATTAATCAATCGATTTATCGCCATAAATCAGGCCAGGCTTTGATTGTATCAGCAAGTCATGCAATCAATCAATTAGTCAGGACCTCGCGGCCCAATTTGCCTAAAGAAAGATGAATGCTCCCCCACATCATCCATTTGGTTGTCCGTTTACCCATCAAACACGGCTGCTGTTGACTCCCAAGCCCAACATGCATCCTTGTATCGATTTCTGCAGATTAAACTTGCAAGGGAATCAAAGGACACTTAACTGACTGGGAATAATTTTGCCTCTCTTATTTGTAGTGAAGTATGCTCTGCGCTCTCCTTTGATGGTGTTGCCTCATATCATCAAACCAGCAAACAGTAAATATTAAAATCCAGAATCCAGAGCTCTTATGAGTGATCATGCTGAGCGAGGCGACAGCTACACGGGGTAACTCTGAGAAATAACAGGAATCACTCTGAGTGTTTACAATCAGTGCTTTATGTGGGATGGTACACACCGGTACGCAGTAGCCCCACTCCTACATTTTACCCCCTGGCGTATCAGGACCTCTCACAAGCTCCCAGTACTGGAGGTTGACCGATCAGCAGGCTGATTGATTGGCACTGATTATTGCTATTTTTAAATAACTGGCATCGGTCGATGCATGAGCACGTCAAGCTTATTAACAAGCAGGCACATCTGCGGGCAGCCCAGTGTTGTTGTGAGATCAGATGAAGTGTTGAACACGTGTCATTGACTTCACAACTTAAAGAAAATGGTGAGTCTTAAATCCTTATCTTTCAAAGCCCTATATATTTGATTGGTTGGATATGAAATGTTACTTTTTGAGCCCTGTGCTATTAGTACTATTACCTAGTGGAACGTCACATTAAGGCTAACTCACGAGTCACAACAATGTTGGATAAACAGCAGAAATCAAAGGAATAAAAACAGATTCCAGTGTTCAGCGAGAAGCAGCATTATCTTCTTCTACCTGTTATACACTGTGGAAATTCAGAAGGTAGACCGATGACTGATGATTTGCCGATACAGGCCACCAGATTTACATGCAACAGGTGAGTAAGAGGAGAACCAGCACTTTTTTTCCCCCACTTAAAGCACTGGGCACAGTAGGACAAATCAGGGATTATTATCAGTCGTCACTGCACAGGTTTATATGGCAAGGCAAGCGGGAGCGGCGGGGACTGAGCAAGGAAACAGCTGGATGAACAAACTGTGGAAAACATATGTATAATGACATATTTGTTTCATATTTTATCCCAACTGTGAATTCCAATCCACATTGTGACACCAGCTGCCTCGGTCCACCGCCTCCCATCTGCAACTTGGTGTCAGGATGTCTCAGAGGACGGGCGAGGAAACTTTGGGGACGACAAAAACCGACAGGAGCAAGTAGAGCACGACAGAGTGGGCTGCCGGATCCTCGGCGTGCTTCTCCCCAAGCGGCAGGTTGGAATGTGGCAGACTGCGGAGAGGAGAGAACACGGTGGGGGGGGGGGGACTCCCTGTGGAAAACGTCTGTGATGGGATTAGAGCCCCACCAGACCTGGTTCTGCTTCACACCCTCAGACCCTGCTGTGGTAGAGCCAGGGGGGCCGCTGAGCTATCTGTGGGGTTTTTACAGTTCTGCCCAATCTCCCCAGGCCTCACCATGTAATTAGAGATAAAGACAGAGGGCTCAGCTACTCAACCTCAATTCTCCCGGCTTCACACAAGACTGCCCACCCACAGCCCCCAGAGGAACCCCTCAACACTGCTGCTACACCAGCACCTGTGAATGCTAGCTAGCTACAAACCCAATCATCTCCCTTGTGACTGTTCCACAGACTACACATGTGAGATGCTGCGAGGTACGGCACATGATCATGATTGATTGGGGTGCAAACAAGGGTGTAACTTTGGCTTTAATGTTGGGGGGGGGATAAGATCTCCACCCATGTAGGGGGATCCGGGGACAGCTGTCACACCTACTGCTCCTTTGCACCTTTTCACATCCATGAAAAAACAGTCTCGAAACTTTCTTTCTGTAACGAAACCACATGGTCCCGGAAAAAAGTCTGACACTTCAGAGGAAAATTTATAACTGTAATGTCTTTAAGCGCGCTCAACAGAGTTTGCTTAACACAGCATTTTTAGAGAAATACCAGATAAAACTTAAAAATACAGTAATTATGAGTAATTGTACCTAATATTAACAAGATAATAACAATTAGCTAGCTAGTAGCTCCAGTAAAAGTATAATAGCTAAGGTTAGCCTAGCTAGTTACAGTTCAGCTAACTTACTGACACAGCAGACTTTCATTCAGTTATTTGCTTCGTGCTGGGGTAAAGCAGTATCATACATCCTGTCAGGAAGTTATTATCCTAATTATTTTTATTGTAGCTGACTAACCAACAAATTAAAATTGTTGATTGTTCTGTCACTCCTCCTCTTTTCATGTTGTATGCTGCTACTGAGGATGCAACCAAGTCTCACATGGGCGGCAGGTGGAGGTCGAAAGAAAGTTTTCTTTGCTGACTAATTACATTTAATCGCAAAAGCCAACTATTTCACTGTGTTTTATAACAATTCATCTTTTTCATCTATCATTATATGATATTTGGGGGGGCTATGAGGGCCAATTTCGATTATTGGAGGGGTTGTAACCCCCCATCCAACTCCCATACACCTTTAGGTTCAAATATGAAGTGTCCTGAGGTTGCTACACGGTGATGGGCAACAGCAGTGAGCTTTTTCTGACACCTTATTCCATATATTATGTGTGTCGAAGAGGCTTCATATTGCAGATTCTCAGGTAAACAATGAACATGGTAAATAAGTAATTTTTCTTCATATCTCCCTCCTCTAAAACTTCATCGAGGCATGGGGGGAAATTTAGCGGATAAGACAGAAAAAGAACACTCAACTACATTCAAGAAACAAAAAAATTATACTATGGAGGGATCCATTATTCATCTCAGATACATTTTTCATTTAAGAGTGGGCTGGATATGAGCAATGATGAATGCATCGCCCAGGATGCAATTTGTATGTAAAATAACAGAAGATTACAGAATATGTTTTAAGTGCAAATGCAGTTTGTTGCCATCTAAGTAGAAAATGCATTCCTACAAAAAGGAATAAGACCTGAGCCCCACGATGCTGCCTCATAAAAATCACTTAGCCTATAGCTAGGCCCCTCGCCAGTCCTTCTAAAAGGGTCAAAATGAGAGGCTCAAGTGATGAACGAGCCGACTGGAGTGGATTTTCATTCATATAATACACACTACGTCTTGGCAGGCCATTTGGAAATGTAGGATAAGTAAACTGAACAACTAAGGCTAATTCAACTTGCATCCAGCTGAGCGGCACATTTCCTTGAAATCCACCCTTCTGCAGCGAACACAAAGAGAGCACTTCCAGACTGCCTGATACATGTTAGACTGTTGGATGCATGTCTACGCACAAGTGCACACAAAAACATACTACAGTGTTTCGCTGCCTGCCAGGCATCCACATGTTCCTCTCAGGACTCGCTCTCTCCTCATCAGCTTCACTTGGTGCACACGGTTTCAATTCAGTGCCTCTCAAAGACACACAAAGAGCCTTCCCCTCCACTCACAGTACAAAGATTGAATACAGCCTCTAACACAAGACATGCCCACCACAGAGCATGTAATACAACTCATTACGGGGCATGCAGGGTGCAGAGGGCTGTGATGGGAGAGACAAGCACAACAGGGAGAGAACAGGGGGCCCTTACACAAACATCTCCATCTTTCCTCACAACTAACAGAGCTCTAAAACCAGCCTTAATAACTAAAGCAATCCGATTGATTTTTTGGAGGTTCTCTGGAATAAGTCTTATAACAGTGTGGTGGAATTGAGGGGAAAGCCAGAAACACTCAGAACACTTTAAGAGAAAGTGCAACAGGCCATTTGACATCGCTCCCACAGGTCACGTTCACGGAATATTTTAGATTAATATTAGGAATCATTTTTTTATCGACAGTGAAGGAAAATGTTGAAGGCCATCCGTCATTTTGACAGATTGTAATTCACACTCCTGTCCAGTTGGTGGCGGGTGTGTCAGATAAATTAGCTATCGGCAAGAAATCCCAGTGTCCGGTGTAGCAGCAGAGCGCAGCTTCAGATTCCAAAACAAAATTAAAGCAGCGATGAGAAGTCGTCCGTCCGAGAGAAAAACACAAAACCTGGTGACGATCGCCTCTGCAGCGATCGCGCTCGATGCTTTTGATTACGCACAATCAAGCGCACAGTTTAAATCCATATGAACCAGGAGGAAGGTTTGAGTTCAGGCTCGGCCACAGCAGCTCAGTTCAGTTAAATTCAGTTCATTTTCTGTTGGAGGTTTGTTCATGATTTAAATCTAACGGTCTAATTTTGTAAAATTGCATTGTTCGTTTGCCTGCTTGTACACAGTGACACAATGTTTTTGGTGGCCTCTGCTGTTACTGTGTGGGGAAAATGATTCCTCTGCCTTGTGTGGTTTCATTAAGTTCATGCCGCAGCAGAAGTTCAAGAAAAACAGAGAAGTGCTGAAGTTAACACAGAGCGCAATGTGTGCATGAAAAGTGAGCGCACGGTCGCTGTCAGCTGTTCGGCCTTTCTCTTCATGCCATGGCTCAAATGCTTCATCTATAGGTCGGTATGTTTATTTTATTTAAAAATGAATGTATGAAAACTATTGCCTCTTATCATTTTACAAATAAAATTACAATGACGGACTGTGACTGATTATGACAGATTTATTTCCTCCCTGTCAAAATAAAGGACAATCATAAAGTCTATGGCAAACTCTGATCGCTACCTATATGATGGACAGCATTCTGAGGTTAATCCAGTCAGAGGTGCAGTTTCCCCTCCTGCCTCTCCTAAACTGTGGTTGACCCACAAGCAAAGTGTGTCCAATCACAATGAGGCAGGGGGACAGAGTATGTGGGTCAGCCACATTGATCTCAGCTCCACGCTGCACGGCTCGGGGGTCAGGGTTTGTGTCCTGACAAAAAGGGCACTAGGTTTGGTGTGGTGCACGAGGAGGCAGTGAGGGGACGCTGTGTTTGTAATGTAGAAGAAGAAGAAGAAGGGTGGCGAATCGGCTAATCCACCACAGCACACGGCCTCATGAACCTTCCTTAACCTCGGGGCAATCGCATGACCCGAGGCAAAGCATTACACACATTAAAAAGACATGAACTTCAGAGCGTTGGAGTTTCAGGCACGCAATCAATGGGGCCACAGGTGCAAACAGTTTCTGCACCGCCAGTGGAATGCCCGTTTTTTTTTTGTTGTTGTTTTTTTTACACCTCCCAGGATTACAGTCGAACCTGTTTTTTGCACTGTGTTCATGTTAATGTCAGCAATAATAAAGACCTGCAGCACAAGAAACAATAAAAAAAAACGAGCACAAACTGGAGACAGCTATTGGAGGTGGGCTGGAAACAGCGCGGGGAGTCAGGAGAGAGGGCAGGATGTGAGGAGTCTGTCAACTTCTCCCTGTCTGCTCCTGCGTTCGCTCGCTTCAGAGTGAGGGGAGCAAATGGGCCTAATTCACACTGGCTGTGTGTGAGTCTCTCTGCTGTCGAGCAGCGTGAGCGGGAATTAGATCTATGGTTTGTAGCCTTCATCCCTTCCCAGACAGACTTGTTCCGGCTCAGAGGCGCTGCCTAATCCGCACCTCTCTCCCGCTTGCACTCCCGGAAAATGACTTCACACAGCTGCCTCAAACGCCCAACGCAGCAATTCTCGTCTGACTGAACTCCCCCCTACTAAAAAAAAAAAAAAAAAAAAGCCTCAGCAGACCTCCCATAGCTCATTTAACATACCAATTCCTCCCCAAAGCCCCCTCTACCCCCTCCTAAGAGATGAAAACAACAAGGAAAACAACTCCAGCCCCACTTGATAATTTAAGGGCCCTTTTCTCCAGAGAGTTGTCAAAATCAGCAGTACAGTGGGAGGAATTCGGAGACAGGAGGCGCCCTGGCTGAGGAGTTTGTTTAAGATATCTGTGCGTGTCCCACTATTACTGCCCAGGTAGCAGAGGTGAGAAGAGAAGCCAAAAACTGTACTCAAGTAAGAGTAGTGTTACTTTAGAGTAAAAAGACTCAAGTAAAAGTAAAAAAGTAGTCATCCAAATAATTACTTGAGTAAGAACGATTAATCAAACAATCAATTAATCAATCAACAGAAGGTTAACCGCCAACTTTTTAATAACCAATTACTTGTTCGAGTAATTTTTTAAATTAAAAAGAAAAATTATTCCTGGTTTAGCCTCTTAAATGTGACGATTTGCAGATTTTTGTATCATTTATGACCATTAATTAGGAGTCTTTGTGTTTTGGGCTGTTGTTTTGGACAAAAAACGCAATTTGAAGACGTCCCATTTGGCTCTGGGAAATTAAGAAGCGCATTTTTAGCGCTTTTTGGATATTTCATGGAATAAAAGATTAATCAGTTAATCCTAAAAATAATCAGCAAACTAACCAATGATGAAAATAATTGTTAGTTGCAGCCCTAGAGTAAGAGTAAGAAAGTACTTGGGGAAAAATCTACTCAAGTACTGAGTAACTGCTAAGTAACTGCTGATTTATTGTTTTAATAATCAGAGCATGAACATCGGCAAATAGAGAAAACAGCCAATAAAATGGCAATGTGCAAATTCAGATGCCATACAATATCCCTTTAACTAAAACAATAGCTAATAAAGTAAGTCTTTACAAAATAACATAAATTAAGGCATTTTTTCATTATCACACCATAAGGTGAGCGCTCAGCACCATCTAGTAGAATGAAAAGTCCTTCAGCCATTTATTTTTCTGTTACTCAAACAGTTGACTTTGTATTTGCAACATTTATTAAGAATTTATATAATGAAATATCGGTACTTGGTGTCTATGAATTGATACAATATCGTAATGCAAAATATTGTAATATTGCGCTGTTGCGGTTTTAGCCCCCACCCATAGTCACGGTGCTGTTGCGTATGTAACCATCAGTTGCTAATGTGCAGTTCAAACTACAGGATTTTAGTCCTACTCTCGCTGTCTACAGTTTTTGGAGATCACAGGCAAATCAGAGCGCGGTCCCGTAAACAACGGTTGGCGTGCGTGAACTGTTCAAGGACAGAATAACGAGCTTGCGGACATCGTGACGGACTGTCACAGGATATCAAGCGCGCCAAACATCTGGCCCAGTTGCAGGTGTGCAGGTAGCCCACCTGCAAGGCTGACCTGACCATCGGGAACACCGTAAATTCTCCCGGTGGCCTGACCTACTAAACCTACTAAACAACCTGCATGCAGGAGCTTAAAAATAAGCCAAGTGTTCAACCGATGGACACAAGTAGCGTCAAAATTCGCACACCAGCATGTACAGGAGCCTACATGTGCCACACATATCAAAAAAAACAGCAATGCGGGGGTAGTAGTTTATTTGCATGCTACTAAACGGATGTAAAACTATCAGGAAATAAACGTTTCATTTCTCTGACTCACCGGTTTTCTCCTTACAACTGCTCACTCTCGCTGCGCTGCTCTCTCTCGAAATAAAAATTGGTTAAATATAAAAGTAACAAATGGAACGTAGCCAAATGTAATGGAGTAAAAGTAGCGTAAAGTAGCACTTTTTTTTCTTAACAAAGTCGCATTAAAACTACTCTTACAAGTGTCATTTATCCAAAAAGTTACTTAAGCAAATGTAACAGAGTAAATGCAAAGCGTTACTACCCACCTCTGCCAGTTAGGACATTCATAAAGCCGCACAGGTATTTACATCACCTGAGAATGTCATTTGGCTCTCTTGCTGCATCCATCTTCCCATCCCCTGAGGATGAGAAGTGAATTAAAGTGAATGTCAATTCACAGCGAGGACTCTGGGAACACAAAGCCAAGTGAGTTCTCACATTAAAACTCCGATCTTTGCCAGGTGGTTCCTTCTAGTTGCTGTCAAGGACACAATCGTACAAGACAGACCGGCCTGCGAGAGGGCTGCTCCCAGGCACACTGGCTTATTTGGGTCATGCAGGGTAACGCCGGATAATGGCAGGACCACTCAGACAAACACTCCAGCCTTGAGGACAGGAAACCGGGAGAGGTCCTCCTTATAAACCAGAGCCTACCTAATGGCTTTCATCTGTTTCATGAATAACGCCACCTTCCAGACTGGGCCATGGAGCCTCGCACGTCTTCATCTGCCTTTGTCCTTTCTCAGAGCTACTATAAAAGTGATTTCCAGATCTTCAAGTACCATTTTGGATCTCCGGGGAAAGTTAAATTAGTGTAGAGTATTTTTAGATGGAAAAAGGAGAGAAGTAAAAATGGGCAAACAGCGTCCCTCATGTGCTCAAATTGCAGCATTTATAAGCAGTCAACTGATGCTGCGAGAAATGCAGCGTGGTTCTCTGGAACTCCTCGGGCAGCAGTGAGAAACAAGTGATATTACAAGAAAAGATCG
>JAQLOL010000021.1:6040761-6058879 GCA_029783665.1 Naso thynnoides | reverse complement strand
TTTGGAGTAAAGTTTGTTGAAATATAAGATATCCAGCATCCGTTACATATTTTAGTCACCTCATTTACTAATAGATAGATAGATAGATAGATAGATAGATAGATAGATAGATAGATATCAGAATTTTCTCACTTTCTAATATCAGTATCAACATCGGCCCCAAAAATCCCATATCAGTCAGGCCCTGGTAAAAATGCTTAAACATTATAGTTTAACTGATCTAGTTTAGTCACAGAGGGAATTTAGTAAAAACATTTTAAGGTTGTTTTTTTTAATCAAGACCAGTTCTGAAAAACAAAACACTTAAATCTCTACTTTGTTTTCTGCTGGGGTCATCACAGCTTCAGTCATTTTTGGTGGCAATTTATGAAGAGTAGTGCTCCATAATTATGTTATGTATTTTATGATACTGTCACAGATGTCTGACATTTTAAACCTCAGATAATTTTTTTTGTTTTTTCATTTTAATGTTTTGTAAACAATTTCGGGGTTGTGGGTGACAAAAAAAATCTTGATGGTAGCATTGAGTAAGCGGTGTTTTACATTTTCCCTTTTAGTTATATTTGTTCTGTCATATTATTGATTCATCTTTTTGACTTGGATATATTGATTTAACCCCATCAGGACAGAACATTATTGATCTCACACCACATTCAGCATTTGACCTTGTTTACTGAAACATTTGGCTCTTCAAAAAAGGACACTGTGTGCGTGTCTGTTATTTATACGTTTGTTTTTGATTTGTTCATTTATGTGAAGTTTTTCTGTACAGTGGTAAAAAGATAAAGACCACGTTACATGTGGTCCTCTGTATTCTATTTTATCTTTATATTTCATTAGAATGTTCTGCACTTTGATCGTTACATAATGAAGGATTCTGAAGTGATCGCACAATGATTTTGGTGGATGGTGTTTAAGAACCAGATGTGCATAAATGAGGCGCACTCTGAAGAGGGATTATCTGCTCATAATTCTGCCTACGTATCAAGTCATAACTAGATGTCGTCAGCAGTGTCGGAGAGGTTTCTAACATTAAGTTTATGGGCTCCTCATTATTTAACATGTTAGGGTCTCCCCACAGCCCAATGAAATTTTGATGGCAGCATTACAGCTAGTTTGTTGGCTCCACACTCCTACTCACTACTTATGCACATGCAAATGGCTAAGTGAAGTCTCTTTGGACAGACCCACACTTGCATAGGAAAAGACATTAGACTAATCCACCTTTCTGCTCTGATGTGAATAAATATTCAAGGCTGATCTTCCAAAGGGCATGATCAGAGAGGGTTGGATTTGCTGCAGCCTTGGTGGTGGCGGTGTTGTTGTTGTTGCAGACATGCATGATGAGGCCAGACCCCTGCCTGGACAGGCCAGGACTGCAGTGGTGCAGTGGTCTGAGCAAGCCATTTCCTGCCTCTTCATCTGCATACAGTAAAAAACAAACATTCCTGTAAATAAAGACGGCTGTCCAGCAACTGTCTTCCCAGCGACAATGGTATTGACCGTAGTCAGATGCTCCGCTGATTAAAAATTGATCCATTTTGAAAAATCTAATCAACTGGATAGGATTCTTTCATACGTGGGGTGGGGTTGGGTGAGTTAGTTGGGGGCAGAGGGGGTTGAGCAGCTGCTGACACAGAGAGGCAGACCTGTTATTAACCCCTGCACCTCCACACAGCCCCCTGCACCCTGCTCCCCAGTTCATATCCCCCTGCGCCCCGGGACTAGACACGGCCCAGACGGTCTGAATTATTCAGCAGTCTGAGAGAGGCTCCGGCCACTTGGCCTATTAATGCCTGCCAGTGGAGGCTAGTGGCTCTAATGGCCAGTCCAGAGGAGCCCCAGTTCCCAGTGGACCGGAGAAGAGCTGCTAACACTAGGCTGCATGAGATGTGAGAGGGAATTCATCAGGGGCTCAGGTCGCGGCAGGTTAATGATGCCGCACGTCTAGACGGACGCTGGACTCACACCCTGCCCAAAAGGCAGCAGGGGAGGGCGTTGGGATGCAATAATATTTTTTATCTCAAAAGAAAACGAGTCCGGCAATATTAAGTCTTAAGGCTTATTTATGAAAGAGCAGCATTGTTGACTTTGACCATGATCCACAACTGACCTGATGTTCCCCTCTTAAAAATAACAGGACACAATGAAAATCTCCAAACCACCAACATGACCTCAAGACCTCAAGTTATATGCTTGTAGTTCACCGATTAAACAAGGCGAAATGAGAAAGGAAGTGCAGTAAGTAACATTTCTCACAAAAGGATAAAATGTTCCGACATAGCTGAACAACGTTCATAATGGAAAGATTAAAAGATTTTCTACACAACCCAACTCTGATTACTCACAACTCCTTATCATCATTGCACAAACAATCCCAACAGCTGGAGAGGGCCCTCGACTCCGGCACAAAGTCACTCAGTAATCAGGGCATCTCCCCCAGAGAGAGCAGGGAAGAAGTTCAGGGTGAGGCTCACATTTGGGAGTGGCTTGGGGTTGCCATGTGGTCTATCACCTTGGTGATTATGTGCATTCGCTCAGTGTCTCTGAGTGCAAACACAACAGAGAACACAGGCATAAGAAAAAATGACCCCCTGGGTGCAACACAGATGACCCAGTCAACAACAGCAGCCAGTAACCTCAGCTGCACCAGGGCGCTCAGTCATCTTTCACTGTGAGGAAAAATAC
Source organism: Naso thynnoides (assembly GCA_029783665.1). Taxonomy (NCBI): domain Eukaryota; kingdom Metazoa; phylum Chordata; class Actinopteri; order Acanthuriformes; family Acanthuridae; genus Naso; species Naso thynnoides. Next base: position 6,056,191 of record JAQLOL010000021.1, on the reverse strand, counting down.
ATGATAAAGTCCAGGCAGAGGGAAGTATTCTTATTAACATGTACTGGAGATTTATGCACTCGAAGGCCGAGTTTTGAGTGAGTGAGCTCAATAAGTCTGATGCAGAGGAATGAGTTTAGCCTTCAATACTGGACTGCGCCATTACAACGCACAGCCTCCCTTTATCAAGACTCTCGTGCCAAGCACATTTGCTGTTGAGGTCAACATCACTGTCATGATTGAACCAAACCAAGGACATCCCATGGAAGGCTACAGAGGGGACACAGACACACCCCTTGCCCATTTACACAAATGTAATTTCCCCAGCTGCGCTCACTCAAGGTGACCAAGTGCATCATTCAAAGATCCACACAAGATGATCCCGAAGGCCTCATTGCAGCAGAAATTCTCCCACATTGAATACAAGTCAGCGAAAGCACGCGGCGAGACCAGCTCCTTCAAAAAAACAAGACATCCATTCAGACATCCGAGGAGAAATATGTAGAAAATGTGTGGGCCAAGCGGAGAACCACATGCATAACAAATTATTTTGCTTGGCTGCAGCTAAAACTCATATGCTTGCTAATCATAAAGAAACACTGTATGGCAGTACAAATATTGGTACTGCATTAATAGTCAATAGGATCATTTCCATGTAGCATCAAGCTGAGATGAAATATTGTAAGGATAAACATTCCTGGGAGGTCTGCACAGATCTCCTGCGCAAAGAAACTCATGAGAACCCCAAAAAACTGTCCACTTCACATGCATGCCCCCTGGTTTGTCGTGACCCCCCAACCTGAGGCAAAATTTCGGTTCCTTGGGCATACTCCTCCTCCTGCTGCATACAGCAGAAGCCTGGAGCAATGTTTAGCTAAACCTGCTGGCCTACGTAGGCAGAGAGAGTCCCCAGAGGGCTGAACAATCAGACAATTTCAAGATCATGAAGCATTAAACCAATCCCGGCAGGGTACACTAATTAAACAGCCGAGCCCGGCACAGCCAACCAATCCCCACAGAGCAATTAAATCCATCCCCTCTAAAACACTGTGGAACCTGTCTGGGGAAAACTGCCGAAGAGTGAGAGAGAGGAGAGAGAAAGAGGCAGAGGGGAGGGGAGGAAAATATCATAAAATTCATCTGGAAAAAAAAACTATAGGGGGAATGCAGCAGGAGGCTAACAAGGGAAATTGAAAAAGGAGCGACTCAATTCAGTTCTTTGTTCTTTACTGCTTTTCTTGCATTAAGATTCAAAATGTCTGCCTTTTCTCTCAGCTGAGGGGGATAACGGGTGTCTGTGACCACATTTAAATGCAAAATTAGTGACCCTGTTGCGATCAAAAGTTGCATATTTAATTAAGATTACAAGGTCTGGAAGGCACTCGTGAGACTGAACGGAAAGACAGAATAGCCTCAAGGCCTATATTACACACCGGCAGAGCTGCTAACACAGTTGCAATCCCTAATCAATACCCCGATGCCCTCCGCTACGAAAGTAAATGAACAGGTGACAATGGAGGCATGACATCATTGGGCTTTTCAGGGAACAACAAAAGCAGATAAAGTGAAAGGGAGGCAGGAGCCAGTGGAGAGATGAAGGCTGATTTTGGGATGATACTGTACCTCCTACACACCAGCAATAACTAATTAGAGCGCACGTGTTAACGCATAATTGCTGACATTAATAATGGACAATAAATCAATGAGCTGATTTTTTTACAGCTTATGGTTAGATAGGTAAATTCTGTGTTGTGTTATTTCCCTGGAGAGGCTCCGGCAGAGTGCAAGTGTATTTTGGTGGTGTTGAAGAGGAGCCGAGAATAGCGGAGGGGTATGATTAGCAGAAGCGACTGCAAACCAGAGGTGTGGACAGGGAGATAGACTTGCTCTTTTCTCCCCCGACTGAGGCGGTGTATAAATCACAGAGCCCAGCTTCATGTCTCCACTTCCTGTTCCTCTCCATTAAAAATGATAAACTGTACCTCTTGAAGCCACTCGCTCGCTTTAGGGTCCCAGTCTGCGCCTTCCTGGTGAAGAAGCAAGAGTGCGCTGCTCAGATTTATTCCATCCCCTCCCATTGTTGGGGATGAATAAGAGTGTAATTAACTGTGTGGGGGCAGCTGCACAAAGACAAGACCAGCCACCACAACAAGCCTGATCCATCTGCTTTTGCTATAACACACCTTTTGTATTGTTTTGAAAAATAAGAGCACATCTGCTTTGTCATAACAAATGCTGGTTACGACTCAAAAGACCACAGAGAGGTCGTCGTACCTGCATCTTCTCTATTTCCGCCCAAATGAGGACAAATGGGTCTTACAAAAGGGTAGCATGCACAAGACTACTATTCCTCCAGTCTGGTAAACACACTGTGAACAGTGGCACATAATGAGAGCTGCTGGGATCCCTGAAGACAACCTGGAGAAGGTTAGTGAAGCATTGATCTCATGAGTGTGCCGGGCCCAGGAGCACCCTTCACACCATGCTAACTCACGTTACATGACAAGCAGCATCAGAACACACAGCGTACAAAAGCCTGGCACTTGCACATTTGGGAAATAAACCTTGCTTTTTTTAAGTCATGAAGGAAGAAATGGACAATAGAGGGAAGAAATACAGCAAGTGAAACCCTGCCAAGTACAGCTGAGGGATGCTAGGTAGAGAGATGAAGAGACGGAGAGACAGCGGCTGAGAGAGGGAGGGCAGTGGGATTCATTGTAAGCCCGGTAAAATGAACAAGAAAGGACGGGTGCTCAATACATCTGCAGTAGCGTCAGACAGTCAAAACAAATAAAGCCAAGGCCGCGCTGGAGGAACGCAGCTCAATATGGACTTGCTGGGCATGGGACTGGCTGTCAGCAGGGAGAGAGGACACAGCTTTATACCCATGCCGATGAGCCATTACCTCCCTCCTCCTGACGCTTCCGCCTTCTTCACTGTGAGGGAAGAGGAGGCTGCCCTACCGTCCTCCAGCAGACTAATGTGTCCCTGAAGTTTTGTTAAAGCTGGTTATTTACTCCTGCAAAGCAATTGCTCCAGCCCAGGGGCAGCAGAACAGAGAACGCACTGCTATGAAAAATCTGGCGTCTCCTGTTATGAAGCACTGTCAACTACCAAGGGGGTGTTCCTGCTGAAACACTGGTGTGCTGCTTTCTTGGCACAACACCTCACAGGAGAAGACGTAAAGACAGCAAGCCTTCAAAAAACAGAAGCATTCAGACAGAGTTTTAAATTTAAAGACCAAAATATTAGAGAAGATAATGACAAAATTCTCACCAGTGCTGTAAAATGTAGGGCCCAACCAATAAGAGATTTTTGGGGCCGATACCGATACCATTGATTGGGAGTAAGAAAAATTCCAATATCTGATATTGTATATATATAATATCAGCTGAATGTGTTATCAAGTATGGAGGCAGGATATCTTACATCTTAACAAACTTTATTCCAAACTTAAGTTCACTGAAGAGTCACTGCTTTACTTTTTAGTTATTAAATAACAAGCTACAAACTCCTAATTGCACCTTTTTAAATCACTGGTTTTTTTTTTCCAGTCTTCAAGACAGAATATTGGTGCGTACTGGTGAACAATATGTCTATATCGATATATCTATGACGACCCAATATCGACTGTAAATGTCGGCCAACCGATATATCGGTCGGGCCCTAATAAAATCATGTGTCCACATTATTTCAATAATTTCAGCTTATCTGTTTTAAATGTTTTAAGGGTTGGTTCATCCAAACCACAAATAAAAACAATTGTCACTTACCTCTAGTTGCATTGGTTTTAAGTTTCAGACATTAGTCTCTAAGATTTCTGCTCGACCCCAATAAAACTGAAGTGCGGGGAATTTTGCCTGGTGCTTTGAGGTGCTCACAGCACTGACAACATTTAACAGCAACATCTCTTTCCAAAACAACAATGTCCATGCTACTGTGAAAAATCAGAATTTGCTGTCAATAGTTTTTGTAGGGACCGTTTCTTTAGTTCCAATGAAAACCATCCAGTCCTGATCCACAGTCAGCATAAACATCATGGGCCTTGATCACAATCTCCTAAAACTCAGATATTTCAGTCAATGAAAAGTTCCTAAAATTTTCTATGAAAAAATATTAAAAATGCATAAGAATACTTCAGGGGGCAAGAAATCTACAGGAGAAATTATAAGGTGCAAAATAAAAAAAAATACATTAAAAAACATGATTTACTCCAACTAACAATGCTTTCTTCCATTGCAGTCAATACAGACCATGTAAAATTAAAGATGGAATAGATTTCTCTTTCACTTGCCGATCGGGGTGCTGTCAGCAGCAGTGTGCTCAGTGCTGCCACTGGTAGCCAGAACCTGACTTACCATAAAACTACTAAATAAAATATTATTCTATTCTATTTCTTTATAAGGCTTCCATGTCTGATTTGACATACTTTGCATTGACAGTAGCAGTGCTTTCAGTGGGCCCATACACACGGGTATGCAGTACCCTTACGTTTACGGGCATGCAGTACCCTTCCTTTTACGGGTATGCAGTACCCTCACTTTTACGGGTATGCAGTACCCTCACTTTTACGGGTATGCAGTACCCTTACTTTTACATTTCACCCCATGGCAGCGCTACTTTTATGGTACAGACCCAACTGCCAAAAAATGAACAGTATCGAAAAATGTCAGGTATCAAAATTTTGTATCGAATGACCAAAGGAGTTGATATCACCAGCATCAGTGGGCCAATACACATGCAGCATGCTTGTTGTTCCAACATCTACCGTTGATTGGCTGTACACTTTTTTGTTTAGACAAATTAGACGAAATTGTTATGAAAAAAAGTATAGTTCACGAGCCAGTATCAAAGTCAATGTATCGTACTGGTACCGGTATCGAATTTTTCTTATGGATACCTAGCCCTAGTACCAGGGTCTCTCACCAGCTCGCAGTACCCTTTCCTGTCCTCTCCTGATAAAAGTGGCCCTTGGCGAGTCATTACATTAGGGTGCGCTACGTGACGCTCACTCATTTGTAGATGGTGGAAGTGGAACATCTCATTAACATTAAACCTGCCGGGATTCCAAAGCACTCCGGAACGGCTTCACTGCGGGTTCGCTCCATGCTCCGCCCTCCCGCTGTGTCTCAGAGTGATTCACAACAATGCTGGATAAAAATGGAAAAGCAAAGGAGCAAAAAAACGGACAGTAATGTTGGCGTGGCTCCAAAAGGGCACAAGGAGAACGCAAACCCGAACAGATTCTGATGTGGCAGACAGTCAAATATAGGCCTCCATAGTCAAAAACTGAAGCAGAAAAGTAAAAGTAGGCCTAGTTTGTTTAATAAATTAATTTTGTGAAAATCAGCATTATCTTCTGGTAGGCCTATCTTTTCTTCACTGTAGAAATTCTAAACTATTTCTTGATGATTTACTTGATTTTACATGATGATTCGCCGATAACGGCCGCCTGATTCACATGCCAACAGGTGAATCAGGGGAGTGACAACTTTAGTTGTTCTGATACAGATACCATTATTGGACAAGGGCTCAGATACTGCCAAAAATGCTGGCATCGCTATCGGTGAGTACCAGTCTGTGCACCAATCTGATACTGTGTGATTTATTCGCGGCTAAACGGTATCCAACTATTTTCCGGCTAGCTTAGTTTAGTTTAAAGGAATTAGATTTTCATAGATTTTAGGTTTTAAGTGCTGTTGCACCTCTGTTTTATTGTGTTCTATTTAAATATTTTCATTTCACTTAATTATGATTACACTTTACATTTTAAAGGCATTGTTATTTGTATGAGCTGGTATCAGATTAGTGCTCTGTATCGGTAGCTACCAAACTGTGAGTATCAGAATCAGTATCGGGAAGGAAAAAATGGTATCGAAACGTCTCTAATACCGGCACTTATTTTTCTCCATTTAAAGCACTGAACAGTTGTAGAGATCTTTCACTTTTGTCGCTTTGGATCCATCTAATTCTGCTTTTTTTTTCCATGAAACAGTTCACTGAGGAAGATTGGCTGCTTTTAACAGCTTACCCATAACAATTTTTATGAGTCGATCAGGAACTAAAATGTCTGATTTCTGGGAAAGAGCAAGAATAGTAACACACAGCATGGTGGGACTGGGTCAGGGCTATAGATTGCTCTTTCTTAAAAGACACTTGCCGCCTGCAGCAGTAATTTTTTGTAAGCTGCGAACACCAGAGAGGAAACTGAATTTGGCGTCAGTGCATTGAGGTGAAGCTGGGATCTCAGAGGCGTATATGTCAAAAACTGGAAAAATGAAACCAAAGCTAAATGCACGGCTACATACCACTACAGGAAAGCTTTTTTGTAGTATGCGTGAAGCAATCCTTTAATATTACAGCTTTCAGGACATTTGAAGTATACAAACACTGACACAGACGGTAACATCATCACACGCGGCCTTATCAAACAGCAGCACATACAGCAGTCTGCAAACGGGAGCACAGGCAAGGCAAAATGATTGGATAGGTATGGAAATCTACTTGAAGGAAGGTCAAAGTGATTAAGCTGACATTAATGACAGGCCTAGTCTTCCTGTGAGAATGCTCACCGTAGCTGTCTCTAAACCCATTTGTCATTCTGCTTCCAACGCTGAAGCATCTGCTTTGAAGTCTCTACCACTAATGCTACACAGAGAGGTTAAACAGCTTAATGCTGAAGTCTGTTTCACTCCTCTCGCTCTCTAATGTTCCCGGCGTTTTATGTGCCGGGGTTATGGCTCCTGGATTTCACATCTCAATTTGCCCCAGATAGTCCTGTAAAAGCTCCCCTCTTTCTTATTTGCTTTGTTGTCACTGTCAAAGGAAGAGCGGGGCGACCCAAAGGATACAGGCCCGTGACAGACATGCCCCACCCATCGCTTCATACAAGTGGCAATAATAAAGGCATGTTAAGAAATGTTTATATGGGAGGCATGCCTGACTCAAACCAGTGCTGATTATGATGATGGGGCAGCTTTTACATTTAAACACAGCAGTTTATCTGCAGGAGATTTGAAGGACCTCACAACAAAAGACAAGTCTTGAAACTGAGATAATGAGCACATATAGCTGCGACGTGGAGGTCGACTTTAAAGTCTTTTAAATCTATTGCAGCATACGAATCAAATGATACAGTCATTGTGATAAATAATACAAGATCTGAGGCGCTCTGGACTTACTTACTCTCCAACTACAATGAGATTATGCTGATGCATTTGACATTAACAATATCAGCAAACAAATATATGAAAGCATGAATGAAAGGGAGACAGAGACCGATTTTCACAGCCAATTTGAGATTGCAGGGTTGGTGTGTGTGTGTGTGTGTGTGTGTGTGTGTGTGTGTGTGTGTGTGTGTGTGTGTGTGTGTGAGCTAGTGTCAAACAGCACACAGAGCAGGCTGTCAGCGGAGGCAGCCAGGCTCACACGCTGCAAAGCAATTTCACTGTTTGGCAATACTGTTGTCTCTGTGTGCGGATTAGAGCTGACACCAGAGCAACTGAGTCATGCTAAATGTAGTACAATCACAAGCTTTTGTTCCTGATCTAAAACCCCACTGCCTCTTGGATTCGTGGAAGAGAGAGTGGAAACAAGGCTAAAAAATGGCAACAAATAAGCGCAGCATTATTTCGCCGTATGAGCGCAGCATTGCGACATCACTAAAAACAACAGAGGGGATAGAAGTGAGTGATAGTGGAGGCACAGAGCCCAAGTTTTATAAAGTAAGAATCAAATAAAAGTCTTTTTGGTCAGCTCTGATGTTATATTATCCTCACATGTCCTTTTTTTTCCCAAGCACAAAATGGGCAATTAAGCGGTATATGTGTGATAAATGCATGAATACAAGAAAGCCACGACTGTAATCAAAGCGCATTTCCAGTCGGTCTGACCGCACATTCTCATCACCTGGCTCAGCAGAGTGTTTCTCCAGGTACCGTATTGGCCCTGAGTTGTTTTTGGGCCTGGCAGGACCTGGCAGGACAGACCCTGACCCGTCCTTTTCATGCTCGCCCACGGAAATGCCATCTGGCTGGTGTGAATGATTACCACAGCAACGGCCGGGTGACCTGCAGCCAGCAGGAACCAAGGTCACTCCACCTCAGCGCTTCGCACTTTCCCTGCCCTCTTTTCATCCGCCTGCAGGTGAATTATTCATCCTGTGCAACTCCGAGGCACAAATCTACTGCGCAAACACTCAAAAACTGCACACTCAGTTTACTGATATAATAATTTGTAATGAGGAAATAAATGTTTCGGCGTGAACGGCTAAAATAAACAGCTCATAGATGTCCACAGACAGAGCTACGAGGATACTGTTCAATGCAAGCTTAGGTGGGAAATCAGCTGTAATGATTTTAACACTGCCAGAAACTGGCTCCAACCATGACTGAACGAGAAATAAGTGAATTAATTGATTTATGACACATACATGTAGCAGACGCGGTCACATTTAAGCTACAGACATGTTGGCATCCAGAGCCCTGTAAGAATATTTACCACAGCTGCTGACAATGAGATAAAACGATTGAGTCTCGTAAATTAGTAAAAGGTTTCAGAATTAAAGGAACAAGTTACTGTCAAATGATCATTAACAGCAACGTGGCAAACTTTATATGATTAACAAACCAGCTGAAAATGATTAAAAAAGGTCTTTTTTCCACTGAAGGCAAAGTCAAAGTATGCTATTTATTTCTAACATTTGAGCCGATTTACTTCTATATGTGCATTTATCTTATTTTAACACCTTTGTAATGCAACTGTGTGGACTAATGCATGCATTTCAGCAAAATTAACTGTTTTTTTTTTAAATTACCCAGGTGATTTTCTTATACGGTAGTTCACCTGGGCTACATGGAAATAATCCAAAAGCCTAAAACCAGGGAGGCTGCAGAAGTAAACACATGAACTAATTGAATCCACCTATTGGTGGGATTGTTTAGCCACCTTTACAAACTGACCACAATCCTTCTGCAGTAGATTTAGACACTATTTAAAAGCGAGCAGTATCTAAGCGGTTCATTTTCCACGAGGCTAAGGTCATTTAAGGGAACGCAAGCATGAAATAACACTTTTTTTCTGCAGGTATTATGATTTTTTTTTTTTTTCCTTTATATGTTAGTATGTTCAAATGAGGCTAACCTTTTTACTGTATACCACTACATCACTGCTCATGACACCAGGTAATGGCTTGGGCATCCTTAAGGGGCAGTTCAGATTTAGCTCCTCAGCTCCTCAGTCACATTTAATGAAAAACCTTGAATGTATGCGTCTATCATAAATGCTCCACGGTGCTCTGGAGCCGGGCTGAACCAGGATGAGAGCCCGCAGAGAGGACGCTACATGGAGCCGCAACAACAATAGCTCCCTCGCCCCTCTGGATCCCAGGCAGGATGGGGGAGAGAGAGAGAGAGAGAGAGAGAGAGAGAGAGAGGTCCAGCGGCTGGGAGCTGGAATAACACTCGACCAACACAAGACAACCGAGAGCCACCAGATCTGATTTCTCCCCCTCGGTAGGCTTTTCCGAGGGACCCGGACTGCCATGCTCCTGTCATCTCTCATGTTACAGAACATCAGTCAAACGGCAGAGACGTTGCCCTTGCGCCGGCCGAGGCTGATTTACAAACATTAGCGGGGAATACAATTACACAGCCCCCCCGGCCGAGCAGCCCTATGCGGCTTCAGGAGAGAGCAGACAAGGGGGGGGAGTGGACACTGAAAACAGCGGTTAGCTTCTCCCCTAAACCTTATTTCAACGTCTGCTTTCAGGAACACAACCGTAGAGGCTGTCAGCAGTGTGGTTTATAAATTACACTTGAGCTCAACGGGTTAAGCACAAGGCTACGGAGCTGACATGCTATTTAACGGCACTGTGTAGGTTCACGTTATGGCTGTGAGACGGACAAACTGCTCACCGGACCCGCCACATTTCCAACGGCTTTAACTACCAACATGCCCGTGCGACTCGGCGACATTACCGTTAACGGTCCAGCACTTCGAACCGAGAGCTCGTGCCTTCTTAACAACTACCGTTAACTGGCTTTACGTTCCACGACCAACGTGTCAAAAATGTGCACTCCACGCCAACGGAACACACTCTTTTCACAAAATGCCCTCACACAATGTCTAATGTCTGCCAAATAAACTTTCCCAACCACAAATAAAACTTCCCAACATGCAAAATTCTCAAAGAATTCTTTGAAAAGGAACAAAAAAAAAAAGTCAAATTACATGAATTGGACTATAACGTTAGCCTACTGAGAGATGCAGCAGCAACGCAACGGCCGTCGACACAACCCGCATAAAACATTAAGCTGGCGGAAAAAAGTTACCGGCTACGTCCAAGAACGGAGGCGCATTAAAAGTTTCCGTACATGTAAGTACGGCGATGCCTGTCGCGGACAATAACGAGGAAAAAAGGCGAAAAAGCGACCGCATGTAAACATCAGTGCTGTCCGCGGTGCTGATCCCAGATCGGTGTGGCTAACACAGAGGCTGCGCTGCTCCACGGTCGCTCCACCGCTGATCAATGATTGAACTGAACAAAGGCAGAAGAGGGATCAATTTCTAATAACTATCAATGTAAACGCCGCTAGCTTTCGCCTTTCCTTCACCCGAAACAAGATAACACGCAGCAGAGTACAGTAACAAGACATACCGCTGGAAAAATAAGCCGAGAAAGGTGAGAATAGCACTAACCTGAAGCCGCCGTAGATCAAATTTCTTCCAATATTGAAACATCGATCCTACATCGGCGGCCATCTTGGGGGATATTGAGGAGATTTTTTTCAGTGGCTGCAATAAATATGTGGGCTGGATTCCCCCTCGTTAAACAACGTTTACGATCACCGGTCCCACTTTTAAAAAAACACCACGAAAAGACCAAACGCGAGACTCCGCCGATATGTTTGACAAGTCCACCGACATGTTTTTGTTAAAGTAAGACGGAAAAACAGTAAACGATTTTTTTTTTAAATTTTTTTTTTTTAAGCGAACTGCTCGACTGTTTGAAAAGTAAAGAGCAAGTGTATCCGCGCCTCCGTCCCCAACATTAATGGACAATTGCACTTGATTTCGCTTTGGCAAAGTTATCAATACTGACGTAAAGCCTCGTGTTGATCGATACCGTCTGGAAAAGGGAAGGAGATGATGTGTGGATTAGTGGGGTTCAGGAAACACAAGCCCACTTTTTACGCGTTAATTAGAGAAATGAACGGGACAGTCACATTGGACGCGCTTTATCGACATATGAGGTCTGTTGTTAAAATGTCGCTTAGTGCTAAATTATGCAAATTAACCAAAATATGCGCATTTAAACCTCTACGTCCGCATTTTAAATGGAGTTTTATATAAACAAGCTGCTGTAAATACATTTTACTCTCATGGTTAGATATTGCAGTTTTTTTTCTATAAAAATGTCTTTTAAAGCACACATTCTGCCTAAATTATTAAAGTGACCTTTACTTATCACGTTATTTTGAAAATCAATTAACTATAGCTTAGCTGTATGTATTTTTACTTGTGGCCAAAGTTAAAGCGCCCCTGCACATTTCATATGTTATGATTATAGTTTTTTACTATATTTAGATTTTTTTGTCGATCCATTTCTGGTCGTCGAAGTCTGCGTGACTGAAGGCAACTGATGGCTTTGTTTAAAAGGAGTGTGCATTCATATTAATAGAAAACAAACGTAAATAATAAAGAATATACACATGCAGTTTAGGATCATAAAAAAATGATTTTAGATTGGAACCAAAAAAAAGCAAAATTTAACAGAATTGAATGGCTGTAACATTCTTAGCAGATATAAACTGTCACATATTTTACTTTGCCAAACTTAATAAAGTATGAGGTGGTTCTTTGCCTACTTAAAATAACTCATTCCCCTGGTCAGGGAGCACACACACACTCACACACACACACACACACACACACACACACACTGCTGTTCAGCTACAGCACTGGGGCCAGGAGCTCCCCCTGCTGTCAACGCAGTGTCACAACAAGGTTTTGTGCACAGGAGCTTTCTGTGATTTCCTCCATTAATTAAACCATTATCACCGAGTTAAGGTATCAGTCAAAACCAATGGTTTGATCCATGTTCCACCTCCCGATCACCGGGCACCAGCCTCACACAGTCGCTTCGTCTTGATATCCCTTATGAAAATCAGTCCAGGTAGAAAAATAATATCGTCATGGGTCATATTTTAAGCACCTTGGGGGACAATAACATATTCTCTGCAAAGACAAACACCTGGGGGTGAAAGTGAAGGAAAATTTATTAAAAGTTTTGCTTATTGCATTTTATTTGTGGCTCTCGGGTGAGACTAAAATGCAGGATTCACATTTATTTAGGGGGGTAGTGATGTATCACAAAAGCAGAATTCACAATTGAGCAACAGAAGAACATTTACAACTGATTAATATAAGGACAAAGGTGCAGAGGGATGGTTATTTTGAAAATATAATAGGCTACCGATTACTAGTTATCCTATTTAAAGTGAATTAAGTAATGACACTATTTCAATTTCTTTATCAAAGTAATGTAACTTATAATATATGATTACTATTTGATTACTTTTCTGATTTCTAACAAATGTTTTCAACTGTTAACCATTTTCAGTCTTTGAACCAGGCAGTGTTAAAGGCAGACGTGTGGTCGCTGCAAATTTAAACAGGAGAACCAATCAGACGCATCAGAACGGCATCAAACTTCACTGAACGGTCTCGACTGAAAATGGCAAAAGAAGACACCGTGCACAACAAAAACATGCAAATCAGCAAAATGAATTTATTCAACATACAGCCGACGCTTTTTACAGAAAGTATTCAGATGTAACCCCCTTTGTAACATTAACATTTTCAAAAGTAACTATAATTTAATCACAAATTCTTTCTCAGTAACTGTCACAGATTACATTTACATTTATTTTGTAATTAAATGATGCAGTTTTGTTACATGTAACTAGTTACTCCACAACACTGCAAAGCTGATTGGTATAGAAAGCTAATATGTCCCCAGTTTTTTCCTCTTTTTCTCCTTTTTATTATTTACTGACAGTATCGGGGAGTAACTAGTTACATGTAACAAGATTACATAATTTAATTACAAACTAAATAAAACTGCAATCCATCACAGATTCTGAGAAAAAAATATGTAATTAAGTTACAGTTACTTGTAAGAAATTCAATGTTACAAAGGGGTTACATCTGAATATTTCCTGTAAAAAGCTTTGGCTGTATGTTGAATAATAATCATTTTGTTGCTTTGCATGTTTCCGATGTGCACGATGTCTTCTTTTGTAGTTTTCAGTCAAGACCGTTTAGTGAAGTTTGATGATATTCTGATGCTTTTGGTTGGCTCTCTTGTTCACATCTGCCATGAACACTGCCTGGTTTAAACATTTAAAAATGGTTCACAGTTGAAAACAATCATTAGAAATTTATAAAAGTAATCAAAATGTAACCAAATGTAATAAGTTACATTACTTTGATCCAGTAATTAAAATAGTTATATTCATTATTACACCTTAAATAGGGTAACTAGTAATCTGTGTACTTTTTCAAAGTAACTTTCCCAACCCTGGCATGTATGCAGCCTGTACAGTAACTGCAAGTGGTTAACACTGCCTGGTTTAAACATTTCTCAGTGGTTAACAGTTAAAAACATTTGTTAGACATTTAGAAAAGTAATCAAATATAATAAGTTGCATTACTTTGATAAAGTAATTGAAAAAGGTAAACTAGTAATCTGTTACCTTTCACATTTCCTAAGTAACCTTGCCAACCCTGTTTACTGACGTCGTTTTGAAACAGCAATCGTCAAAAATTAGGCATTTATGCTAATAAACATTTGAGCAGAGGATCTGTTTATAGCCGCAAACACTTTCTTTTTTAAATAAAAAGCTCTCTGAGACACACAGCAGAGGGGAGAAGAACAGGCTGAACCTCAGTGCAACATACCCCAGCAAATAAAGAAGCACAAAAACTGTTTTCTGTGTTGAATCTTTAACCTTACACACCAAAAATAAATAAATAAATAAATCAAACAGCAGATCTAGCAGGGTGTTTGTAATCACAGACATTTGCAGGTGCTACATGGGAACGCTGTGTTCTGGCTCATCGAAATGTAGAGCACCGAGGCTCTGTGGGGACCCAGGTGGGACCAAAACCCACAGTCTCCACGTCTAGAAGCTGGAGCTTCGTCTGTCTGGCCTCTGAGTCCACATTTTTCTGAATCACTTATGACATAATCAGTTCTGTATTTCTGAATATATCCTTGACCTCACATTCGCCACGTGTCAACGTGTTAATAAAACGCGCTACAGGCCTCTTACAGTGACCTTCTGACCCCTTTCAGTTTAAACCACTACTCTGAAAAACTTAATTTACAAAGTAATGCACGATTACCCGTGTGTGCTAAGAGGGGGAAATTTTCAAGAGTGGGAGAATCATTGTTTTGATGAGGTCCCTGAACGAAGGATTTCAATTTACTTTGAAAAATCCCTTTTAAAAATTGTGAGAGCACATTTGATAAAATGATGTATCCTTGATGAGTAACAGCAGATTCTTTGAGTGAGTTTGGTGATTTCAGGATAAGGAGGAGTGCCACCAAACCCGTATTTTGCTCATTTTATTGTGAGTTCCCACCAATAATAGAGGACTCCTTGTCTGCCGTTGTCCTGGAGGATATATATGATGATATATAATGTTCTCTGGGTCCTGTTCAATCATCCACGACGCTGAGATAAATCTCACAACATGCACTTTATCCCAAAGACCTGATCAGCCTGGTTCTTGTAGGCTTGGTGTGTTTTTCATCCCTTTATTTTATCTGTGTGTAAATGTTTGATCCCTTTCAGAAATCATTACTTTGGTTAACTTTTAAATCATCATGTAACCAAACAACTAGTTAAAACGAAATAGGACGATGGCCTGCAAAGAGTGTGAAAGGTCTCTGCTTTTACTGAACATGACCAAGGTTAAGTCTTGAAACTGAAGGTAGTGGTTTTCTAGTCTTTTCAGCTACTCAGAGCGCTTCACAACACAAGTCAGCAGCCAACCTGCTCATCAGCAACTCTCTCTCACACACACACACACACACACACACACACGTTCACACAGTAATGGCGCAGCCATCATGAGCAAACGGGTTCACTATCTTGCCCCAAGGACACTTCGACATGTAGATCAGAGGAGCTGGGGATCGCACCACTAACCCTCTGATTGGTAGATGGCCCGCTCCACCTACTGAGTCACAGCCACACCAACTATATTAATAAACATGTCTTTAGTCTTTTTTGTGTAAAAGTGTTTTTTTTTAAAGGAATAATCCTTAAAAATGATCCCAGGGTCTTTTTCTGAACGGGCGCTCGTCAAAGAAGACCTCCAGAGAGTTTTTTTCGCTCATCGACCTGTATCGGGTTTGACCGGAGCAAAGTTGCAGCCCAAA